>CM016562.1:15103405-15203405 GCA_003412495.2 Echium plantagineum
TTTAATACCATATCGATAATTTCCTCTCATACCTCAGTTCAAAGCAGATTGAAGGAATTTAATATAAAAAAATTGTAAAATCGCCAACTAACTGAATTCACTCTTATCTTTACCATTTTGATGTATTTATTTTGCAATTGAAAAATATTATATTTTTTACTTTTTGAGTAATAAGTAAGTCCTTTTCGAGGATTAAATGACAATCTCTATTCACTTAGTGGGATGACTTAAGCAATTTACTTATCAGATAATTGTATAACTTATATATATTTGTTTGGTACAAATTATGTGATACATTAGAAATTTATCATTAAAGATGATTAAAAATGCATCATATATATATGGGGGTTTATTTTTTCATTTTTGTCATGGTTCTTGATGTGGACCCTATTTTAAATTTATACTCGAGCCCAGTTATGGGTAGACGTGTTAAACGAACCGGGCTGGACGGCCCGGGCCCGTTAAAGAGGGGGCCGGGCCCGGCCCGGCACGAAGCCCGCAATAGCCCACATGTCAAAAATAGAATGTTGCTTGAGGGATTTGAACCATAGACCTCTTGCAAACACAATGAACACCTTAACCATTGTGGCAAGACCTCATTTGTGTTGTTTGTGCATTGGTATTAATAAAATCATTATATTATGCAATATCTATTATTATACTACAACTTTAATTAAGTTTTAGTATTAATAAAGAACTATATTCATCATTATATTACAAATTAGTTAGACAAATGTATTTTTTTCATTATATTATAAAAGTAATATAGGGGGCAAACGGCTAAAAAGCCTAAAAGTTGAATGTTAAAATTTTCTTTACAAGATATTGTTTAATGTTAATTATATTACAAAAGAAAATAAATATTCGTTAATATACATATTTTAATTTATAATGTGTTCATAAAGTAGTACATGGTGTAATTCGATTTAAATCACAAGTCTTGTATAGTATTATTTAAGTGTATACAAAACGCATTAGTATATAGTAACACATCTTGTATTTTTAATAATATCTAACATTGAATAATATTTATAAGCATATCATAAAATAATGTGTTATACTATTAAATAATATGTAATATAACACTAATCTACGTTTATTATTTTAAAGAATAATATATTGATGCATCTTATGATTTTATTTAGATATTAGATAATATTATTACTTATAACATAAAATATAACAAGTAATCATGTTGGCACAATGGTAAAGTCCACATACATGTTATCTTTGGCAACCAAGGTTCAAACCCCACTAGCTTTACTTTATTTTTTTAATAAAAACAACTACAAGATTATATTGTATACGGTATACCGCGTATTTATACGGTATACCGTGTATAGCGGGCCTAAGGGGCCTAGGGGCCGGGCCGGGCCGGGCATTCGTTAACTTTCGAAGGGGGCCGGGCCGGGCTCAGGGATCTAACCCATAGGCCCGTGTTCGGCCCCTCATAGCTGCGGGCTGGGGCCGGGCCAGGGGCCTGAGGGGGCCGGGGCTAACGGGCCGGGCCCTCGGGCGGCCCGGTTCGTTTAACACGTCTAGTTATGGGTAAGCTCAACAAGAAGATAAAAGCGTACTTTAAGTAGGATAACAGAGGAACTATAACAGGCTGACACGCATCACCTGGCATACAAGTTTCACGGGAAGGTTTCACAATAGATACTTAGCTTTGACTTCTAGACAAGATAATACGTATTTTACTATCTTATACCTATACTAATTGATGTCGAAGTGTTTATGTTTAAACATCAACCACACTTTCAAGAATCATGGGACGTCCAAAAGCAACTAACACAAAGGCCGGAACACCCAAACAACCGTCTAAGGTCATACCACCCAGGCCACCTTCCGAACATGTGTATCAAGGCGAGACGGCGTGAGTCAAGACCTTAGGAATCAAATAGAGCATAACAGGGAATTCGTGGCACGATCCCTCCACTCTCATGCGGATCTCCCTGAGACTAGGTTGCAGACTCCGGAGCTGACAGATGTAGAAATAGGCATGATACAGTTCCTAAAATATAATGATCAGCCCTTTGCTTAGAAAAAAGGAATAACTTGAAGATCCTATGTTGGAGAAGTTCTTTCTCACCACTGGTGAACTTTTGCATTTAAGATCATCAGCTGACACCTACCATGAGAAGACTAAACATGCTAACCACATTATATATATACATATAGAAGTACAATTATGATGATAATTACAATCAACCAATTCCTTAATTAATGGGAAAATAACTTGTTATGAAATATTCACCTCAAAATTGTCAAATTACGTGCTAGTTATCCTTCATCAATCAGGGCAGTTAGTATGAATAATCATTAACGACACAATCGTCCGTAATCGAACCGAATCAAGTCAAACAGTTAAAGGTTTGAGTTTGACTTGATTGTATCTTAACATGAGGTTTGATTTGGCCAAAAAATTAAAAAATATAGTTTGGGTTTGAGGTTTAAGAGATCGAATCAAACTTCGAATCAAGTCTTTTCTAGCCAAAAATACGACAAGCTTTTTCGAGCCAAATACGTCAAGTCTTTTCGAGTATTGACGTTTGGTCACAGTCCTAATTGTCACTGGAACACTTGAATTAAGTTAGCTTGTATGAGCTCTCGTGATTTAACTTAATTTCAATTGAGAGTATTTTACTTCATCATAATATCCTTATATATTCATCACTTATGTTAAAAAGATTAAGGAAGAATTTTGGTGTAATTATACTTGAAGATCAAGTACATAATCTCCTAATGTAATTTTAAATTGTCTATTCACTTAACCCAATTTATTGAGATGAAACATTTGTACCATGTTTCAACTGTAAGATATACGACTTTATAATTGTGATTCTCTATTAGGTTGCATTCAATGAAATTTGATTTCAATTTTTTATTGTAGACATAATGTTGAGAACTCTATGTGACTTCTTTTACTAACTTAGCAGTTTGGTCCCAAACCATCCTGAAGCCAAATCATTGGAAGCTTATTCGAAGTTTTCATTTTCATTTTTTTGTAAATTAATAGACTGAATTAGGCATCCCAAGCCTTTCCGAAGCCAATATTTCTGAATCCATTCCGAAGTTGTGGTGTATATGATAAAAGATTTCTGAAGCCAGCCTGACACCCCTTTCTTAGGAATCCGAATCCATTCTGAAGCCACTGTCTATGACGTCCGAAGCCATTCCGAAGCAAGTGTCTATTAAGTCCGAAGCCATTTTCTTCATATCAAAAAAAAAAAATTTGTAGCATGGAATTGCAGATTCCAGGTTGCAATATTCAAAATGCACGCAAAATGCATTCAACAACCTAAAATGCATGTCCGAAACACAATAACAATCAAAATACAATATCCAAAACACATAACATAATCCAAAATACATTTAAACACAACCTACTCAACCAATAACACAAAGAAAAAGCAATTAATTCAAAACAAGCATCCCCCAAACTTGGATACATATTTGATAAAACATAATCATTATCCAAAAAACAAAAACATTAACCAAAGAACATAATATTCCTACAAATAATATAAGAAGGAAAAAAATTAAACAAAGTTAGATAAATAGATAAAAGATTGAAATAATAAAAGAGTGCAAATATATAATTACCTTAAATCACATTTTTATGAATTAGCCTATAAAATGAAAAACAAATTAAAGATTAGTATTGAACAAAATTGAAATAGAAAATGTATATGAAGTATGAATTTTGAATGGTTACCTCTAATAAATTAGTCTACAAAATAAAAACAAATTAAACATTAGCATTCAACAAAAATGAAGAAAACAAATATATATGAACATATGATTATAGAGAGAATTAAGATGATGGAAGAAAGTTTGATTAAAGAAGATAGAGAAGGATTGAAATGGTGTATAAATAGCCACAATTCTGCACTGTCCGAATCCATTCCCAAGCCAAACTTTTTATCGAAAAAATCCGAATCTATTCTGAAGCAATTCTGAATCATTTCTTTCGACTTCCAAAGCGAATCTGAATCCCTTTCTTCCGAAGCCACTCCGAATCCTTTCAGCCCGAAGCCATTCCGAATATAAAATTGCAGTCCTGGACCAGTAGCAGACAGAATGTTAACGAAGCCCCTTGTATATCAACAAACAAACAATTCACATCGCACATTTCTAATTCATAATTCAATAATAATTCATAGTTCAACATATCAGTGTTAATACATAACAACAACTCAATGTTAATACACAATAATAACTAATATTCTATACATACATTAAACATTTCTAAGTCATAGTTCAAATAATACACTAATCGTCATCGTCTACACTCGAGTCATCATATTCATATGAATAGTGAGACTTGTAATCCGAACCATCTGCATATGGGTCCACAACAGGTTCTTCTTCTTCGACAATGTCGTAAAGTCCTACGTCAACAATGTCGACATGAATGGTTGGATTTGTTGGAATTATGAGATGTTTGACACGTCATAATTAGTGCCCATTGAACAATTTGATTGTTCGAAGTGATTACTTATTTAAGGTTAAGTTCATACGTATATTATTTGTTTGACAATAATATACGAGCTGGGAATGAATTCGAAATACATTAGGGGTCTTGATGGTTTTACTAGGACCCGCTCATGATTTATATGATAGTAAAATACTTGTCGATATTTTATTAACATATGGCTAATGTTATTTCGATCCTAGAAGGTCACACACAAACAATGCGCTTGATTTTCAATACGATTGAAACTTCCGGGTTAAAAGTGTAAACGTCAAAGAATAAAGGGGAGGAAATTCCAAAGTGGAATTTCCACCCCATTAACCGTCCAAAAATGATGCATAAGAATGCATTTGACTTTTTGAATTCAAATGCACTAATGCTAGTCTTGAATGGGAGCTTGAAAAAGGGGGAGGTTACATATCGATGTTAATGTGATTAACACCATATTAAGACCACATTTGATGACAATATTTATCATCCTTTTTTGCACACTTTGTAAGACAAGAAAAAAGCAAAAAAAAATACTCCCTCCTTCCTCTAGTTTTTGGCCGAAAATATACACACAAACCAAGAGAAGAAATCGTTTTTCTCTTGGTTCATTCTTGACATATACGCTTCAAGCTCTAGTTGCTTCAAGGGAGGAATCAATCACGCATTGGTGTGGACTAACTAGAGAGAGGAACGGACGTTGCTCTTCCGCTACGCACTCGATCACGCTTCAAGAGGTATACTCGAAACTCGTAGTTAAATGTGAATTTAGAACTTTGTATTCGATCGTTTATACGTTTTTGTATAATTTGATATGCAAAACATGTATAAAATCCCAACAGTGGCATCATGAGCCCGGTACATATGTTCTAATTCACTTTAAATGTCTTGAAATTTGATTTCATGAATTATAATATCATATGTGTATGTTTTGATATCATCAATTGAGGTTGTTGTGCATTATGTGTATTGTGCAATTATGTAATTGTTAAGGCCTGTAAATATTTTTCTAAAATTCTGTAAAAATATGTTTCGAACAGTAGACAAAATTTCGAGACCACTGTAATTTTTCTGGAATTGTTTCGATTTGTTAAGTGCTCGAAATAAATGTTTGAAACAGCCATATGTTCATTCGAACGGATTTGATATACCCTTCGTTTGAACAGTTTTAAAGGCTGTATATATTTTTATAAAATTCTGGAAAAATATAAATAAAATATTAGAGTCAATTTCGAGTTTACTGAAATTTTTCTGGAATTTTTTGGATTTCTTAAGTGCTCGAAATTGACATTTGAACAGTCATATGTTCACCCGAACGGATTTGATATACCATTCGGTTGAACAGTGTTTTAACGGCTGTATATATTTTTCTAAAATTCTGAAAAAATATAAATCAAATACTAGAATGATTTTCGAGTCTACTGTAATTTTTCTGGATTTATTTGGATTTATTAAGTGCTCGAAAATGATTTTTGAATAGCCATGTGTTCATCCGAAAAGTTCGGAACACTATTCGGATGAACAGTGTTTTTCGGATGAACAGTGATTCCGATTTCACTGTTCACGAAACACTGTTCACGACTGTTCACATAATTAAAATGGTCCTAAAATTGTTTTGGATTTTGTTTTATTAATTATTGTGAATATTTTGGCTATTCTAGTATTTTGACTTTTGATTGTCAGAAGAAAATTAATTAAATTATTATAACTTGTATGATAATTTGATTAGATTTTAATGTTACAATATTTTAATTAATAGCACTAATATGATTAGTTGTTAATTTTATTTATATTGGTTATAAATAATATTAAATGCTTATTAATTAAAATTAAAGGCCTTAATTAATTATGTAAAACCTATGAGTTATTGATTTGGTTGTTACATTTGATGTACAATTTATTACATATATGTGTTATAATTGTGTGTACCTTATTTGACATCCTTACATGTTTTAATTGACTTAATTCATGTATTATATATATTTTGATATATTGGATGTTTTATTTTCATTGTGAATGAATGTTGGGATAAGTGATATGATCTGGTTTTTGAAATACAGTCTGCGTACTGTCTTTTATATGACGACTTGTGTCAAAAAGAAATATAGCATGCGTGCTATTTTATGACGACTTGTGTCACTTTTATTTTATTATTTATTACATTGACCTGCGTGTCAATTATTCATCACCACGTGTGATTGTAATCAATAGAAGACGAAGCCACCGAAGGGACTGAAGGAGGACTGAAGACTTAGTTTAGAATTAAGTCTAGTTTTCTTTTCGGTTTTTAGATCATATCACTAATCCCATTTATTTGCGTTATAATTCTTAATTTTCATGCTCATATGATATATATTCTTGCTTGAGTGAATGTATATATGCATGTATGATCATGATTATATATTTATAACTAATCCTACCTTAAGTCAAGTAATTTGCCATACCTGACCCTAAAGTCGGAATAAGACATACGTATGCATGGACCTGCCAGATTGGCAGACATGACATGTCCTATGACTTGATCCCGATGGAATAATCGAATGATTTCCGATTCAGAATCGGGCTTCGATTGTTCATTCTGACTTTCGTCAATAGGCTCAGGTTACTTGAACAGTGATTCCCATAATCAGATTTGGGCCTGTTGGCAAAAGTTGTCACCAATGCAATCTTGTAAGATTTTTGGTGACACCGAGAATTATGCCCGGCATAAATGGTGATCATTCACCTACTCACATGATTGGTAGTCGAAATGTTGCGTGCTGCCGTTCGATTATTAATTATCTGAGTTCTCGGATACATTGTGTATTTTAGTAGGATTATGAACACATTGTATGAGTTCAAATATTTTGATATTTTGAATTATCACTATGACATGCTTATCTGAGTGATTTATTCGCTTTTTACCGTTGTAGTTATCATGTCTACGAACGATAAAAACTCTAAGTCTCTCCGCTCCGCTTTGGAGAAATGCAAACTTAATGGTGCTAATTTCCATGACTGGGCTCGCAACTTGAGAATTATTCTCAAGTCTGAGAGAACAGATTATATGCTCACCACCAAACTTCCTGAGGTCGTTCCCACCGATGAGAATGAGTATTATGTCTATGAACAGCACATGAATGATGCTACAGATGTCCAATGCTTAATGTTGGCCAACATGGAATCGAATCTTCAGATTCAATTCGAAGAGGTCAACGCTTACGATATGTACCGCCAGCTGGAAAATTTGTTCCAGCGGGAGGCACGCAATGAGAGATACGATACTGTTTGTGCTCTTGTTGACTGTAAGCTAGGCAATGGACAGCCAGCAAGTCCCCATGTCATCAAGATGATAGGGCTGGTCGAAAGACTGGCCTCATTGGGGGCACCCGTCTCTAAGGAGATGTCTGTGGATATCATTCTTAGGTCGTTGCCTGATTCCTTCAGTAGTTTTGTGTTGAACTTTAACATGCACCAATATGACAAGACGTTGTCTGAGCTGCATGGTATGATCAACAATGCTGAACAAAACATTAAGAAGGCAAAAGGCACTTCTTCCTCTGTTCTGACCATTCAGAACAAGAAACAGTTCAAGAGGAAGAAAGGTGCCAAAGGCAAGACTAAGGTTGCCCCCCGTGCAACAGCTCCTACTCAAAAGGCATCCAAGAAGGATGCCAAAAGGGAAGACAAGTGTCATTATTGCGGAATAATTTGCCATTGGAAGAGAAACTGCAAGAAGTACCTGGCAGACAAGAAGAGTGGTTTGACCACTACTACTCCGCCAACAGGTATTCATGTTATAACTGATTTACCTTCTGATTCTAATTCTTGGGTGTTAGACACTGGATGTGGTACTCATATTTGTCGAAATATGCAGCACCTGCAGAATAGAAGGAAGCTCACAAGGGATGAAGTGGACCTACGAGTAGGCAATGGTGCAAAAGTTGTAGCTCTTGCTGTAGGAACACTGTCTTTAAATTTACCATCTGGATATTGTATTGTTTTGAATAATGTATTCTATGTTCCTACTTTATGTAGGAACATTATATCAATTTCCTTATTAAATTTGGATGGTTTTTCCGTTACTATTGATAAAAGTGGTTGTTTTATCTCTAAAAATGGAAATGTTTATTGTACTGCATCCCTGCAGAGTGGTCTCTATATCTTGGAAACAAGTGTAGAAACTTATAACATCAGTATGAAAAGGAACAAGCCCAATGACTTGAACCCGACATACTTATGGCATTGCAGACTCGGTCATATAAGTGACAAACGCATTAAAGAGCTCCATGACAATGGAATTCTTACGTCATCTGGTTTTGAATCTTATGACAAATGCGAGTCATGTCTTTTAGGAAAGATGACCAAGTCACCTTTCACTGGTACGAGTGAAAGGGCAAGTGATTTATTGGGAATCATACATACTGATATATGTGGCCCAATGAACACGCCCGCTAGAGGAGGTTTTCCATACTTCATTACCTTCACCGATGACTTCAGCAGATATGGTTACGTATATCTGTTGAAACATAAGAGTGAAGCCTTTGAAAAGTTCAAAGAATTTCAGAAAGAAGTAGAAAACCAACTCGGCAGGACAATCAAGATTCTTCGCTCCGACAGGGGAGGAGAATACTTGAGCCATGACTTCTTGCAACACCTAAGAGAATGTGGTATTGTATCACAACTCACACCTGCTGGTACACCACAACACAATGGTGTCTCCGAAAGGAGAAATCGAACCTTATTAGATATGGTTCGATCAATGATGAGCACATCAGAACTCCCAACTAGTTTTTGGGGTTATGCATTGGAAACTGCCGCTTCCACACTAAACAAATGTCCAACCAAATCAGCACCTAAGACCCCACATGAGATGTGGTTTGGGACTCTTCCCAAACTAGGGTACTTGAGGATTTGGGGATCCGAGGCCTATGTTAAGAAAGTTAACAAAGATAAGCTTGGACCTAAATCCGACAAGTGTTACTTCATTGGTTATCCTAAGGAAACCAAGGGATATTACTTTTATCTCAAACCCGAAAATAAGATTTTCGTGGCTCGTAATGGAACTTTCCTTGAGAAAGAATACATTACAAAGAGATATAAGAGTAATGAGACTCTTGAAATTGTTCAAGAGGGTGATGTAGCAGGTACTAGTACCTTAGCTGAATCACCTCAGGAGGTGGACCCTTCTTATGAAGAAGAGGTTCAACTCGATCCACGGGAAACCGTAGACGAGCCTGCTGATACTCAAAACATCCCTCGGAGATCCGAAAGGTCCCGTCAGGAACCCGATAGATGGTATGGGGAATTTTTCCTGATTGAAAGCGGGGAACCCTCAACTTATGAGGAAGCCATGAAACAACCTGATGCTGATGAATGGCTCCTAGCCATGCAATCCGAGATGGAATCAATGTACCATAATAAAGTATGGACATTGATTGATTTGCCGAGGGGTGATAGACCCATCGAATGCAAATGGGTATTTAAACGAAAGCTTGATAAAGATGGAAATGTCCATGTTTATAAGGCTCGACTTGTGGCTAAAGGTTTCAAACAGATTCATGGTATCGACTATGATGAAACTTTTTCTCCAGTCGTTAAGTTTAAATCCATTCGGATTATCTTAGCCATTGCCGCATACTACGATTATGAAATTTGGCAAATGGATGTGAAGACAGCTTTCCTTAACGGGAAACTAGAAGAGGATGTGTACATGACACAACCTCCTGGATTCACAAGCTCGAAAGAGCCTAAGAAAGTATGCAAACTTCAAAGATCTATTTATGGTCTGAAGCAAGCATCTAGGAGTTGGAATCTTCGCTTCAATGAATCAATCAAAGAGTTTGGATTCATTCGATGTGAAGAAGATTCTTGTGTATACAAGAAGGTTAGTGGGAGCAACATTGCATTTGTCGTGCTATATGTAGACGACATTCTTCTCATAGGAAACGACATACCCATGCTTGAATCAGTCAAGGCATGGTTGTGCAAATGTTTCTCTATGAAAGACCTAGGAGAGGCTCAGTACATTCTTGGAATTAAGATCCATAGGGAACGATCTAAGAGACTCATTGGACTGAGTCAAAACACTTATATTGATAAGGTATTACTTAGATTCCATATGGAAAATTCCAAGAAAGGTAATCTCCCTATGAGACATGGCATTTCTATTAGTCGTGCTGACAGTCCCACAGACAGCATCGAAATAGAGAAGATGAACAAGATCCCTTATGCCTCAGCCATAGGATCTATCATGTATGCCATGCTTTGTACACGACCTGACGTTTCTTACGCTTTGAGTGTAACAAGTCGTTATCAATCGTGTCCAGGACAAGAGCACTGGAAGGCCGTAAAGGCCGTTCTTAAGTATTTGAGAAATACTAAAGACATGTGTCTTGTCTATGGGGGAGATAAAGAGTTACAGGTTGTAGGCTACACCGATGCGAGCTTTCAAACCGACAAAGATGATTCTAGATCTCAGTCTGGTTATATGTTTTGCATCAATGGTGGCGCAGTGTCTTGGTGCAGTAGCAAGCAAGGCACTGTGGCTGATTCTACGACAGAGGCAGAATATGTTGCAGCATCTGAAGCTGCAAAGGAAGCATGCTGGATCAAGAAGTTTGTGAGTGAGCTTGGTGTTGTACCTAGCATTGACGAGCCAGTAGTGTTATACTGTGATAACACTGGTGCAATTGCTCAAGCCAAGGAACCAAGATCACATCACCGCTCCAAGCATGTGCTCAGAAAGTATCACATCATTCGTGACATCACGGAACGAGGCGATGTGAGTGTATGCAAGATACATACAGACGATAACCTGGCCGACCCATTGACCAAACCTTTGCCTCAGAGCAAACATGACAAGCACGTATCTGGTGCAGGACTTAGATATATGCTTGAATGGCGTTAGGTTTAGTGGGAGCTGTATTGTCTGTATTTTGTCATAGTTTAGTCCTGATAAGATTATGTTGAATAATTGATTCAAATATATGTATGTTTATTTTCAGTTTTACTGTCTTTCATACATATATCTTTATTTTGATTCCATTGTTATCCATGGCTTCTAGAGAGGTCTTTGGGGTTGAGGATCCCAAATGAGAAACCCTCTACTAAGCCTAGAAGCAAGGGGATAACTTATCTCTGATCAAATGTTCACTGATTGGAATCGAACATTGTAATGATCAGCATGCACATGATTGTCTTGGTCACGTTTCTTAGACAAGAAAGGGAGTAAGTGTACTCTAGTCATGTACATGGGTATATATCTTGGAACTAGTCCAAGCTATGATACTGGATTCGACCGCCATGAGAACTTAGAAGATGACATATCTGTGTCCTAAGTGTTTCTCATCGAACTTATGTTAAATGGTGATTCTTAGACCTGTATGGCAGGAATGCGTTAGCATGAGACTTGCGTGTCTTGACTATGTAAATCGTCTCCTGTAGAAGGGAGGCTATAAAGGCATATGTTGGGCATACTTGGAACATGTTGGTACATTGGTTGTACATCAGAGGGGATTCGCACAAATCGGTTATGTCGATTGATTCATAAAATCTCGGTAGATTAATGGTGATTAAGATGGCCATCTCCAGTAGCAGTACTGGGTATCACATTAATTCTATGTATCCGAGACAGTACAGGTGCAAGAGTATGGTGACACATATCTTACCATAGCTTGACTGTGAGAATCGCGATGCGAAAGAATCACTTCACAAGTAATCGTCCAAGGGCAAGTGGGAGTGTTGGAATTATGAGATGTTTGACACGTCATAATTAGTGCCCATTGAACAATTTGATTGTTCGAAGTGATTACTTATTTAAGGTTAAGTTCATACGTATATTATTTGTTTGACAATAATATACGAGCTGGGAATGAATTCGAAATACATTAGGGGTCTTGATGGTTTTACTAGGACCCGCTCATGATTTATATGATAGTAAAATACTTGTCGATATTTTATTAACATATGGCTAATGTTATTTCGATCCTAGAAGGTCACACACAAACAATGCGCTTGATTTTCAATACGATTGAAACTTCCGGGTTAAAAGTGTAAACGTCAAAGAATAAAGGGGAGGAAATTCCAAAGTGGAATTTCCACCCCATTAACCGTCCAAAAATGATGCATAAGAATGCATTTGACTTTTTGAATTCAAATGCACTAATGCTAGTCTTGAATGGGAGCTTGAAAAAGGGGGAGGTTACATATGGATGTTAATGTGATTAACACCATATTAAGACCACATTTGATGACAATATTTATCATCCTTTTTTGCACACTTTGTAAGACAAGAAAAAAGCAAAAAAAAATACTCCCTCCTTCCTCTAGTTTTTGGCCGAAAATATACACACAAACCAAGAGAAGAAATCGTTTTTCTCTTGGTTCATTCTTGACATATACGCTTCAAGCTCTAGTTGCTTCAAGGGAGGAATCAATCACGCATTGGTGTGGACTAACTAGAGAGAGGAACGGACGTTGCTCTTCCGCTACGCACTCGATCACGCTTCAAGAGGTATACTCGAAACTCGTAGTTAAATGTGAATTTAGAACTTTGTATTCGATCGTTTATACGTTTTTGTATAATACGATATGCAAAACATGTATAAAATCCCAACAGGATTAACTCCAACCGGGGTGGTTGTTGCTCCTCTTGGAAAATATCTTCGGTAATCAAAGATTTAGGATCAACATTCTGCATATGGCTCCAATCAACTCAGCTTCTAGCATTCGATTTCATTGCAACCCACCATTGCTTATGTTCTCGGGTGGCGGAGATGTAACGGAGACAGTACACTTGTTGTGTAACTTGTGCTTGCGATGCTAGAATGAAGAGGTCATCCTTAGAAGCTCTACTTTTGTGTTTGATTTGAACCATTCCATTTTTCGGATGCACCTGCATCCACTTCCAAGAAAAAACACTTTAATAGTACGACTTTGTCATACATCAAGCCATACGAGAGCTCCCAGATCTCCTCTATGACACCATAGTAGTCAACATGGTCATCATCCTCATAGCAGGAACCTTTCACACAAACCGCGCTATTGTACGTGGTCTTATTACCATCTCCCTGCTTAATGTCAAAGTAGTACCCGTTGACGTAGTACCCCTTGTACCTTTTGAGTGTGATACACGATTATAAGTAATGCCAATGAGTTGACATCGTAATGGACGGACTACGGAATGGCCTAACATGTCACTTTGTTAAACATGCATGATCAAACGGGACATTTCGAAACATGTTTGATCAAACAGTGAATGACTTGAAACATATATGATCAAACGGATCATTGGTCCAGTTGACAAATTCATTTATATCACCGCCAATGAAGCGTTTCTATGCACTTATTATACAGTGTGACACGGGAACAGCGGCGGACCTAGGTAGTGTTAAGGGTATTCATGTGAATACCCTAACAAAAGTATTCAGTGTCCTAGTGGTAATAGTTTCATGGAGTCAAAATGTGACAATTTTTAGGGACGGAGGGAGTACTATATATATATATATATATATATATATATATATATATTCAACTTCTCCAAATCAAATTACTCATCCATTCAAAGAAATTTCGGACACAAAAATATACACGGTGATTCATCAACAAAATTATTAAAATCAACAGTTCCAAAACAATGTGCAGGCATGAATTTTGTGATGAATGACTTAAGAATCTCAATGACTAACTCTTGGATTAATAATTGTTTGGTGACTTATATAGAGAAAGAAGTCTTTAGCACTGTTGATGATCGAGATATTATCAACCGATTTCAAGCAATGAAAGAGAGAAAAATACCGATAAAGTTGAATTAGTTCCAATTATCATTTGATTTTATTAATGTAATACTCATAACTTTCGAAAAATCGTTGAACAATTTTATATAAAATCGTTGACTATGATTTTTATTTTTGAATGATAAAATGAATATCCCATATAAAATTTCTGGGTCCGCCCCTGCACGGGAACGATGTTTAAGTAATTTTTATTTGGAGAACACTGTTTATTATGATGTTTTGTTATATATATATTGTCTAAGTTATTTGCGAGCGACGTCATATTTTGTAGTAGTACAAGAAGTAAATTAGTGAATATATAGTCCATAGTTGTAGAAGTAAACTAGTGATTATATTCAATAGTTGAAGAAATTGTACGAAATTAAGTCTTTAAAGTAATATTAGTTGAAGGATGATGCGAAGAAAAAAGAATCTGATCAGCTGAACAATTGTCAGTCTTCATTACTCATTTTTCGTCTATATAAAATTATTATAAATATGGAGTTGAAATTATTTTAGCAAAAAATTGATGGAAATAATAGAATGGTCCAACATGAAGAAGAGGGCATGGACCACTCTGAAAATTGGTGACTACTAGTGCCCAACTTTGCCAGCTAGCTAGTGCAACATAGATTTCTATATTTGCTTCTATAATTTCTGAAAAAACAATTCTCAAGAAATTATCTCAGGTAATCAAAATGGACTATAAACTGCCCCTTCAGAACATAGCTCACCTGCTCAAACCTCTCACCATCATAAATACATGTATAAATACAACTAGTACAATGTTACTTGTCATAATTTTTTTACTTCAAGCATGCAGCCCTTTTTCATTATATTATATATCCAGATATAAGCTCAACAAGAATATGAATATGATATTTTTGTAATATTTTTTAACTACTTGTTCATTTAGAATATCAACTCTTTTATCTCACTTAATAACATTTTTTATTGCATCATTAAATACATGATTAGTATGAACTTAGCTAGTACACCACATGAGACATTTGGTAGGAAAATCTAATTTTTCTCCACCTATATTAGAGGTTAATTAGCTAATTAGGCGAGATGTAAATCGAGAAACGTGTTTGCGAATATTAGTGTTGGAATATGTGTATTTATCTCAAATCATCTTGTCACTTACGAGTAACTTATAAACGGGGTATCTATAACATATAATATATTAGTGGCACATTGCGTGCACATATCGTTTATACCAACACACCATCACTCTCTTCCTAATAGTTTGACTGTGAGTGTATTATTGAACAAATATTCAATCTTCTATTCAAGAAAACTTCATTCATTTAATTCTAAATCTATATAATCCGCCTATTGATGGTTACGTTGCACATGAATATACACCAAAAGATTAGATATTAAGATCAATTTAGGATTAGATTTAAATATTTTTTTATTTAAAGAATTATATATCTCAATCAAATTTGGATGTGATATTAAATAAAAGGTCAAGGTTTCTGAGGCCAAATGATGTTTAACTTTTCTCATTAAACATGTAGGCCATTGAAAATGACTTCGTAGCTGATTATTAGAATATTACCATTATTTACATGGAATAGGCATGCAAAGTATGATTTAAGCTAATTATAAATTAAAATTCACTTGCCACAGCCAATAAAATGTTTTTAACATTGCTTGGGTTAGTATTATTAAATATTAGACATTGATTTAATTAAATTCCAAAAATTGTATGAAATTAATTCAATTATATGTTTATCGCAAATATCTACTTTATAGCATGATATGTAATGAAATTGATCTAGTTCAATTTTTTTGAGAAGGTCATAATTAATTAAGTTACTATTTTTATCTTAGATTGAATTAATCAAATAAGATGAAGACATACAACTTAAAGACAAATTCATATGATGAAATAAAAAGACAAGCTTCATGTGAAACTTGTTCCTGTTGATTTGAGATAAAATAACGCTATAATAAATCAAAATTCAATCCTTAGCTAATACGAGTAACTTTTAACTCTTTATGTTACTATATATAATATACTAGTCTCTATCTAGAAACTAATATTGACTGTATCACTTATATAACATGTAAATATATTTTGGTTTATTGAACACAATTGAGGATATTAGATATTTACACATATTATATATATTTTTAAGGAAAAAGGAAAAACGAGGGTCATGGTCCCATTATGAGTTACCACAAGTCCATAACAATGAAAAAAGAAAGAGAACAGGAAGAAGAAAGAAACTGAGGAAGGTGTAAATTTTAATTTGTTAGAAATTAAAATGTGGACCACATCATCTGAAGAAGAGTTGTATAGGGTGGCTAATCAATGGCATACTTTTCTTTTTAATTAGCAACGAAAATTTGAATACTAATAATATTATTAATAATAATATAGAAATTACTATTAAATAGCTAGTTAAATAAAATGCGAGACACATTTATTTTTAACGAGATTTGGATACAAAATTTATTAACTAAAAATCTGAATTAATATGACACCAAATTATTTAAGTCATCTCCAAATCAATAGTACATTTTGTGTAGCAAAGCTTAGGGGAGGGGTGTACATATTTTCAAGGCCCTACTTTTCAAGGTCCTACTTTTTTATGAAAATACCCTTATCGAACCAGTGAATTCAAGGTTGGAATGATTACCCAACCTCAGATTCACTGGTTGGGTGAAATATTTGAGTTATGGTTTACAAGCGAACCAATGAATTTGAGGTTGAGTATTTTTTTCAAACTTGAATTCACTGATTCGGTAAGGATATTTTCAAAAAAAAATTAGACCTTAAAAAGTAGGGCTTTGAAAATATTATTAGAGGGGTATTAGTCGGTTGCCCAGGCATGTGCCTCATCTAAATTGTTGAAAATGTTTTTCTTATTCTTGTAGTATTTCATTAGGTTTCATAATACATTACTTAGGATCTATAGTTGATACTTCTGTGTATTAATGACCAAAATATAATTACTTAAATGAATTTTGGCTTTTTTGCATCTAGGCACCTGAACTAATAGTATCTTTGCAAATAGGAATTTGTGTTTTTTTTGTTGCAAATAGGCACCTGAACACCTTAACTTTCGAATTTTTGATCTTTTTAGCATTGTTTTAATACATTTTTAATTTCAAAATAATCCTTAATCTAGGGACAAGTTAGTCATATTGGTAAATTTGAGAAAAGTTTAGGTGCCACTTCGGAAAAAATATTTAGGTGCCAATAATTGAGGAAAAGTTCAGGTGCCTCGTACAAATGTACTAAAATCGATGATGGGGTTTTATTAAATAATTACTAACCAATAATAATAAAGATAATTTAAATTAATAAATTGGAAGAAAAATGAGAAAATATTATGTGATTTTTTTAGATCTTAGGCATTATATATGAGTTTTTTCTTATGACCTAATTTAATGGGGTTTAAGAAAATCTAACTTTAAATATGGATCATTAGATCTTGGTGGTTATTATAGACAATAAAAGTTAGTAAGTGAGAAAATGCCATGTGATTTTTTTGGATCGTAGATATTATATATAGTATAGGTAACATTTAGTGATTTGTAAGTTTCTTAACTTTTTCTAATAACTACTACCTCTATTTCATTCTAATAGACTTTATTCTTTTGAAAAAATTGCCGGTTTGGTCCCATTAAATATGTGCAAGTTGCACTTTGGTCCCACTTAATGGTCGGGCTACTAATATGGTCCCAGTAATTGTTATATTTGGTGCACTTTAGTCCCTCGACGTTAAAAGTTGACGAAAATTGTAACTTTGGGCCAAAATTGAAGTTTTAGCATGAATTCAAGGTCAAAACGCAAATTGGATACCATGTAAGTCTTGTATAATTTTTTTGGTGCACTTTAGTCCCCGAAATTATTTTTTTCAGATTTCTTTTCGATTTTTTGGTTCGATTTTTTTCGATTTCTTTTGGATTTTTTTTTATTTTTTCTATTTCTTTCCGATTCCTTTTTTTTTTAATTTCTTTTCGATTTTTTCCTAGTAAAAATGGTTTGATTCTTTGGCTTCGTACTTTGTTGAAAAAATGTTCGGTTTTGATAATTGTTTTGGCAAAAAATGTTCGATTTTGGTAGTTGTTTCGCAAAAAGTTTTGGTTTTGGTAGTTGTTTCAATTTTTTCCGATTGTATTCTCTATTTGTTTTTGGAGTTTTTTTCGATTCCTTTTAGTTTTTTCATTTCATTTCGATTATTTTTCCTAGAAAAAATGGTTCGGTTTTTCGGTTTCGTTCTTTTTAGCAAAAATGTTCGCTTTTTGACTTTTTTTGCGAAACAACTACCAAAATCGAACATTTAGCCAAAACAGTTATCAAAACCGAATATTTTTGTCAAAAGAGTCCGAAACCGAATAATCGAACCATTTTTATTTCGAAAAGGAATCAAAAAAAGAAAAAGAATCGGAAAAAAAATCGAGAATAGAATTGAAAAATGTAAAAGAAATCGGAAAAATATAAACAACTTTACTAGGATAGAAAATCAAAAAGAAAACAAAAAAAGAAAAGGAATAGGAAAAAAATCCAAAAAGAATTTAGAAAACTATCAAAAAATCGAAAAGAAACTGGAAAAATTTAAACAACTACCAAAATCAAAACTTTTTGCGAAATAACTACCAAAATCGAACAATTTTTGCCAAAACAATTATCAAAACCGAACACTTTTGTCAAAAAAGTACGAAGCCAAAAATCGAACCATTTTTACTAGGAGAAAAAATCGAAAAGTTATAAAAAAACGGAATCGAAAAAAAAAATCGAAAAGAAATTGAATTAAAAACAGAAAAAATAAAAAGCTAAAAGAATCGAAGAAAAAAAAGAAAAGAAATAGGAAACAAATTAATTATGGGGACTGAAGTGCACCCAAAAAAATTTATAAAAGACTACATTCTATCCAATTTGCGTTTTGACCTTGAATTTATGCTAAAATTTCAATTTTGGCCTAAAGTTACCATTTTCCGTCAACTTTTAACGTCGAGGGACTAAAGTGCACCAAATATAACAATTACTGGGACCATATTCGCAGCGTGACCATTAAGGAGGACCAAAGTGCAACTTGCACATATTTACTGGGACCAAACCGGCAATTTTCTCTCATTCTTTTCGAGACACAATTTTAAATGTTAATTATTTTTATATACATAATACTTATAAAACAACTTTAAAAGATAATATTAAAAAAATACTTTTAAGGAATAATTTAGTAATATTTATTTTTTGAATTAATAAATAAAAAATACTTTATCATCAACACGAATCGACAAAAGTTCTATTAATTTACAGTAAATGGAGTAATATTTAAATTTATTTCACTTAGAAAACAACATATAATGTGTCTAGTAGTACAATCAGACAAATAGTCCAGTAAGCCAACGGTGATCACCATGCCATAGGGAGGCCATGGTATCTAATTGTCACTTACTTACACTTTAATTTCCTACAAAACCATATTCTCTTGTTCTCCTAAAACTCACATTTGTATGGTGAAACCTACTTTTAAGATAATAATTTTTTATTTATTTTGTCTATTCTAAACAAACGTGCGTTTTGATTTATTATAAAACATACTACCTCCATCCCTAAATGATTGTCACATTTGACTTTTGGTGGTCAACAAAACACGATTTAAAACATAAATATCTCTTATTCTACATGCGAAAAAATTATAATAAGTTGATATTTCAAAAATATATATTGAGACGAATCTAACGAGGTCCCACAAGACTATATTTTTTCTTATCGTTTAATGAGAATTCATGATCAAATTTTATTGTAATTGACCACAAAAGTCAAAATGTGACAATCTTTTAGGGACGGAGGGAGTATTTTTTAGTATACTAGTGAATGCAACTTTAAGATACACACCAAACACATATTTCATACGTTCGTTAAGGATACAACCAGAATAAACTTGTATCCTTAATAATTGTCTTCAAAAATACTACTCGTACTTATTTTGGATTGATACACCAAACAATATCATCTTTTGTCCCCACAAATAGTACATGATAAAATTTCTGAAAAAGTCTGCATTTTAACTCAGGCTTGGCTTGAGTTATTGGGATTCACATTTTACAATAATACTTTCACAAAGAGAGTGTTCACAGTAGACTATTGTTTTCAGTCTGGTGCTTGCTTGTTTCAGGATAATAATATTCTGGAGCTTCTTTACTGTTTTATCTTCACTCCAAGTGTATGTACTGCATAGCACATAAAGCTTTTTTTCCTTAGTTTTCTGCTGGTATATCAAGAGTGGGACATCTATGTCATTTACATACCCTCAGAACGTGCATTAAATATTAAAACTAATTTAAAATACTTAACCAGTAACGCCCCGCCCCTAACCGGGTCGGAACGTTATTTGATTTGATGGACTGACCTCATAAACCATCACGGGTCTTTTCAGCACGTTTTGTCCCCCATCCCAGAATTGTCCCAGGTCAAGCACGCTTAACTTTTAAGTTCCTATGAGTTAGACTACCGAAAAGAAGATGCATCTTGATGATATGAGTAATACCAATCAAATCATATCAAACATATCGCATCACTCACTTTGGCCCGGGTATTACACATAACCTATATGGTTACAACTTTCTAATAACTTAATAATTGAATTTAATGCTCACATATATTAAAGGTTGAATTTTTTAAAGACACCTGAACTGGTAAACTCAACGAGAAAAATTTAATGTTTATAAATTTCAAATTGAGGCATGACTTTGTCAATCCTTCAAATGATCTCGTGTTCTTAGCCTAGTGATTATCGATCTAATCTTCATAATTAGAGGTCCTGGGTTCGAATCATGACAAGACATCCGATAAAAATCAATGCATCTGCCCCAGTTATAGTGTAGATTTCCTCCTTCCTGATATTATAGAATTTGTCTTCAGTATGATATTATTTTGATAAAAAAATATTTAAATATAACAATATGATCGCATTTTCGGGTTGGGTTAGGTGCTATAACCCTCCTTGTTCGTTCGGGTGCTAAATTGAGAATCATAGTACTCGATGAGGTTAATGATGTATTACGTTTTTTACATTGATCATGACACAATAAACTGCAATAATTTTGTATTATCGAGAACCGTTAACTAATTTTCAAAATGATTAGAGAACAAATTGTAACTTTACGGTAATAGATTTTAAAATCTGATGAGGTGTGTATCTTTATTGGGAATCATATGTGAAATTAATTCATTAAATTGAGTATGAGAATAAAAGTGACCTCTCTAGGATGCAAATGATTAGTAGGAGACACAATACCATGTTGCGGCTGATAGCATATATATCTACCAGGGTAAAGGACACTAATCCATTATTATAGTACTAGTGGACTACTGCATATACAATTATTTTTTCTGTAAGGTTCATTTAATTTTTTTACAATCACTTAAATACAGTTAAAACAAACATATTTCTAAATTTATACCCATAATAGTTATAAAAAACTTAAATGGATATAACAAGATTTTACATTATTATACTTTCTCCGTCCCTAAAAGATTGTCACATTTTGACTTTTGCTAGTCAAACATTACAAAATTTGATAAAAAATTCCCATTAAACGATAAGAAATAATATAGTCTTGTGGGACATTGTTAGGTTCGTCTCAATATATATTTTTGAAATATTAATTTTTTATAATTTTTTAACAGGTAGAATAATAGATATTTATGTTTTAAATTGTGTTTTATTGACCACTAAAAGTCAAAATATGATAATCTTTTAGGGACGGAGGGAGTATTATTTTTGATTTGGCTTACAAGAATTTATGATTAAGGTTTTTCAAAATTTAATTTAAAAAATTGAAATGAGTCGTATGTAAAGGAAGTAATAGTCTTATTCTTATTTTAAGGAGGAGGAGGGGGTTGCATTTCTTGGTAACATAATAATCTAATTGTAATCATGGCATAAAGATATCTAACTTTTGGGGGTGATTCTCATCCGTGTCTTTTTATACATATTTCAAACTAAGATGGCTTGTCATATTGGTTTGTCACAATTCATTATTTAATAATAATAATAGACATGGGGTATGTCAGTATAATACTATAATAGTACGAGTATACCAAATGAAATTATTGAAGAGAAGATTTGAATAATATTTTGTACGTATTAACATCAAATGTGAAATAAAGGGGCATTGACAAAATAGAGATGAAAGAGAAAAGATGAGTAAGAGAAAAAAGAAAAAAGTAGAAAAAAAAGAAAAGCATAACAAATGATGAAAAATTGGGCCTCTTTGCTTCTTTGCTTATCCTACTTGTTCTCGTTTACCAATCATTTTTAGTGATGGGAGCTGTGTGAGAGCATTCACATTAGATTTTTTATAAATTTATTTAAGGCTTTTTTTCATCTGAGCACCTGAACTTCTGGTTTTATAACAAATAGGCACCTGGTGAACTTTTTATAACAAGTAGGCACCTGAGGCCAAAATTTGGCACCTGAACTTTTGGATTTCTATTTTTTCAGATTTTAAACATTTCGATGGAGGGCAAAATAGTCAGATCACATTATAAACTAACTAAAGCAAAGATCTTAACCCAACCTCTACCCACCCATATAACCCAAATCGACTGGTTTTAACTCACTTAACATATACTAAGAAAAAGTACATACTAGAGAGTTGGAGAAGTACAGCAGAGTGTACCCTGTAAAAGCGCCGCAGATCTCCTCGATGTTAAGCTAAGGAATGATGTCATCCTTGCCGTGGCCACAGCGCTGTGTAGCGGGCAGCAATGATTGAACTCCTCCCAATTCCGACGGTACCCTAATTTCGTTTCATTGGACCAATCTTCAGTACAAAACAAGAAAATTATACGTGCGAGTGGGTGGTGAAAGTTGGTGAATGCCTCCCAGTTTCAAAAGCACAACATTTCATCATATTGGACAAATTAACGATCTTTATTACCACATTCTTTTATTAGATACATTAACACTCTCCATCACCAAATTCATTAACAATTTCAAGCACTCTTCCAGTTCAATTACATTTTATTGGACACATTAACAATCCCTATTCCCCTAATTCATTTTCTTGGACAAAATAAAAATCTTTATTACCTAATTCCATTTTTATTCGGATTGGCACCTGAATTTTTCTGTTTATTTTCCCTCCAAGATGTCATATTTTCAATATGACTAACTTGCCCTTGGGTTAAGGATTTTAAAAATGTTTAAAATCTGAAAAAATAGAAATTCAAAAGTTCAGGTGCCAAATTTTGGCCTCAGGTGCCTACTTGTTATAAAAAGTTCACCAGGTGCCTATTTGTTATAAAACCAGAAGTTCAGGTGCCCAGATGAAAAAAAGCCTTTATTTAAAAATAATTTGTTATATTACTTTATTAAATTTTACAAATTCAGATTCTTTATTTTATAATCAAATCTTCTAAATCCTTTTTTGTAATGGTGATTTTGATCTTAAATTTTTTTCACATTTTCTTAGTTTATTAAGGTTTCGAATCTTTTGTTATACTTTTGTGCGACAGTCTTTATTATACTTCTTCTATTTGTGTAGTCTACGATTTTAATTTTACAAGCACCATATCTTATCAATCATGGTTCTATTTGTATATATAAGAAAATTTATTTACGTTGTTACCCACGAAAAACTCATTTCCGTTTTGACCCACAAAGTCCCATTTTTCAATTTTGGACAATTAAAGCATCAAACGATATGTAGCTTTATTATCACCACACACTCATCCATATATGTTCACATACTTGATACTGTTACATACCTTCCTGTTTAAAGAACAACCTCTTTAGCTTGGCTACTTTACTATCTCTCTCTCTTCCCCCCCCCCCCCCCCCCCCCCCCCCCCCCCCCCCTCTCTCTCTCTCTCTCTGAGGTGTTTGATGAGGATGAGAACAGGTTCAGAGTCTAGCCAGTAAGCAAACAAAGAGTCAATCTTTTTCTTCCTTTTCTTCTTCTTATTTTGGATAACAAGGTATATATCTTGATATCTACAACTTGTGTATAGGATTGTTGATGGTCTTTTTATTTTGTTTTTTTCTAATCATTGACTTCTTATGTTGATCTTCATGATATAAAAAAGTGATCAAGAAACAAGTGAGTTTATACAAGAATATATATAGGATGATCTATGGTGACACCATCATCATCATCTGAGTATTGTTGTCCTGATATTACAACTACCCATCATATGGGAAGTCATCATTTGCAAGATTTTGGACAAAACACAGAGATGTACAGCTGTGATGCTGAGATGATAGGGTTTGATAACAAGAATCATCAGGTACAACATCAACAAAATGAAACAGGTTCATCACTTGTCTGGAAAAGTTTCTTCAACAAGCAAGAAAATAACATATACCATGAAGATCATCACCATCATCATCATGTTGGTCCATCATCTTCAAACAAAGCCTTGAATCATCATCATCATGAGCCTTCTTCTACACATGAAGATAATCACTTCTATAATAATCATAGTATGATGGTTGCTGAAGATGATCCATCTTCTTTGAGAAGTGTGTTTTCTAGTATTCAAGGAAATGAAAGAATAAATAATAATCAAGGACTTGCACTTTCTTTACATGCTTCTAATAACCCTTCTAGCACTATGGGTTTGCAGTCCTTTGATTTTATGAGGCATGATGATATGAGATTTGTTGGGTCATCATCTAGCTCTTCGATTCGGCTCGTTAACAGTCCTAGTGGTGGTGGTGGTGATGGTTTTATTTTCAGTAATAAGAACAGCAGCTTCAATAATAATGTTCAAAGTCAACAACATAGTATGATGCAAGATGGGTTCTTGGGAAAATCTGCAGCTTTGGACTATTACCATGTTTCTGGAGAACAGTTGCAGATTAGAAATTCAAACTACTTGGTTGCTGTTCAGGAGCTTTTGAATGAATTTTGTAATCTTGGAACTGAACAAACTGATCTGACATCAAAGATAAAGAAGAATAATAATAATAGTGTTGATTTGCAAGATGACAACTCTAAAAAGCAGTCACCTTTGTTTTCACTTGACCTACTGGAACTGCAGAGAAGAAAAGCAAAACTTGTTCAGATGTTGGAAGAGGTAATTTAATACTTATAAACTCATCAACCTCATTAGCATTTTTTTCTCCTATATATTATCCCGTGCATGACTCGAACCCATGACCGCTCGGTTAACAAATCTTGCAGATTATTAATAATGTCAAAGCATGTTTATATGCAAGAAAGATACCTTCCTTTTGTTCTTCATTTGGAATAAAAAGTCATAATTTTTCTTTGAAATCAAAATTAAAAGAAAAAGAAGTAGAAACAGTTGGACATGTAAATTTGTTGATATGGAAATATGAAGGCAATGCCAACTGCCAAGTGGGGTTTAATTAATAATTGTGGACCATTTAAAATGGTGCCCACATGTTTAAATTCCTAGACTTCCCTTGAGATCATCCTTCAATGAGAATCACTCACTGCACATTCTCATTTGTATTCAGATTCTGCATTATTTATTGTTTGGTAGTACTTCAATTCATTTTGATTGATGGACATTTTGTTTGCACATACAGGTGGATAGAAGATACAAACATTACTGTGACCAAATGAAATCAGTTACTGCTCCCTTTGAAACTGTCTCTGGACATAATGCAGCTAAAGTTTATTCTGTTTTGGCTTCAAAGGCCATGTCTAGACATTTTAGGTCCTTAAGAGATGGGATTTTGGAACAAATTAAGATTGCAAAGAAGGCGATGGGCGAAAAAGATAGCATTGCTCCAGGAACAACGAGAGGTGAAACACCGAGGCTCAGGATTCTTGATCAGAATTTAAGGCAACAAAGAGCCTTTCAACAAATGAGTATAATGGAGAGTCATCCTTGGAGACCTCAAAGAGGCCTGCCTGAGAGATCTGTGTCTGTTCTTAGAGCTTGGCTCTTTGAACACTTTCTGCATCCGTAATGTTCCTACTTTTTTTTTATTGCGGATTCTTCCCGACCTACCCTTTTTCGTGTTTTATGTATTTATAGAATAATAAAATCAAAGATCTGATTTTTTTCTTTCAAGAAACTGGAAACAAAATAATCCAACTTGCAGTTTTGTACTATGCTAACGATGTTTCTTTCATGCAGTCTCAATCATTTTACAAAATCTACGTTAGTTATTTTGTTGGTTTCCTTTTATCATCTTTGAGATTCCACTTTCTATTGTCGAATTCCAACTTTTTTTACTAATGTTTTTTCCCAGTTGTAGAATTTTCTCCGCCTGCTACTTAGAATTTATGTCTATTTTGTTCTATTAGAAGTTAAAAAAAAAAATTGGGTCCATGGAATTTACACCCCCACCCCCCAGGCCCCCACCCTCTTCCACACAAGAGACACTAAAGAGATGGGTGATAGAAGTTGTTTTCTTTCATAATTATAGTTTCTAACATATTGTAATTTGCAGGTATCCAAGTGATGTCGATAAACACATTTTATCCCGCCAAACTGGTCTATCCAGAAGCCAGGTATACACATAATTTTGATTTGAATCAATTCTTATTACGTACGTAAACAATAATAAAGTTTATTATAAGTAGTAACATTAGATCTATTAAGTTTCATATTCTAACATATATTCGAGTTTGTTCAATATTTTATGATTGATGCTCGTTATACCTACTAAGCTTATCTCAATTTCGAGTATATATATATATAGTCATCGTAAGTAAGATTTTATAGTTTATTCCATCTCCTATCTTCATGCATCACAGTTAAGATACATGGCAATATTATTTCCTTCAATATATAGAGTTAAGTGTCGATTTGGTCCGAGAGCTGCACAAGATGTACTAGTCTTCCTTACATGTATGTTTAACATGTAATATTTGGTTATATTGTAGGTGTCAAATTGGTTCATCAATGCAAGAGTGAGACTTTGGAAGCCAATGGTAGAAGAAATGTATCTTGAAGAACTAAAGGAGCAAGAGAACCACAACCTTCGAGACTCCATGGATGGTCAAACAGCACCAGACCTCCACCTTGATGATGAAAATGGCAACACACAGAATCACCATCACCACAATCAGCTAGTCAACACTGAGGATCATAAACCTACTCCCGATCAACTCGTGCGAATTGACGCTGAGTACCTCTCTTCAATCATGAATACAAGTGTAGACAAGAACAAGAATGATGGTAATAATAAAAATGGGAGAAGCATTCTTGAGCAAGAATCTCATCATCATCATCAACAACTACACAAGAACTTCAACAGTGGTGCAATGGAATTTGATTTCTCAACATACAATCATCAAAATCACAACCCAGCAAATGAAATCCATTTTGGGGATAATAATAATGAAAATGGTCAACAAAATTATGGAGGTGGAAAAGGGAATGGGATATCTTTGACATTGGGTTTACAACAACATGGAGGAAGTGGAGTGAGCTTAGCATTTTCTTCATCATCAGCATCTCATCAAACTTCTCTTTTCTATCCAAGGGACCACATTGAAGATTGCCAACAACTTCCTCACTACTCTCTTTTGGATAACCATCAAACCCAGAACTTGCCTTACAGAAATTTGATGGGGGCTCAATTGTTGCATGATTTTGCTGGCTAGAATATCAACAAACATACATGGGGGTGGGTAGTGGGGGTGGGGTGGGGGGGTAGGGGGGATTCAATGCAAGATTATTATTACATATAATGAAGATTATGAATGAAAATTTGGGGTAGTAAAAAACAAGGAAGAGGAAGCTACCTAGTATAGTAGTATGTAGGCATGTTACATGTAGCACCATGCATGCATATTTTGATAATCAAACTTATTATTATATACTCAAATTATTATGGATTAAAGATGTTATTAGATGTCTATATATACCATGAATCAAACCTATCTCAACGCTTTGTTATAACTTGTTATACTATCACAGTATCACTAGTCACTACATTTCTTTTATGTTTTAATAGTTTGAGAAAAAATGATTAAATATATATGAACAAAATAGTGCTTTTTTCAATTTTACACTTTATTGTATATCATAATAGTTTTAAGTTAAATTAATATGATATGTTTCATGAATTTTAATTTATTAAAAAATACATCCTTTGAATGTTTTTTAATTGTCATATTAACAAAAAAGAATTTGTTTTAGATAGAATACTTGTCACGCTTTGAAATTCTAATGTAACATATGATTGTGATTTAAAAAAAAAATTAAACCCTTATTTAATGGGTATGTATAACAAAAGTTTTTAATATCAATATATTAATTAAATTTGTTATTCATTTATTAGGAATAGATCAGTTGTCATTAATTCTTAAGTGATTTTTAATACTTAATTTGGATGACAAGTAAAAAAAACATGAGGATATAATACTAAAAATCTTTTCAAGAATGGAGATGAGTAAATATTTATCACGTCTTTTAATTATTACTCCGAATTTGCTTTTTTAATACTTTGTTATAATACAGATACTACAATAAGATCCTTTATAATCCTCTAACAAGAGTTAATTATTAGTCGGCAGGTCTTATAAGCTAGCTAATCGATATTTCAAAAGAGTTGTTTATTAGTGGTTCTAAATTTGCTGAAGTTTCAAATATTTAATTTTATTTTCACATTGTTTACGTTTTAAAAAGGGAATAATTGTACTATACAAATATATGACCAAGACATTTCATCTACAATTCTCGGATTATTATGATCATTTATTATCTGTGGTCCTTCAATTCCAATTTACTAAATTGAATTTATTGCTGCAAAGACTTCAAATAGGCAACTGTTACCACAATCAACCAATTGAAGCTTCCTCATCTTCAATTGATCGACTTCTATATATCAACTATGAAGTCTTCTTTGATTTAGAAATTATGAGGGATTAGGTAGAATTAAATTCATTGTTTTTATTCTCATTCATCTGCTAGCTAGCTAATGTGTCATAACTAAATATATAATCATATAAAATGTGAGGTTGATATAGTTTGATCCTCATCGGCCACTATATGATAAAATAATCATATTCGAACGTGAATCATAACAATAATTTTTTACTTCAATTAGGGTAGTCGAATTAATGTTCGAAGGGCTATGGTTATAGCTAAAGGGTAGAAGTCAGTTACTTTATACTTGGTTGACAGTTCTCAGAAGGATACATGTAGGTGAGTTTCGACATGAGAGTTTATATGAAGATAGATAAAATAATGGTGTGTGAAGTTCTCCCTCTTGATGTGGTGAGGAGTTCTAAGGAGATTCCGAAGAGTTGTACAAGTAAAGTTGCATTGAAGGTTAAAAAGGACTCTAACTGATAGAATCTAAGACTTTACTTGGTGATGAATTGACAACTGTGAATAAATCATCCAAGTTAGATGACGTGGTTCACAGGCGTTGTGAAGGTATTCCCAGCGCCTTGAAAATTTGCTAACTGTAGAGAGATGTGATGATCAATCATCAAGGATCAATGATTTAAATCAATCAAAGTCGTTAACATGGAAAGGGAAAGTAGAAGAGAGTAGTTCATTGATGATTAATCAAGCTTGGAAGGTTTTCCAAAGAGTCCGGATTGAAGATAAAGACAAAACATGATAATTGTATGAATGTGGGTAAAATTTGACGGGGTAAAGGTAATGGCTATTCACGATTTTCTTTGCTAGTCACGTTGATGTCATTGAGGGATGTTCTTGAATTGGAAAGAAAGGAATTGGAGTTGGGGATCATCTTCAGTGGAAATTCTGGGATGATGAACTTAAGCGGGAGCTGCTAGAAATGAAGCTTGAAGATTGTTTATCCGAATTTTGAAATATATCTTCGACTTTAAGTAGAAGATTATTGATGTTGAAACCAATTTCATAATAAAGAAAACATGTGATCAGGACTAGATCGGTACTTGAGCATATACCAAAATATGGTACGAGGCACTTAAGGACTTGGTCGGTACTTGACCAAATACCAATGATACGCCAAAGGATATGCTTTGATTATCAATGTCTACAAATACAAGTACAAACCATATCCAAGTTCATCAAATCTAGCAGAGGTTATCGCTGGAGCCACCTTGGCAATATTTAGGATCCCAAATCCCTTCTTGGGACCTGTCTCTGAACTAGAGCAATATACAACTGGACCAACTATAATCTGTTCATTCAAGACAATGTAAAACAAATAAAGATCCCACAGAGAGTTACATGTTCATTTAGGAAACATTAAGATCAGCTTTCTCTCTATTTGAATGACCTACTTATAAAGGAAAAGTTGTCTATTCAAACAGATAAAAATAATTTGTGATTATAAGCTCAATATACTTGATCAGGTAAATAATCAATGAAGTCACAAAATGACGACAAACTCGTAACTAGATAAACAGTACCCACAGGAGTTATTTTACATCAGAAGTATTTCTTGTTTCGTGTGGTTGCTCTGTATCACTCAATAAGCCGCTTCACAGGTTCAAGGAAGGAGTGGATGTAATCAATGAACATACAACTGTTGGTGGTACTAAGGGGTAACAAAACGAAAGCGGGGCATACACATGTGACATGCCTCTACTAATCTCTCAGTTTGCTAATTTTGTGTTCCCTGCTTACATGCTACTCTGGTGGCGGGTCATGCAGGGCTTTACAGATTTTCAATAGAGCTGACCTCACCTTCCCTGCACACACCTACATCGATCAACATCTTTTTCGTCGTTACATTTAATACCCTGCAACAGTTCCTCCTTGGAGACTGCAAGAAAGAAATTCAAGTACTGTTAATCATTACTTACTTCAACATCAGCACTAACATGCCTCAATGCCTTCGAAGAGGCTCCCTCCTAAGTGTTAAAGGGGGGGTAGGACTTAACCCTATTATAGCTTGGAGGTTGTTTCCACGTCGAGCCAAGAGAGAAGTGCAAACACTGAATCAGCATAATGAACCATTTTGATCTATTCCATTATAATAAGAGCCAGAGAACACAAATCTCGGACAGCAGAGAACATCAAATTACTTATGCCCAAACAATATGGATGACACATTTAAAAGCAAGCAATTAACATAAATACTGTGCAATGTAACAAGTTATTTAGTTTCCCTTCCCGACTTCAGACACTTGAGCCAACATAAGTGTTCATAGGTGTTAAAAATTGGCAAGACAGTTAGGCCACTTAAAAGTGCACGCTCTTATATGGTTGACAAAGAGAACACAGGTAAATAGGGAACCCGAAAAACAAAAATAAATCAAGTTAGTTTCCATTTTAATAAGCTCAAGGCAATGCAAGTTTTCTGTGTTAGTTCTATTTTAACAATCTCAAGGCAATGCAAGTTTCTTCTGCAAAATATGCAATTAACATAGTATGTCAAGAGATTGAAGGAAAATGTAATTACCCTATCCCACAGATGAGGATCTGGCTTCTTATAGACCTCCACTATGTCGATTTCAGAAGGATCTGCCATTTTCCACTTACAATCAGGGTAGGGAACACGGTGGTGACTATATTGGCTGACGGTCTGATTAGTAGAAACAACAATGCCAGTTCTTGACAAAAAAAAAATAAATGGTCTTTGGCACGGATTTCTCATAAACGGCCTCGTGTTGAAAGCATATGTTTTGTAATCTCCTTTGCGGTACCAATTCAAGAAAGTCCTAGATGGCCTCTCAATCTCACGAGGAGACAGAACCCCACGAAATAATTGAACTGCGAACCCCCACGATACTGAAATAGTCCATTTTTTATCACTGTCATAACAAATTGATTGCTGTACAAGACTAGCTGAATCAAGTTTCATTGGAATTGTAAGGCGCTGAAGGGCTTTCACCCTAGTCACATCTGGGAAAATTGGCTCCACTACATCAAGATGGTGCATAGACACAAATGGTGCAATAGGGTGTGCGGCAAGGAGACCAAACAAGTTCCCGTACACATCATACTGCAGTGAGATAAATCAATGTAAATTGTGTTAGAATATAATGGCAACATTTGTTTACTCCAGTCTCCAACAAGTAAGTTTAGGAGAAGTCTTTCCCGACCCATTTTGCTATCACATTCAAATGAAATTATAATTTCTGAGCAGATTATGTAATATTTAAAGCAGTTGATAATGCTATAACAACATAAAAAGGTTTGTGTTTGCAGTACTTTCATTCATCAGCATACAATTCAATGCATATGGTTAAGAGTCCAAGACTCCAAAAGTACTCACTGAACTTTACTTGTACAAGAATAATCATCTAATCTAATTCAGAACAAAATTGTGATTGACCTAATTGAGTGTAGCTCTCTCTAAGACAAAAGAGTCCACGAAATGGTTAAGAGTTAATTGACAGCAAACTAAAAAACCTTACAAATAGCATATAATAATGCATTTAGCTCAAACCATACCATAGGACATAAAATCGAGCCCAAGATAAACTACATCACTGATTTACAAGATGTAGACCAAGTAAACATAACTTATGATTTATATTAGCTAAATATACAAAGAAACAATCGAGCATCTAACAATCATATTAGTGAGCCATCACTAAACTAAGACTGAAGCAATAAAAATTGAGCTACTCGATCAATTACACTTTTTCTATTCTTCCTAGGATAACCCAAGTGCATCATGCTAGTTTATTTCTTACTTGAGAAATCCGGTGCAAACTAATTTCGTATACATACATGAAGTAGAGGAAAACTGAAATCGCACTTAGAATATAAAGGTAACTAAAAGTTCCACAAAAATCAAATCTACAAGCAAACTCACTTGGTGAAAGCCAACTTCTTTGGTGAGAGGTACACCAAGTTCAGCCATACAAGCGTGAATTCTATCATCAGAACCATACAATTCAGGGTAATCCTGAATGCACCAATCCTGAATTTTCTCCAATGCTTTAGCCAACGGGAAGCTAATAGCAAACCCTCCCCCACCATAAGCCATCCCATAAGAAAAGAACATATTCTGCAAATGACTCTCACTAGGACTTCCAATATAATAAAACTGATTATGATCATATTTATTCAAAACCCTCACTAAATTCTCAGTGACAAACACAGTATCATCATCCCCCATCACAAACCACCTCACATTCTCCATACCTAACCTCAATGTCTCCGAAACTATCCTCGATATCCGGATAGCTGACCTCTGCCCCTGCTTATTTTTGTATGGAAATTTCGAAGTATCCTCTGAAATTCTCAACTCAGGGAGCATTCCTTTCTCCTTCTCCAAAGTCTTCACACTATTATCCAACCAAACTACACCCCTCATTTTCAATTTGGGTTTCCACCAAATCTTGATATAGTCCTTCCTCTGATCCCACAACTTCGATGAAGCTGCAATGCCGAACACTATATGTTCCAAACCTGTCCTAGGAACCGAAAAATCACCACTTTCTGCCAGCCAGGAGTCCAATTTTGTTGATGCCGATAGGGACAACAAACATGAAACAAAAAAACTCAATATTCCATTTATGAATTATGAACAACTATAAATGCAAACAGCACATGAAGTATATTACATAGACAAATAACGTAAAACTACACGTACTAATACATGATCAAAACAAAACGATGTCGTTTCAAAGGGAAAAAAAAGGTGCTTACCATGCCTTTCTGCCATTAAATCTGACCCATTTGCACCAGAATACAAACCAACTGTACTATTATTCATCTTAGCATCAACAAGACTATGACTTTCACTATTCCTTTGTTGTAAAACATCCTCGTCACAATCTCGAGAAGTTGTCACAACTTTGAGACTATAAATAACATAAGTAGCCGACACAAAAAGGATTAACAACAAAATTAACTTGGGTAAAGGTTTAGTAGAAGCTTTCCTCATCTGAAAATCCCACAAGAAATCCTCAGAATCTTTCTGGGCACCTTTCATCATATTTTTATCACCCAAAAATTCACTAAGGCAATTCAATTAGCCACAAAAATTGAATCCTCCACTCCGCAGGAGTCTGGATAGTTTACGGGGCCGTATATCGATAAAAGTATATGTTTTAGAGGCGGTGGGGGTGGGGGAGGGGAGAGGGGAGGGGGGGAGGTTTTACAGAGAAAGGAAGAGGATGAGGGTCACGAAACAGAAAGTGAATACGAAATGCTATGGAAGATGGCAAACATGCATAGGTGCCAGCTTTCTCTGAGTGTTGAATAAAGGTGACGCTTACTTATACACAACACTTTAGATAAGTATCATGTATACTGTAACTGTGTATCCCAAAGTTATACTACTCCATCTCAAATAAATTGACTACAATTTTCAATTGAGAAAATTAAATTGTTTCTAAATAGATTTAATTGACCTTGTTGGCAAACTAATTTCGATTTTTAATTATTGTATTAGTAAAAGTATTTTTCCTATCTCGTACCATTAGACGATATATTAAGAAAATTTTGTTTGAAAGTGAAATATGATTCTTAAAGCAAATAAGGATAGTTATCTAAACAAAACATTTCTATATTAAAATCCTAAGGAATATATTGACTAAAATGCATTTATTCATTGATATCTCAACATGTAATTTTTTTTAAGGAATTAATTTTATCTATTCTTATTTACTTGCTCTAAAATCATCTTCCCTTCCTAACATTTTCTATTTTCTTATTTTAGAATTGATTGTCTCTATGTGTTAGTTTTAGCGTTAATTATATATAGTCATTCAATAATATTGAGAAGGCACACATGGTTAGTAGTCAAAATAACCAAAATATTATACGGAGTAGTTGATTTGAATGCAATTATAGAAGATAATAATTGTGATACAATTGTATTGACATCTTAGTATCATTGAAAACGTATATACAGTCATAGTAATATGTCTTATAATGTAAATATATTTAAAATGATAGTAAAGTTGTCTATTTATTACATGAATCTGATGAAATCAGAAAACGAAGTGAGATCAAAATAATTATGAAATCAAAATCTAGGCATTTATTTCTTGGATATGATGATTGAACAAAATTAAAAATGGAAACTGAAAAATCGCTATATAATTTTTACGTGACATTACTATTGTTCAAAATTTATAAAACAAGAATTCACTTGATTTATGTTCTAAAAACAAAGAACAAATGACTAGTATGCCCTTGTTAAGCATCATACATATGATCAATGTTAATATATAAAAAAAATGTATCTTCATCTTGTGTTAGTGCGCGTGAACCATTAGTCCCCTCGGCAGAACAAAGTACCCTATCTATTTTACTATATACTGGGTTAAAGCATGTGTGACTATTGCTTAATTTTGTGGGTCTATATTTATATAGGCATTTTGAAAGCAGGTAGGGTAATCCTATCTCCCCTCATCTGTTTATTACTATCATGGAATGCTTCACCAGGATGCTGTTGAATAAGAGAAAGTTCGGCTATCACCGATTATGTAGGGAAATCGGCCCGTTAATGTCATTTTTGCTGCTGATAATTTTATTTGTCCCGCGTGATGCTACAAAAGGGCTCTATAAGGCTGATCAGGAAAGCTTTGTACAATTTTGGTAAAATTCACCAGATTGGATCCAAATTTGAGGAAGAGCTCCGATTACTTTGCAGGCATAAATGATGACGATGTTTAGCAGTTGAGTGGTATTCTTGTACCATGCCATGAAGTTTACATAACATTTTTCAATGGTAACAGAAATCATTTTACACCATCCGAACACCTTAGAACTCCATTACTAGTCATTATCTAGATTTTAAAACGACGGATCAAGTTTCAGAACATTATGCCGTACAACATATTTCACAGGTCCTGCTTCTAAAGTGCACAAAACTAAACTCTCACGATCAAGAAACTTGATAGTACCTACAACAGAGATGATGACTTTTCACAGGAGTTCTATCAAAGATACTATTTTCAATGCACTAGCTCGAGAAGACAAGTTACCCGTCATTTTTATCCCGCTTCAACCACGCGTCCAGTAACACCGCGACCAATGGTCCAAGATATGGTGGGATTGGCGGTGGTCTACTGAACGCAACTACAGGCTCAGTCTCCTCTTTCCCTATATATACCTGAGTAGGATCGTCATCAATTTGCTTCTTTGGGATCATTGATGCAACTGTAGATATATTCACAATCACTAAATGTTAGTTCAGTGATACTATAGCATATATATGAACACACCAATGTAATACGAAATAGGTAATTACCCTGTCTTGCGCCGGAAGGGTTAATATATCTAATTTCCTTAGGCGAGAAACACACTGCTCGACGCATTTTGATCAACTCCTTCAACAAACTAGCCCTGTAACATAAAGTATAGGCTTTATTATGGAAATATCAATATACCTCCAGTCAAGATCGGTAATTAGACTGAATGAATTCATAAACCATATTATAACTACTAAGCAGACCCATTCGAGACAAATTCGAATTCACAGATTATCTCCATTCCCTTACACAAGTTCATATTTTTTATGAAGTCGAAGCACTTGTCCATAACATACGGAATCAAAAGATTTATATTCTATAGCTCTTGAATTCAAAGGAATATACCAAAACGGACACAATATACACTTATTAACTATTGTGACGTAATAGACAGTGTTTGCACTCCACTCTTGACCCAATTCGAAAACAGACTTCTTGCTATCAAGGATAAGGTTTCGTACTATCCCACTGGTTGTAGTGACTATAAAACAGGGACCTCAACTACCAAAAACTTGGATCATCCCTTTAAGAATGAAGCCTTGAAATTTGTATATAGTGAGTATGAAACACACAAAACAATTCAAGGTAAAGAATATGTTTATTTAAATTATGAATACCTGTGATGATGTTATCGAACTGGAGAGAATTACGGAAGTGTTTGATCAATTTGTCTGGTAGGCAGAGTGGGTTAGACCTTAGAATGTCTTTCGTTGTGCAAACTAAATTTCAGAGGCTCTGAGTGTTGAGATCAACAGAAGAAGTCTCATGAAACTTCTATAAACTTCAATTACTACGAATGTACGATTAAGATATTTCTCACTCGACCAGGCCAAAATAAATGGAAGCCCGAAGATGCAACGTAATTGGGCACATCCAAGGCCATATATCTTTAGGAGACGGGCCGGATGGGCCCGGTCCCTCAAGATTCGAACCAGACCGGCTCCCAACTCGAGTTCGACTAGTGGATCGGGCTGGGCCAGACCACTTTTAAAAAACTAGGCCTCTATCTCTTCGACGGTTTGGGCTTCGTACTAGTCAGTAGTCACCTTAAATTTATTTCTAAAATATTCTCTATTTATTACCTTTTATCAATTTTATGAATATGTTTTAATTTTATTACTTTTCTAATTTCCTTACTTGACACTCTATTCAATATGAATAAAAGTAAAAAGTAATGAAAAAATAATTGTAAGGAAGAAAAAAGATTTGATGGGTGATGATGGATGAGAGAGACCGAGAGAGGATAAATTGGATATGATAAAGTTAGCTTTGGGCATAATCTCAATACCGGTATAACGGCATATTCAATTGCTTCTTCTAAAATCTGATGTGGGCCTCTTTATAATCTGGAAAGAAGATTTTAAACATTTTTTTTGATATCCCTTTTCTTTTATTGAGTTAAAAAAATTTAGAGTGACTATCACAAATGCTCTTACTCTACTCGTTCGAGCCTTTGTCCAAATTGGTTCTGAATGAACATATGGTATGGTAGATTGATAACGTCCTAAAAATGTTTTGTTCGTGCAAGGGCTTAAAAATTATTTCACTATTAAATAAAAAAGTCTTCAAATAATTAAAAATTATTTCCGAAAATCATTAGATAATGATGACTATTTATTACGTTATAATGTGTTGATAATTTGGAAGTATATTTCACGTATATTTATATCATACTAGTTAGAGTTTTCCTTATGTGATAACAAAAGTTTGTTATTATGGTGATAACTCAATTGTTGACCGTTGGATCAGGGTGATTTTGGCAGTTTTTCATCTTGTGGCTGAGATTGAAGGAGGGTGTTATTGGAAGTAGAAAATATGTCATTTTTGGGCGAAAAATTAGCATCACACACTTTCAGACGCGCCTGTGATACACTAATGAAATTTATGTGCTGATTAATTGGGCAGTTGCAATTAATGTGCTGAATAATTGGGCGGTTTATTGATTATTATGTAACTGTTTCCGTTTTTTACTCTTGCTTATTTGATAATCGAAGTTATTGTCCTTATTAGGTTCCATAAATTATTCCATGTAACTAATATGCCACGTTTTTTTCATATTTTGTTCTATTATTTATTATTTCGTTTTGTGTCAATAACATTATCTAATGGGAATGCATGTAGGGCTGTAAACGAGCCGAATAATACCGAACATCAAGATGCCCTAATTCGCTTCGATTGGCCCAAGCTTTTTTTTATTATAATTCGATTATTGTTCGTGGGGGTAAAATTGGCAATAAAATTCGATTCGTTTTTGCAAATTATTCAAAAAAAATCGATTCAAAAATTGGGAAGACAGTTAAGTGTTCAAATTTAGTTTAAGCATAAAAATTCTTACAACAACATACAATAATTGAACATATACAACAAAGTCAACAAAAGTCAACCTAAATCTAAAATGAGTTAATGCACAATCGAAGCAAAAAAAACAACAGATGTAACAATTATTGAACATGCATGGCCAATATAAACAGTTTTATCACAAAATCAGACAAGTCAACATAAGTCAAACATATAAAATTGAACGAAAATGGGCATTTCAGCTTCGACAAGATCTAACAAGGCTCTATATAACATGTGTCAACGTATTTGAGGGTGGCTGAGGGAAGAAAAATCAGCTTCTTCAACAATTTTAGAGAGACAAAGTGAAAGTCAACAGGTCAGAGAGAGAGTGAGAATTTTCAAGATTGAGAAGAGAGGAGGCATGAGGATTAGGGCTAAATGGTGGGGTGGGATTTCTTTTATATCATGTCTTAATGGACATGGAATTAAATGGACATAGGTGATAATGGGCTAAATGGACTATTAGACATGAAATTAAATAGGCTGAATAATGTTATTAGCCCGGATCGGGCTTTTTCGGGTTATTCGGCCCTATTCGCAAATAATCAACATCAATGCTTGGCCCTATGTTTGATTTATCGAATAGAGCTTCGAATCGAACTTTTTCAAGTCGAACACCCCGAATCGAGTCGAACTTCCAGTATCAGACCATATATGAAACCCAAACAAGAACTCGCGGTAGTTAAATATATCGATTTCCTCCATCCCAAAACCATTGTCCAGTTTGAATACCAAACAAGAACTATCGGTAGTTCAAAAATAATCATGGCCGTTGGATTCTCTTTTTAACATATATAATGCAATGTGAGTGTTTGTTGATAGACGCATGGGGCATGAAATTTTCGAAATGAAAAATTGATTCCTCTTCCTTTAAAGCCCTCGTTTAATCTAAGCCACAAGATCTATCAATATATTGTTATTTATGTAATATAAAGCGTTTAGACCTAAAGAAGTACAATTCTAAGTTACAAGTGTTTGATTTTATAGATTAATCTAATATTGAAACAATACAAACACAACTAAAAATGGTTTAAAGAAAAAAAGAAGTAAATTCTAGTTATATTGTAACATTAAACAATCTTTATAATAAAATCAATTTATAATATTATAAATTCACTTTCATAATCTATTATTTAACAATAAATATTTTTGAAATATTAACTTTTTATAATTTTTTCGCTTGTAGAAAAAATTATAAAAAGTTAATATTTCAAAAATATATATTGAGACGAATCTTACAAGGTCCCACAAGACTATATTATTTCTTATCGCTTAATAGAAATTTATAATCAAATTTTATAATATTTAACTAACAAAAGTCAAAATGTGATACTTTTTTAGGGACGGAGGAAGTACAATAATATAAGGTTGTTATGTAACTGGCCTTACCAACCTTAAAAAATAATATATGAACCGAAAAGACCCATCTTTAAGAAAGGTTGTTCGCCCTACCGGCAACCCTCCCACCGAGCTAAATATATCTTAAGCAAGATTACTTTTATCATTAAGATTGATTACACCTTTACTTATTATCAAATTATTAGACACGGAGGTCCCATTTACGTAAATCTTCGTTGCTATATTTGGTTAGTGATATTATTATTTACCTTTGTACAATATTAATATTTTTTTCATATGCACCTCATGGACGGACAAAGGGGCTACGGGGGCCGGTCTCTCATAGGTTTTTCGGTATCGTTTTATTTTATATACGATTTTTTGTATTTTTGTGATATATAATAAAAAGTGAAAATAAATTAAGTGAAAGTGTAGCGTAGTTGGTTATATTTTAGTTTTAAAGGGAAGAGGTCTTGGGTTCAAGCCCCTCTAGCTTCATTTTAACACATTTTTACATGTTTTGTGATACTTTAACTATTTCTAATTTATTTTGGCCCTCCTTATTTTATTTTTTAAAGTTGGCTCCCCTTAATTTCCATCTTGGTTCTGTTCCTGACGCAGCTAAGGTTAAAATTGACACGAAAGGAGACAGAGGTTGGGGATTCAATTTGCTAGGGGATAATTTATCACCAAACTAATTGTTGATTTGATCTTATATAGGAAATAAGTTGTAGTTTTGATCTCGACAGTTGCATTATTACAAATTAATCATCGAAAGTCATATAAATATTGTATTACTCCACAAAAAATGACAAAGGTTGGCATATTCGTTTTTACCATACAAAATAGTAGTGATGGTAATGGACCGAGTCACTTGAAACCCACTCGTTACTAAGCTCAAAAAATCTAAGCTTGCTCGATTACTTGCTCGTATGCTTATCGAGTGATACTAGAATAATTTTTTACTCAATAACATCGAGTAAACTCGGAAGCACTTGACATATTATTTGATAAAAAATAAATAAAAATATTGCATTTGTATTATATATTTAGACTTTAATCACAACTTATTTAACCCAAAATAAATATTTAGTATAATATATATAGTCCGTATCAATCTATTCGCTAACCTTAAATCCTGAAATCAATCATTTGATTCATTGCCACTAACGAACCGGATAACCAAGCACCTGCTTGTTATCCGGCTCAAAAGACCAAGCTCGATACATGTGCGTGTTTTTATATGTAAAACAAACTACAACTTCATCATTATTCTTCTATATTAATATGTAACAATTGTCACTTTTAAGGACTAATATATAACAGTGTAATTATCAGGGACCAGAGTACAACTTTGTCACTCTCTAAGACCAGAACGGCAATTATCTCTCGAGGAAAAGGATCGGATAATTTTTCAGCTCGACGACTTGATAGTGATCAAATCGACTAATTCACAGGCTTGTACAAAATTACAAGTCACTTAATTGTTATCGTCAGTACTAGTGGAAATTGCTTATATGGCCCCAGAAAGTGAGTCAAGGTTGTCATTTGGTCCTCGAAAGTTCAACAGTTGCAATTTTATCCTCGAAATTGGACAAAAATTGCAGTTTAGTCCAAAAACTAACAGTGCCGTTAAACTTACGATGTTTGTACAATTAGCTTCTATTAAAAGTTTCGCTAAATTTTAATGGCTCCGTTAGTTTTTGGACTAAATTGCAAGTTTTATCCAATTTCAAGGACTAATTTACAACTATTAAACTTTCGAGTACCAAATGACAACCTCAATCCACTTTTTAGGATCATTTCGACAAATTGCTCTCGCCTCTCAGTACTATATTTACCCTAAAAATCACTATGCATTTTAGAGCCCTTTATTCGTTCCTGTTTTCTACCTGTTAGTCCGAAGCACATAAATCTTTATTATATGGAACGAGCAAATTGCTGAAATGGTCCCCGATAGTATGACCGAGTTGCACTTTTGTCCCCAATAGTTATACGGTTGCACGTTAGTCCCCGAAAGTGACCAAAAAGTTGCACTTTAGTCCCCACGTCAAGTTTTACGTTAACATTTCAGGTTTATGAGTTAAAATTGGGGTAAAAATATAATTTTAAAGATTTAAAGTTGATTTTTTTGCCCAATTGGTGCCAAAAATGAAACTCCACAACCCCCTCCCGCCAAAATTCCCTTTTTTCTTCACCCCAATTAGGGTTGTGGAGTTTTATTTTAGCACCAATTGGGGCAACAAATCAAGTTTACGTCTTAAAAATTATATTTTTATACCAGTTTTAATGCCTAAACCTGAAATGTTAGCGAAAAACTTGACGTAGGGACTAAAGTGCAACTTTTTGACCACTTTCGAGGACTAATGTACAACCGTGTAACTATTGGGGACTAAAATGCAACTCGGTCATACTATCGGGGACCATTTCAGCAATTTGCTCGAACCAAAGAAATTAAAGCCATAGTAAAGCTCGAGTTGATTTAACATCATCAGTTTATTTTATAAAAAGTGGATTAGGTAGCTAAGAGCCTAAGACCCTTACATTATTAATAACATTATTATGACTCATGACAGCTGCAAGTCAATAATTATTGGTTGAAACGAAACATATTGGCTCCCAAACAGAAACTTAGTTAGGTTAAATAATAATGAACCCTAATTGTTTCAGAAAAAGAACTGAAAATGAAACACAATGACAATAATAGCATCTTGGACTCTGTTGGAGGTGATCTTCAACTAATTTTAGGGCATTGGAGTTTCGAGATATTTTCTAAAGCTAATTTGATTTCACTTTCGTATCTTTTTGTTTTCTTTAAGAGATAAAGAGGCATAATATTATATAGGTTATTGTGTGTTCATATAGCTGACTCTTCCTAATAAGATGAGTCTTTGTTTGCTTGATGTAATTTATTCAAGTAAATTATTTTTCCTCCTTAATATAAGAGTTGTAATTTCATCAATACAGTATATAATTGTAGGGGAAGAGGGCACAATAATCAGTATGTTTAAAAAATATTTTCACCCTATAACGTATGTTCTAAAATGTAATTTTTGTCATCACTTATTCTTGAAAATGTTGCAGTCCACCACTCATTTTATCGATTCATCATTAATAATTTCACGTGACGAGCACGTGAGTTGTCATTATTTCACTCATTTTATCTAATACTTCCTCCGTTTCTTTTTATTTGATTGTTTGAGCATTTTTTCCATGTTTATTTTTATTTGATTGTTTACAATTTCAATGCACCTTTTTACAATTCCAATACACCTTTTTACAATCCCAATGTAATTTTTCACAATATATTAATATATAAAGTACTTTTTCCCCAAACAATCAAATAAAAATAAACGAGTGAGTATATTTTAAGGGTAAAAAAAAGATGAAGAAAAATCTGACTTAATTCACCTTCAATTCCGAATTTGAAATAAATCATCCCCAACACGCATTTAACAAAAAATTCAACACTCGAGACTAAATAGGATATATTTTCAAACATATCTAGGTGATTAACAAGAAAGATTGAAACATACAAGGTGGTGGATTTCTCAAAAATATTTTATAAAGATAAGTGATTGTTGCAAACATTTGCTCATATATATTGACACCAAACAATCCCTTAGAATCATATTCAATAGTACTCAGCCCGTGGCTTGATTGGGTTGTATAAATCTAAACACATTGGCTCATACAAACCATTGAAGTTTTCCTTAAGAAATTAAAGAAGAAGAATGAGTAGAGGTGGAAGTTTTGGAGGAGGCCAAAGCTCCTTAGGTTATCTATTCGGTGGTGACGAAAACAAAAACAAGCCTTCTTCATCACCTCCTAAATCTATGCCTTCTACTCCAACTATCAGTCCGCCTTATGGAATAGATATTGAAAAATCCTCACAAGATCAAACTCTTAAACCATCCTCAATCACCTCTCAATTCATCTTTTCTCATAACGACTCCATTGATGGACCCCAAGGTCAAACTTCAAGGCATTTTCTCGATGTGAGTACCCAATTTTTATACCCCAAGAGTTGTGGGATCTTAACTAGTAGAAAAATAGGGAGTTCATTGCCCATTTAATCTCAATTAGTGAGATGAATTTTTACTTTAGTCTCAAATAATTATATTGTTGCAAATTAGTCCTCACGAATGACACAAATTTTAAACTATATATATGAATCTAAAAGTGACAAATACTGTAATATATATGGTCCCTCTAATAATAATAGAAATTTGTCAATGTCAGGGTCTATACTACTAGAACACATACATGTGCCACTTTAATTCGAAACTAATATGTACTCCCTCCGTCCCTAAAAGATTGTCACATTTTGACTTTTGTTAGTCAAACATTACAAAATTTGATCATGAATTCCCATTAAACGATAAGAAATAATATAGTCTTGTGAGACCTTGTTAGATTCATCTCAATATATACTTTTGAAATATTAACTTTTTATAATCTTATCGCATGTAGAATAATATATATTTATGTTTCAAATCGTGTTTTGTTGACCACCAAAAGTCAAAATGTGACAATCTTTTAGGGACGGAGGGAGTAATATATATATATAGTGTAAGTATCACGAGTGAAGGCAAATTCCTTCTACCATATATATGTATATGCTAGGTGGACCAAATCGGCTATACATCAAAGAATGAGAATCTAACTACAGTATTTGGCAATAACCTATATATATGTGGTGTTCAGATTGAAAACATATATAGACACGTTGTTATATAATTTGGTTGGAAAGTTAATTTTTATTGTTTCTTTAGTTAGATGGTGATCGTGAGAGGGCTAATAATATTACATTTGACATTGGATATTTTTGTTAATTTTATATAAAAAGAAATTTGACCGTGTTATCTGTTTGGCCGGGTAAGGCATTGATTATTATTTGTTGTATTACGAAATATCATAATTCAAAATATTTTTCCAAATATACATATTTGTTGAGTGAAAATGAACTCAGTTGTCATTGTTCACAACTCAGACTTGTAGTCTGCTTTACCTAATAGAATCACAACGAAGTACAAAATGATCGAGCTCTTTTCATGTTTTAGTTACATTTCTTTTAGTCATTATATTATTTTGTGGTGAGATTCAGATATCAAATAAACACGTAACGTTTGTCTTCAGATTGTCGTTTTTCGTTGAACACATTATTTTCATGTCGATTATAGTGTTTTATTTCACTGATAAGTTTTGGCATATGTGAGTACATAATAAATATTTAGGCGGCGCCCTATCTTTTGTAGATGTACCGGTCATGGATGGGACCAAATGTGCAATTTTTTTTGACATATCAAAATTATTTTTATTAAGTAGTAGCTAGTTCATCGTCTTCTCGTTTTATTGTTATCATTTAATAGTTAATCCACAAGTTTCTTTCTTGGGCACAGGGACGTCCATCAACGAAGGTTAAATCCTCTCCAGGTGGGGATTCATCTCTTGGCTACTTGTTTGAAGAAGATAAGCCATCATCATCATAATGAAGAAATTAATAAGCTAATAAGATTATGTTCATTGAATGCATATGTCTTAACTAATATATAGTGTTTGTGTGTGAAGCTACATACTATATACATACTATTATTATGAATGTAATAAGTCCGACGTGCAATGTGTATTAGAATGTTTGATGTCGTGTAATAATAAGTAGTACTATCATTTTGAGAATTCGGAGTCATTTAGTTTGAATGTTTACTATATATAATGAATCAAATTTGTAGGTTGTGCTTTTAATTGACTTAATTAGCAGGTCAAGCTACTTGGTGTCTCAACTTCCTGAATTTGGTAATATTATTTATTGTGTTATGAATTGTATGATGTATTCTATATTTCATTTAAGAAATTTAATAATAATTTTATTAGCAATTTGAATCTTGTAAATTAACAGAAGTTACAAAATCAAACCTACCCAGAAGAGTAGAAGACCACTTGACAGAATCTTTATTAAGCCACGCTTCTAGAAATATGTATAATAACTATTTGGAGTTTGGACTTAATTCACCCCCAATTACGAATTTGAAATAAGTCATTCCGAGCACGTACTTAATAAAAAATTCAACACTCGAGATCAAACAGGATATATTTTCAAACATATCTAGGTGATTACCTAAATCTATGCCTCCTTCTACTCCAACTACCACTCCGCCGTATGGAATAGATATTCCACCACATAAATCCTCAAATGATCAAACTCCTAAACCATCCTCAATCACCTCTCAATTCATCTTTTCTCATAACGACTCCATTGATGGACCCCAAGGCGAAACTTCAAGGGACTTTCTCAATGTGAGTACTCATTTTTTTATACTTGAAGAGTTGTGGGATCTTAATTAGTAGAAGAATAGGGAGTTCATTGCCCATATAATCTCAACTAGTGAGACGAAATTGTACTTTAGTCTCATCAAATAATTATATTAGTCTTACCTCGTCATGCAACTGCAGCGTGGATTCAACTAATGTACTGAGCATGCCTTATGTTGAAATGTTTAAATGACAAGGTTTAATCACTGATAAGCTAAACCAGTGGTAAAATTAGAGGGGGTGAGGTGGGCAATGCCCCCCCTCCCGATTTTTCGATATTGTTATATTTAGTCTAGTGAAGTTGTAGCATAGTTGGTTGGATCCTTCCTTTCGGAGGTGCAGGTCTTGGGTTCAATTTCCATAATTTATGCAATTATTTTTAACATAGTCTGAAATTTTGTTGATACTTTACTATTTTTTCTATTTTGACCTCCCTTACATATATTTTTAAGTTGGCCCTCCTTTATTGTTATCCTGATTTCCTCCTGGTTGAAACATATCTCGCGATTTACCTCCTTCGTGTACTCTAGGTCAGGCGAGATCTAGGTCATCCAAAATGGTGATTCGAAATATACATCAATATTTTTAGTATTTTGTGACATTAATAAAATACTAACTATAAATTGTTTTTAGGTGTTTCAATCTTATAATAGAGTAAATTTTCTAATTCAATACTAGAAGAATGTAGATATATAAATAAATAAAGCTCGTTTTTGTTTTCATGCTATAAAAATCAAAACTTTAAATGAATGATTTCATAAGAAAAGATAATGAGAGATCTCATATAAAGGAATTGTAGGTGTTAAATTAAAAGAAAGAATAAAAACAAAGAAGTTAGTGAGAGTTTATACACAGATTACATCATAGAAATAGAGATAAGTAAAGAATAAAAAATATTGTAGAAAGTGGGACTTGAGCCCGTAATTTTTGGTTTGAAGAAAAATGCACTTACCAATAGGGGCGGACCTAGGGGTAGGGGCATCGACCCTTAGGTTTTTCAAATATTGTTTTTATTATGTGTTTTTCTGAATTTTTGGATATATATTTAAAAGTATAAGTAAACAAGTGAAAGTGTAGCTTCATTCATCCAAAAGGTTGAGGTTTTGGATTGAAGCTCTCTAAGCTTCATTTTTAACATATTTTCTAATTTTTTTTGATACTTTAATTATTTTTTATTTATTTTGGCCCCCTTATTTTGTTTTTGTCAAAGTTACCCCTTTTATTTTTATTTTCGTTCCGCCCCTGCTTATCAACTGAGCTGTATATGTTTTTTGGTGGTTCAAATGAGCCCCCTTGAACATATACAAATCTGCGACTGCTCTAGACCGAGGTGTATAAGGGCGTTAGAGTCAATTTCATCAGTTTTAAAGGGGTCTCTCAACATGTTGATCATGAGAGATCAGGGAGAATGCCTAAATATTAAAATTGCAAACACATGTCAGGGAGATGGCTTGACGAATAAGAGATGTATTAAGGTACAATTGTTGTACTTATATATTTATAAGATGAACCAATAAATATTCAATACAGTCAATTACAATACACTAAGCCATGTTAGTTCATTGGCTTGTTTGTGATGCTTACCACTTACCAATGTATAATAATAATATTTTGGAAAGGAAGATCGTCAACATATATCTATGAATATTGTAAAAATATGGATAGTGAAAGGTGATCTTTTTCTGTTTTTGAAAGATATTTTATATTAGAGATTTTTGGTGAAATGGTCCTTGGAAATGTGATTGAGTTGTCATTTAGTCCTCAATAATTGGAGAATTGTGACTTAATTTACAAAAATGTCAAACAGTTGCAAATTAGTCCAAAATAATGGCGCCGTTACACTTTGATCATTCACCTTATTTTTGAGGTAAAATTATAATTTACAAAGTTTGCACCCATTAATTTTGATTTTGCTTAATTTTACAAAGTTTGTAAAATTTAAAATTTTTCAAATTTTATCCCATATTATAAAAGGGGTGAAAAAATCATCCCGACGCATTTTGAATCGTCATAATCGGAGTTAAAATGAAGAAATTAAGGCAAAATCAAAATTATATGTAGTAATTTTGACAAAATATTTATTAGAATCCCTATATTAGGAAATAATATTTGTAAAAGTTATAATTTTTCATATTTTATCTCATATTATTAAATGGGTTGAAAAGAGCTTTTCGACACATTTTCGATCGTCAAAATAGGAATTAAAATAAAGAAATTAAGGCAAAATCAAAATTAATGGGTGGAAACTTTGTAAACTTATCATTTTACCCCACAAATAAGGTGATGGTCAAAAGTGTAACGGCGCCATTATTTTTTGGACTGATTTGTAACTGTTTGACATTTTTATGGACTAAATCCCAACTTTTCAACTATTAGGAACTAAATGACAACTCGATCACACTTTCGCGAAACATTTCACCAAAAACCTCTTTTATTCTATTCTTTATCAATTAATATAATAACTACAAACGCTAATGTACAAAATACTATTTAATTAATATGAGAGGTTAAATATAACTATGGGAGTAATACAAAATATTATAATAGATAGTTCAAGGAATCAATTCAAAAATCTTATAGTAAAAGCAACTCAAACTCTTAAAAAAGTAGTTGAGTTGAGTAGTATGACTGTATGTCTAATATTATTGTTTATATTCCTAAAGAGCTTGAAGAGAAAATATATAAACTAAACTGTGTAATATTCTTACAAATTCAAAAATTTGAAATATCATCATAGATTTTTCTTGCCCTCTAATTTTGACGATCTGATTAGTTTATCTCTTAAACTTTAAAAATTGGTCTATTGGTTCCCTAAACTGCCTAAGTTGGCCATTTTGACCATTTCACCATAAAATTAACAGATTTTAAGTTTTAATGAAGGACAAAATAGACATTTAACTTATAATATAATTTTGGGGTCAATTTGAATGAACATAATATTTTAGGGCCACTTCAATATATGTTGAATGCCTATTTTACTCTTCACTAAAACTTAAAATCTGTTAATTTTAAGGTGAAAATAGCCAAAATGTCCAGCCGTTGTAGTTTAGGAGAAAATAGACCGATCTCTAAAGTTCATGGGACAGAAAGAATCAAAAGCAAAAATACTTTTGAAGGTCAAAAATATAAAAGATAAGTTGAAAAGTACATTGAATTCCTAAGTAATTAAATATTATGTAAAAATAAATATTTTCTAAATAACCAAATATTATGAAAGAGAAAGAGTATTAGACAATGTCGAGACATTTTTTATTATGTTACATACATATACTATATTGTTACTTTCTCATCGCTGTGCTATAGAGACGGTTAGACACGTCCAAAAGACGGAATGGACTCCTCATTCATGTCCTTTGTAATTAATTGACAAGCATTAATTGCTTATTACAGTACTAATTACTGTATTAGTTCAGTTTTGTCGTCTACGAGGGGCCCAAATGCAACTCATTATATCCATTTTAGTCCTTATACCGACCTCACATATATATTTAATAATATAATCTCGTGGAAAACGTTTTCAAATATCAAATACTGAGTAGTTGACAAGTAATAATAGTGCTTAATCGTGCCTAATAATTTCGAGATAATTGCTAATAGTCCCTACAAATTTAAAGGTAATTGTTAAAATGGTCCAGATATATATATGTAAATTTCATTTTAATCCTTAAAAATATTTGTAAGCGTAAATGATCCCTGATATTGGTCGAAAAAGTACACTTTAGTCCCGCTTTTGAGTAATAAGTTCAATTTTGATGAAAAGAGGGACTACACGTTATATTTTCGACTAATATCTGGACTAAAGTGCACATTTTCAAGAAGTATTGAAAAATCTATTTTGACCACATTTCAGTCAATATTTAATGTCTCCGTCAAAACAGGGCGTAAACTGCACCTCTTACGTTAATATCAGGAACCATTTGAACATACGATACATTCATCATGATCAAAGTGCAACTTCACATATTATTGGGGACCATTGTAGCAATTTTGTAAACAATTTCTTCCTATAAAATGAGTACGTTTCTTCTCACTATATCACCCCTAGTCCCCTACATCTTCATAACAGTTTCCTCCAAAATCATTAAACTAGCATTGGGCAACAATGGCTTCCTGCAACAAGTCTTTCTCCTGCAACTACATGTTGCTCGAGCCAGATAAAGTTGAATTTTTCGACTTAATTCGAATATTATTTTCTTCTAATTTGGAGCACAGGAAATTTGTAGATTGTCCCCCTGGTACCACTTCTCATTCTTTCAGACAAAGATGGCTGATTTTTCTTACAATTTTTGTCCAAAAACTACTTCAAAAATTGTCCAAACCGTTGGCATGGGTTGGATCTGGGATTGAGCATTGGCTCAACCTTCTTTCTTTGAATCGAGGCTTGTTTCGGCTCCTCATCAATTTCTTACAAGGTTAGTCATTAAGAATTTGCAATTTTTTTTCCTTTAATTTCTTGCAAAAAGTCATCCAGATGTGATACTTATTGCATCAAGTTTATACAAGGTTTAAAATTTGATGCATTATCTTTATATATCTGGATATATATAGTTTATAAAGATAATATCGAATGATCTAGTCATCGTAAAGGAGCGGTGTGTGAGTTTCTTTTTTTAAAAGAAAAACATATATATATTATATATAGTTTACAAATATTTGTCAATGGCGAAACATAGTAAAATGGAGAAGATAAGAATAAATAGGTAACAATGGGTAGGTTGATAACTGATAAGAGCCACTCCTTTTCATTTGGATGTAGATCAGAATGGTAAGTTGATATATCAACTGCAATAGTGCCAATTTGCCAAAGAGAGTTTTTAATAGAAGTTATACTCCCTCCGCTTCTTTTTATTTGATTGTTTGGGGAAAAACTACTTTATTAAAAAATTGTGAAAAATTACATTGGGATTGTAAAAAGGTGCACTGTAACTGTAAAAAGGTGCATTGGAGTTGTAAAAATGTGCACTAAAATTGTAAAAAGTTGTATTGAAATTGTAAACAATCAAATATTTTGAAACAATAAAAAAAGCTCTAAACATCAAATAAAAAGAAACGGAGGGAGTGTTATTTTATTACCTCTGATTGGCTGTACTTTAAAGTGTAATTTCTAACTTTTAGAGTGCATGTTGATCTATTATACATAAATCCAAATAGTGCGTTTTTTTCTTTTTTTTTTCTTTTTTGTTTTTGTAAATTAGCGATGAATAATGATTATAATGTTATTATAAACAATGAATATATATATTTCTAACTAAATAGTTAGAATGTAATATGAGACAAATTTGTTTCAAGAAGGTTCGAATTCATGACCTCTTACATGAAAAATTGGGTCAGATGGCACTATACTATTGAATTATTGACTCTAAATAGTGGTTTTTGAAAATAAAATCAAAATTATATCCCCTATTTCATATTGGCAAGTATAGGCCAGGATAGGCCATGACCCCCTCCTTACACCCGTGGGCCCGCCCTTAGGTGAATTTGAGCTTAGTCTGGTTGGTGGTGGGGTAAGGGTGTTTGGAAGTTGTGAAAGGATGAGATTTTATTTGATATTGTTAATTAACTCCATTTTTATTTATTAAAAAAGTGGGTCTAAAATCTAAATTTAGATATACTTTGAAATTGGCCGAACTCTAGATTTTATATGAAAGCATCAGAACAATTCACCAGACCCTACAAAAATAAACGTGTTTACCAATAATGTAGATCGCATATTATATGGTATTTGTGGAATGTTATGACTAGAAGTTAACACTATGTAGATAAGAGAGAATAGTTTCATCATCAACTAGAACCCGCCATTATCGTCTTATCAACTATAGTTCAACAGTATATAGATAAGAGAAAAAAGTTGGGTCATTAAGGGGAAATAATTATCGGAATGATACCCATAATTGTATGCAAGTTGTACTTTGGTCCAATTTAGTGGTCGGTCCGTAGGTTTAGTCCTCACCTGTTAAAAATAGACGAAAAATTATAACTTTGAGCCAAACTTGAAGTTTTAGCATTAAGTCAAGTTAAAACGCAAATTGGATATATTCTAGTCTCGTATAATTTTTTTGGTGCACTTTAGTCCCGGTAATTAATTTTTTTTTCTAATTTGTCTTCGATTTCTTTTTCATTTTTTTCCGATTTTTTCTGTTTTCTTTTCAATTTCATTTCGATTTTTTTTTTCGATTCCTTTTCTTCTTTTTTTGATTTCTTTTCAATCTTTTTCTTAGTAAAAATGGTTTGATTTTTTTGTTTCGTACTTTTTTGACAAAAATGTTCTGTTTTGATAATTATTTTGACAAAACTGTTCAATTTTGGCAGTTGATTTGCAAAAGTTTTGATTTTGGTAGTTGTTATAAAGAAAAGCAAAAGATCAATTTTTTTTTTTGCTAAAAAAATTCGATTTTGGTAGTTGTTTTTAACAAAAATGTTCGATTTTTGATATTTTTTGAAACAACTACCAAAATCGAACATTTTTTCCAAAACAATCATAAAAATCTAACATTTTTGTCAAAAAAGTACAAAACCGAAAAATTGAACCATTTTTACTAGGGAAAGAAATTAATACTCCCTCCGTCCCTAAAAGATTGTCATATTTTGACTTTCGTTAGTCAAACATTATAAAATTTGATCATGAATTCTCATTAAACGATAAGAAATAATATAGTCTTGTTGGACCTTGTTTTAGATTCATCTCAATATATATTTTTGAAATATTAAACTTTTATAATTTTTTCGCATGTAGAATAATATATATTTATGTTCTAAATCGTGTTTTGTTGACCACCAAAAGTCAAAATGTGAGAATCTTTGATGGACGGAGGGAGTATGATTTTAGTCAAGACTTTTACTTGAGGCTTCGTGATTTAAGTCACTAGCGTGGTTTGCAAGCTATTACGTCAGTCCGAAATTAATCTAAGAACATTCAACAAATAACGGATACAGATCCCATTAGAAAAGAGAGGTTGTTGATAACAAATAGTTTTTTTTTTGTAAATTAGCATTGAAGTGAGTTTCGAACTCACACCTCCGGGTCATTAGCATGAGCCCTTTCCACTAGGCTATTCGATTTTAGTTAAGCATTTTACTTTGTTTTGGGCTTATTTCGTAGAAATGATTAAGAAAAATTGATTATGAATATAAAAATGATATCTAATTAAATGATAAAAGTAACTAAAATTAACTAGGGTCAGTCCTTTCATTTTTCATTTTTGGGGCCGTTGATGAAACATGAAAAGGGGACGCTTGTAATATTTTTTTCTTTTCATTTTCTAATGTAAGACTATTAAATTTTTATATATCTAAACTATATGAAGTTTGCAAAATTAATATTTTTCTAAGTTATGAACACAAAACATAATTAAATTCGTCTTCAAATCATAAAAGAAAATTATCTCAAAATAATTTAAATTATATTATTGTCTTTCTAACATTGTCAGAAAATTAAAAGACAATTATTGCAAAAAGAAATAAAAACAAAACTTTTAGACACTAAAAACAAATAAGTAAAAAAAGAATATTGAAAGAAAAAACTGGTATATGTTGAGCATTAAAACCTTAATCGATAATATGTGTTTTAGTTTGAAAACATGATAGCTAAAATAAAGAAAATTATACAAAATTAATTTTGATTAACCCTAAAGTATACATATTCGATCTAAAACTACATTGAAAAAGTAAATCATGTATATATAATTTATTGTTTGAATTGGAATTGTCGACTTGCTTGATGTTTAAGGCCCCAATGTTACTATCGCTTTGATATTCTTATCCATGCATTTAATCTTAACTTTAGATTGTTATAGATAAAAAGAAACTAAGGTATATATGAACTTCATGCTTCAAACGTAAGCGGTACACTTATTTCTACTATGCTAAAGCTAACTTTTGTTCACTTTATATGTACATATAATATATATACATTTTTTTTCTTTCAAAAACTTAGACCCCCAAACATGGAGAAAATTGGAAGTATAGAACTAGTCAATCACCTTATTTGCTTAGGAGGACAATTCTTTTTAAATTTGAAGTTTACCACATTTTAAAAGTAAAATGACTATTTTACCCCTCATTAAATGAGAAATTTCTAACACAGCCACATGGATCAAAATGCTCTATTTTCTACATCTCACATTCATTTCCTCACTCTCTTTCTCTCTCTACCTCCTTCATTTTCTCTCAAGTCTCTCCCGTCTCTCAAGTCTCTTCTGAACTCTTTGAAAACACAACAACGTTCATATCTTCATCTCCAACATCATATTCACCATCCTCTCCATCAAAATCTTCCCCTTCATTTTCTTTAACTTTTTTTTCCTAGGATAAACTTCATTGCAACAGATTTGAGGTTCTTATGTTTTAGATCTGATTTCGAACATATTATAACCACCAAGAACATATTATAATCAATTAGCACTCATTATAATCGTTCAGACCACATTATGATCATTTAAATCACATTATACTCATTTAGAACGCACTACAATCATTTAAAACACGTTATAATCAGTTAGAACACATTAAAATCATTTAAAACACATTATACTCATTTAAAACACATTAAAATCAGTTAGAGCACATTAAAATCATTTAAAACACATTATAATATAATTTTAATGTGTTATAATTTGTTATAAACAACATACTACACACCAACAAAAATTATTGTGTTATAAACAACCTAATACATATTAAACAGCACCATACAACAAAATTTATGATTTAAACTACATTTCATGGGAAAGGTAGCTTTATAACTTGGAAAGTTTCAAAAAGCCAAGATTTTGCTCAAAACAAAGCCACCATTTTGCTCAATAAACAATCACGATTTTGTTACAAAAACACTCAGAATTTTGCTAAAAGAAAGCCAACATTTTGCTCAAAACTAAGCCACCATTTTTCTCCAAAACAATCCAATATTTTTGCTCAAAACAAAGCCACAGTTTTGCTCCAAAAACAGAAACGATTTTGCTCAAAAAGTAACGATTTTGCTATAAAAAAGTAACGATTTTGCTTTAAAAAAATCCATCATTTTTCTCCATGCATCCTTCATCCTCGAAGCACACGAAAATTACAACAAGAACAACAATAATTAAAGAATCAGCTAGAAAATTACCAAAAACAAACGAAAATTTCAAAGAGAACACTAAATTCAACTAATTTATTTCATTTACTTACCGAATTTGCTCAAAAGATAACAATTTTGGGGGTGATTTAGAAGAGAACTCCTAGAGAAAACCCAAAGTTTTGTTTCTAGAGAGAAGTGTTGGGTGTTGTGTTTTTTTGGGTGGGATGTAAGAAATTAGGTGGGATATGAAAAGTTGTAAGGTGAATGTGATATATGGGATTTGATGTAATAAAAAAGTGAGATTAGAAAATAGATATTGGTAGATATGGAGTAAGGGGTAAAATAGTCAATTCATTCTCCAAGTATGGTAAACTTCAAATGAAAAAAAAGTGTCTTTATTAGCAAATATGATGATTGACTAGTGATATTCTGCTAATTTTCTCCCCAAACATGTAATACTTTACACTTAAATTAGTTAAAGAGCTTCTCTTTTAAGTTATTGTTAAGATCACTTTTTATGCAAAAATGGTGTTTTAAAAACTAAATCATATTAATTGGTATATGTTGAGATGTTTAAGGAAATTTAATGAATGATACATTGAAGTATATTTGCAACAGGCTCTTTCACATAATAGTTAAGTCAAATAACATAAATTTCATTACATTACATTTATTTTACAATTTTAGTTGAAAGTTCGAAATCATTTCACCAAATTAAATAGTGTTAGCCGAAGATATTTTAGCGAATCTTGCCAACTAGTCAATATTATTGCCTAACAAAACATTTCAAAAAGTAATCAAAAGGAAGCTAATTCAAATCTATTACTTTATCTTAAACTAATTCAAAAAGTAAAAGGAAGCTAATTCAAATCGACTAGTATAATATTGACATCGATGTCCTCTTGCCTGACAAACGCAAAAATTAGTACTGTTACCTTATCATAAACTAAAGGCTTCTTTTCATGTTATTGCAGAAATTATTTATAGTATAACATCTTTTGAAGTTGTCTGTTCAGGTCTAGTATTCAAATTTCTCACCTCCTATCCATTTTTCCCAACTTAAATTTAATCTTGATGTTAGGAATTTTGGATTAGATTACCTTGAGACTTTAAACATCAAATATACCAACTAGTACTAGTAACGAGTTGGGTAATTCGTTATCCGCTCGAGCACGCGACTCGCTGAATTATTCGATATATAATTAATGACTAAGGTACAAGCCTAAAGTTGGTGAAAAGATTGGGTGCATCAATACTTCCATGCATCAGGTGCATCAGGTACCCATTTAAAGGTTTCACGTGGGTACTGTACTCACTTGAAACTTCATCATTGGTACTTGTACCCAAATTGTACAATAACAATGGTACTATATGTGGTATTGTACCATTGTTATAGTACAATTTGGGTACAAGTACCAATGATGAAGTTTCAAGTGGGTACGGTACCCACGTAAAACCTTTAAATGGGTACCTGATGCACCGAATTATTGATGCACCGAAACCGGACTCCTAAAGTTGTGCTCGTTTAAATATTCAACTTGCTCGTCATTTACTCGTTCCCTTAATAAATTATCGAATACATTTAATAAATTTAATATATATGTGTTAAACATAATTATCTATAATTATTTGTAAATTTTATTATCAATCTTTTAAATAGTTAAGGTGTATATAATTTATTAATATATTACCAAATATACCAATTTATTCATTTTTTGTTAAAATAAGCTCTTTCTTCTTCTTCTTTTCTTTGCCTTAAAGAGCCGGATAATAAATGAGCCGACTTGTTAACTTATGGAGTCTAGTAGGGTACTAAAGTTATGTGGCTATTGGGAACTATATCGCAACACTTTAGTCACGTTCGAGGACTAGTCTACAACAATGTAACTATCTAGGACTAAAGTACAACTTTATCCTATTATCTAAGGCCAAATCTATAATTATCTATTTATATTGATAAACTACACAATTCATATATTTACAACAAAAACAAGGAGTATTAATGTCTTAAAAAACAAAAATACGAAATGAATTAATCCGATTGAATGTAAAAAGTCTGTGATTTATTAGTTATTACATTGATTTGGAGACCTATGTATTTTCCTTATTGTAATATTTTGGTATGAAACATGTCATACGAGTACATCCGATCCTTTCCTAGGACCCATTATTTCCGTCATTTCCTTGATTTAAAATTCTTTATCTAGTATAGAAATCATAAATGTTCGATAATTTAACAGGTGATGATATTATCAGTCTTCGTAAAGACATTCTTTTGTGTTATTTTAGGCGCTTTTTGTACTAGCAAATATTTAATTTAGTAATCAAACAGGAGGTGTTCATTATAATTTTCTTGAAGATAACTTAACTTGTATTCATTATTTATATTATTACTATCCAATTAATACTCTCATGACCTAATATTTATTTTTTAAAGTATAGATATAATGAATTGATTTGGCTATATTTGTGATTTAGATTTAGCACATAAAAGCTAAAAGAATAAAAAATTGTTGGCAGGAAAAGTTGTAGCCCCGGATGAAACATCTTCTTCTTACATGTCGTTTAATGGATACATAGACTCACGACATGAGCTGGACGATACCATCAAAGCTGGAGATCTCAGATATAATGCAGCACTTTCCATAATGGCATCTAAATTATCTTATGAAAACAAAGCTCTTATCCAAGCAGTTGTTAATGACAGCTGGCAGGTAATTTTTTTTTTTGATACTTCATTACATTTCATAAAACTAATATTTATACATATTACAAACGACTACTACATAAACAGAATATTACAAAAGCATACTATAAATAGTTTCTGATAGTGTCACTCAGTTATAGTTTAATCCCCAATAATTATATTGCTGCAGTTTAGTTCGCGAAAGTGATCAAAATATTGTAAATTAATCTCCACATTAACTATTCCATTAATTTTTAATACAAACAAAACGATGAGATGTCAATTTGGACCACGAAAAATGAACTTTTAAAATTTAAACTCATTTTTTCTATCTCATGAAAATTCATTACGAAGCTGAGATGCAAAATTTTATTTATGTCTTAAAAAAATTTATTTTTTATCATAAATTTAACCTCTCATCGCGTGTTGGTGTTAAAACTTAACGTAATAATTAACGTGAGAACTAAGTGTATAGAAGATGCGCTATATATATAAGTTGTAAAATAGAAAATTTAATTATGTACTGAACATTTGACTTGTATATATGATGATATGCAGATGGACTTCTTGGGAGCATATGATTTTTGGAATGGTGAGAATCTCCACTATTTGTTCAAATATAGACCTGTTAATTTCTATTTTATCCATTTATATCAGTCAAACAAAATTAATTAATAGCTATGATTTCCCTTAAATACAATTTAATTAAAGCATCTTTTTCGAATTAAAACTTTAAACATAAACAATTATTATTACTAATTTTACATAATATAATTTGTCTTTTAAAATATATTTACAATTATTTTTGTTTTTTATTTTCAATAATATATATATAAAAGTTTCTGTTGTCAAATTTTTTCCTTAAATCATAATCGATCCGTATATATATGGTTTAATGACGCAATCGATCATAATGTTTCACAACATTCACCATTCGACCACTCATGTTTCATTTTGACATTTTTTGAACACTTATCTTTCAATACCATATCTTAGTTGGTTTTGCGGTTAATTTTTTGTTAAGTGGGTATTATTAGTGGCATGTGCTTGGATAATTAACAAGGGCAAAATAGTCCCGCAATGTAAAATCGATTAATGCCTTTGTGTTTGTCAATGATCTAAATTTTAAAATGTTTTCGTTTATCACCCTTCTGTTGATATGCCGTAAAGTATAATATGCGTGAGGGATATGTAAGTTTTGAGTAAGGATATATCTCCTAACTATATTTACCTCGATATATGAAGAATATCAAGAGAAAGCAACAACGCAAGCCTTCTTATTCAAAGGCAAACAAGACAACAACTCCGAGCTAATTGTGGTAGCATTTAGAGGAACAGAGCCATTTGATGCAGATGCATGGTCCACAGATGTTGATCTTTCATGGTATGAGCTTCCCCATGTTGGTAAAGTGCATGGAGGCTTCATGAAAGCTTTAGGCTTACAGAAAAATCTAGGATGGCCAAAGGAAATTGACAATAACTTAGCTACTACTCAAACCCCAAAAGTTGTGGCTTATTATGCAATTAAAGAGAAGTTGAGGGAGCATTTGGAGAAAAATGAGAAAGCTAAGTTTATTGTAACTGGGCATAGTTTAGGGGGTGCATTAGCAATTTTGTTTCCCTCAGTTTTGGTATTGCATGAGGAGGATTTTTTGTTGGAGAGATTAGAGGGGATTTATACCTTTGGGCAACCTAGGGTTGGAGATGAAAAGTTTGGAAACTATATGAAGGAGAAAATGGCAAGTAAGAATATTGAATATTATAGATTTGTTTATGGGAATGATTTGGTGCCTAGATTGCCATATGATGATACCACCATGATGTTCAAGCATTTTGGAACATGCATTTATTATGATAGCTTCTACCAAGGCCAGGTAACACATTCTCTTCTTAAGTTATACTTTGTTTCTCCACTTTCTAAGGACTATTTATTATTTTGCATAAATTTTAAGAAAAGTTTGAATTCATTTTATGAAAATATTTTTCCTCCACTTTCTCTGTCCAAATTCGGTAAATGAAACGTTGAAAAGTTCAGGGTTCGATGCGACTTGAAATGTTCGATTCGAACTTCAGTTCGATATTAGTTCAAATCGAGTTCGAACCTCATTTTTAGGTTCAATCGAATTCGATCTGTAGGTTTGGTTCGGCTCTAATTACATACATTTTAATTATTTTTTCATTTTATTCTGTCAAGAATATTCAAATTTTTGTTTGAACTTCAAACCGTTCGAATCGAACCCAAACCTAATCGAAATTCAAATTTTTGGGTTCGATCGAACTCAAGCCGAATCAAACCTTCGGGTCCCTTCGAGCCGAATCGAACACTGGCGAAGTTTGATAGGGTTCGACTCATTTACAGGCTTAGAAATTAATAACATCATTAGTTGGATTACATTTCAGACCTTAATATTACTCCTTCTCCGTCTTACAAATCATGCTTGTTTATCTAGCAAAAAAAAGTTATTTTTCATAAGAGCTGATTGTTTAGTAATTAAATGCACATTTCAACTTATTTTTCATTATTTTACCTTAATAATTGTTTCTTCTTTAGAAATTATTTTTTGTTTTCAGAGTAACTAAATTAGGTTAGAAAACAAAATACTCATAATATAAGGGGCAAAAGACTAGAACCATCACCTATGTTTTATCTAGGGTCCCTTACCACTCACACATGATTTAATTGGTCTCTTTCACTTACTCATAAAATAAAAGAAGCCTATTTCAATATTATCGTGTTATCTACTGTTAATGTTGCTGTTCACACAATAATTTAGTAGGGGAAAATTGGTACGTTCAGGTTTAATAAACAACCAAAAAAAAGGAAAAATCGAAAATACCCAAATCAATTTAATGGTTATCCAAAATCCTCAAATTAAACTCGAAACCTAATCGATCAAAATGGAAAATGGCACATTATGGTGAGCGACTGAGTCCTTTTATTTTATGGGTGAGTGAAAGAGGCCAATTAAATCGTGGGTGAATGAAAGGGTGTGATTATTCCAGTCTTTTGCCCCAATATAAGATAGGGGAGGGGGCATTTTTGTCATATGTTGAGTAGGTGATGTTTAGGCAAAACGATTATGAAGGACATAAGAAATTAAATGAACTTATGTTGACTAAGGATTGTTTGTTAAATTCATTAAGCATAACTGCACAAGTGTTATTTTTCAAAAAAAGAATTAAATTTCATTTATCTATGTCTTGGCTTTTTTTCCCCTAAAAACTCACCCTCCATACCTTTATAAGGATAGTCGAACTTAGGACCTCTAAATCACCTTAAGATCTCCTAACCATTAGGTCATTCGATGTTCTCTTTTATGTCTTTCTTTACTCATATAAGAAAAAAGGTGAATGACTAAGATCATCATTATTAGATGAGTTGTACTTATTTAGATGAATTCATGATGATGTAGATTGTTGAAGAAGAGCCAAACAAGAATTATTTCTCACTGATTTATTTCATCCCAAAAACAATGACTGCGACATGGGAATTTATTAGAAGCTTCACAATATCATACACAAGGGGGGAGAAATACTATGAAGGGAATGTTCTTCGATGTTTCAGAATGTTTGGCTTACTTGTACTTGCTGGACTACCTGCTCATTGTTGCCAAGATTATGTTAATGCCACTAGATTGGGAACACCTCATATATTTCTTGATAATGGTACCTCTCACAATGCTCAAAAGACAAAAGCCAACTAAGAAATTAAGTGTAACAATTGTGTATAATAAAGTTGAATTGTTATTCACATGAATATTTTATTACATTAAACCAAATGGAGTTGTTTGTTTTGTCGAAACGGCTGCGAAATTTAAATTAGAGTATTAAAATGGATATTTATTTTGAAATTAAAAACACATATAAGTAATATATGATATATACACTTAAAATAATTAGATATAATCTTTTTTTGCAATGGTTGTCAATGTCAATTTTTTACTGAACAGGATTTCAACAACATATCGAGAAATAATGGTACCAATCTTTTAGGGACGGAAAAAGTATTAGAGAACATATATAAAAAATTGAACACAAAATTTAAGAAGTCAATTGTAAAAACTAAAAAAATAGCTATAGCAACTGATTAAGTTTTTCTCTTTGTGGGGTCTGGACAAATAATTGTGTTGTCTTTTGTACTCTTTTTTTGGAGGACCAATCTTTTTTTGGAGGAGCTCAATAAAAAATTGACCATGAATAAAATTGTTATGTACTCTCAATCATTTGTCAACATAATGATATTAAAAGCTCACCTATTTCATGCTCTAAGTTAATTTCGGAACAATTCCGGAGAAACAAGATCTGAAATTAAGAAATTTTCTAAACAAAGAGTTCAAACAGTTTAATCGTTACTTAATTTATAACAGGTCTTTAGTTCAGATTTTGTTCCACACATTCACAATTTACTTATATTTTCTTTTATTATTTCTAAATTGAATATTTACATTGAAACTTTTTTATTGGAATTGTTGGAATGAACAGAAGTATTTTCACAACATTGTTAGTAAATGTAATTAATGTTAAAATATTTTCTTCACGACATCGCTAATATTTTCTATGAAAATTCATTCCGTTTAATTTTCAATAGTCAAAAAACAAAAAATTTGCAGTGGGCTGGAATAATTAATTCTGATATACCTGACACAAACAATTTGATATCAAATTTATAAATAATTATTTTAAAATTTTAAGAAATCAACTCATGAAAATCAATATTTGACAATCCTTAAGAGATGGAGGGAGTACAACATTTAAATATAAATTTAATAATTAAAAGTAATTTCAATTGTCATCACAAAAACATGAACAAATTTATTGAATCCAAATTTTTTTATGTTACCTGATACAAATAAAAATTGTCACATATGTGGTAAAGTGTGTTGAAATAGTCTGTTTTAATATACCTTACACACAAACTGTAAGATCATATTCAGAAATAATTATATTTAAATTTGAAATATAATAAAACACTAGTTGCTTAAAAATATAGTACTCCCTCCGTCCCTAAAACATTGTCACATTTTGACTTTTGGTGGTCAACAAAACACGATTTAAAATATAAATATTTATTATTCTATATGCGAAAAAATTATAAAAAAATTAATATTTCAAAAATATATATTGGGACGAATCTAACAAGGTCCCACAAGACTATATTTTAACAAAAGTCAAAATGTGACAATCTTTTAGGGACGGTGTACATTTTAATTTTTAATATTCAAAATTAAAAAGAGTTTACAATTTTAGACGATACACACAATTTCGGTTTGAATTAGTTTTTTACATTAATATGAAAACTAAGTTGAAATAATGATTTTTGTTTACTTTCACAAACAATTTTAAATCATATAAACATTAATTAGTTGCCTTACAATAACAGCTGATTAGAACTTATAACCTATAAACGTCTCATAGGATGGAAGCGAGTTTCGTTCTAATGCCCACCAGCGATGTATGCAATGGAAATGGTAGCTAGAATTGTTGTTGCAGAGGACAGTAACGTCCACAAACTCTTCTTCTTGTGTTCCTCTGCTACAGAAGTCTCGAGAAACTCGATTTGCCGTTTCATTTTCTCCCCTTCGAACTCGTTCTTCTTGAAAGCATTCTTGATCATCTCTAATTCTGAAATATATGGCTCACTGGAGCCTCCATTCAACTTCCTTTCACCATCTATCTTTTCATCAATGGTGGAAGATGCCAACTCTGCTGCTGTACCTTTTCAGCAAGTTCAAAACTGTCATTGAACTTTCGTTCTCCAGTTCTACCTTACTACGGAATGTATCAAACTCTTTCGTGAGTTCAACAAGTGCACTCTCAGACGAAGCTAAGTCCTTTCTCAACTTTCCACAAAGGGTTGCCAGTTCCCCTTTTTCACCACTGATGCCAGCATTTTCAGCCTTCGTTTCTTCAACCAACTTTGCCTTCTCTTCAATTCTCTTAGCCATGTCTTCAATCTTCTGCAGCAACTCCAAGCTCTTCTTTTTCTCCTCATCAATCAGTTTCCTATCCTCGTCCCCGTCCATCGCAACTTGATCCAGTGCATCTCTGTAGCGAGCAACCTCAGATTCCAACTTCTTAATTTCTACCCTTCCTTCATTGCAAGAGCTTTCCACTCAATGCCTCGAGAACCATAGTTTTCTCATTATCTACTACCTCAGTCGCCTTCTTTTGACCATCTAATTGCTTCAATGCCTCATCCAAGTTCTTCTCTACCAAACTTTTCTCTTCAAAAACTCTCTCAAGTCTCTGCGACATCTCATTCTTTTCGCCAGCCAATTGATTGATCTTTAGAGTCATTTCCTTTTGCTTCTGTTCACCCTCAACACATTTCTTATCCAGATCGGCCATAGCCCCTGTCAACCTCTCCTCTTCCCTCTCAAAAATTTGACACTGTTACATTCAATTGAACCACGGTGTGCTCCAGCCCAACCCTCTTAGCTTTCTCCAATATCATCTCTTGTTCAGCCCCTTCTTTCTCCTTCTCAATGGTAACAATCTTCCCCTCCATCTCTTCAATTGTCTTAGCAGCCTTACTTTGAAACATCGATGCCTCCCTCGTCAACTCCTCAATCTCATTTTTTCTCTCTTCATTGTCCTTCACATCACCATCATATTCCTTCCCTTTTTTCTCCATCTCCTCCTTAATCCCCTTCAAATACCCTTCCGTTTCCATCAACTTCAAGCTCAAATTCTTTATCTCCTCGATTTTCACACCAAGTTCAACCTTCAATTCATCCCCTTTTGCTCTCATTTCCTCACAACCACGCTTTGCCATACCAATATCATTCAACAACCCCTTAACCTTCTCCTCCAAAAACAGAATCTCCTCGTCTTTCTCCCTTTTCTCCTCCTCAATCTCCCTCGTATCTCGCAAAAGCTCAGTCGTTTCCCTCTCAATAACCTCACATTTCCCCACCAAAACCAACACCTCCCCATCTTTCTCCCTCTTCTCCTCCTCAATCTCCTTCTTTTCTCGCAAAAGCTCATTCCTTTCCCTCTCAAGAACCTCAAGCTTCTCCTTCAAACCCAAAACCTCCACATCTCTCTCCCTCTTCTCCTCCTCAACCATCCTCTTCTGTTCAAAAATCTCCCTGTTCTCCTTCTCAAGAACCTCAATCACCCCATCCTTCTCCCTTTCGCCTCCTCAATCACCCTCATTTCTTTCAAAAGCTCACTCTTCTCCTTCTCAAGAGCCTCAGCCTCCCCGTCTTCTGGATTTTCACCTTCTCAATCACCCTCATTCCTTCCAAAAGATCGCTCCTCTCCTTCTCAACCTCCGCCCTCTCCTTGGCCACCCCCTCAGAAAACTCCCCAATCTGAGACCCGACATAAGCCAAACAAACCATCTTCTCCAATTCAAGAACCAAACTCTCATTGCCCAAATGAGCCAATTCACTCATCATCTCGTGCTTCACCGATTCCGACTGACTCAAGACCTTTTCCAAACGCCCTTTTCCCTCCTTAAGAGAGTCCACTTGTTGCCTCTTATCAGATGCCTCTTTTACAAGAAGGCTGTTTAGGGACTTCAAACGCTCGAGTTTTTCATAAGAAACATCATCGTTTTTTGTTTGTGGTTGAGTGGGGTTTTTGAGGTTGTTGTCTTTTTGGCGTTGGGTATTGTGGGACAGCTTCTTCTTGGCCATTTGAGGAGATTTGGTGTGGGGTTTTCGAACTCTTTTCTTGCTTTTTTTTGGTGGGTGCTATTGAAGATGAGATACAGAGGGTAAAACCTATTTCCCCGGCCCCTATTTTCACGGACCGGGTGTTTTTACTAATTTGCCCTTTTGAACGGGTGAAATTAAAGTCCTATAGGCTTTGGTATGATGCTTCCACACGTTCCGCATTCAGTTGGACATTAAAGCAATTGAATTGGTACAAGTTATTTATTCAAGCCTATAGGCACGATAAAGGTTCTTTACATGTAGCTAAACCTCTAGTACGATACTTTCACACGTACTAGATTTTTGTGGGTTATTGATGTAATGATTCATTCGTGTATATCTGTGGAACATAGAACTGTGTTGTGGCATGCACATCTGTAGTGTAATACATAGTGTGATACTTTCACACGTACCATGTTTGCTCTCATTCTGTAAAATATGAAATTGTTAACATTGTTAACATTCTTAAGATTGTATGATCTATGTACCATGTTTTTTTGTAAACATACATTTTAAAATTAACGGCGCTAGATAGAATAATATATAGTCATAGATAATAAAATAACGTAGTCACTTTTAGTATTTTGCTTGAAAGCAACAATACGAAAATACAAAATAAAATCCATAGTGTATATAATCTACATAATTACACAAATATAGAGATCAATAGTCACGACTTCGCAGTACTGCACACGCTTTATCCAGGGCCTCCGCGAGTTCCTCCGGGTCACGGCTGTCTTCCACTGCAAATAGAATGGACCGTAGCTCCTGCCAATCCTACGTAATAAAAAAAGTTGGTTAGTCATGAACATGTACATACGGGTGAATAATCTGGATATAAATAATATGATTACATACACGTGAATCGCGAGCAAAGTCTGAGCGCTGAGGTGGTGGTAGAGCTGGGACAGATGGACCACTGACACGAGGGTGGCTGTGCCTACGATACCAATCCATGTACGTCCTCGTGCAATGGTCGATGCTGTGGACAATAAGGGGCCCAAACTCATCGGGATTCATCCGGTGTGCCCCCACTACGCTCCACTGCGAATCACTACTGCTGAATTCTTTAATGAACGACCGTGGATCTTTGGCATAGACGCAGCGGTGTGGCTCAATAACTCGAGTGGGGATGGCTTGCACGCGGCCAAACTGCCTGGTGACCCTATCCGGCATATGCGGTTCATGGATCTCGAAAGACCGTACGCAACCGTGATAGTAGGCCATCGAGTCACGAGGAACACGACCGTAAGGGATCCACTTAACCTGTAGTTGTAAAATATAGTTAATACTACATGAAAAAATATATTATTAAAGGTACGAGTAAAAAAAAAGATACACTCACGTCTGCAGTGGTGAGGGAGTCCAGGACCCGTCTATACGTGACAACATCAGCCGGATCTCGCTGGGTGGCGGCTATAGTAGACCATCTGAGCGCTCTCGGCTCATCCGGAGTCCAAGCAATATTCAGGCCTCGCTGGAATATGGGGAAATACTCGTATATCCAAGCCTATAAGACAATTTAAGAACGATTATTATAGTTGAATATTATAAAACAAAAAACAAAAGAATAATAAAATTCAATAAATTCGTTTACCTCGAGCAAAGTCAAACATCCGGCCATCTGCTTCGCCATAGCTCTCGAAGCCATCCCCAACTGGCGGTACAAGAATGCTAGTGTAGCCGCACCAAATGCCATGGCTCCGGTCCTCGTCTCCTCTCGAAAGAGAGTCACATAGTCGATCGGCACCGAATCTCCGGATTTGTTCGGACACAACGTGGAACCGAACAAATAAGCGAGGTACAAATATGCACGCTGTGCCTCCGACAAAGCCTGTGATGGCTGGAGGCCGACCTCGCGCATGGTAATCATCTTGTAACTACAATGCCTAACTCCACCAGAGAGAGCCAGGTAGATCGCCTCGTCCATAAGTGCCCCGTCCCCATCCGGCAAACGTACCGGTTGACCCGTACATGGAACCCCCAAGATCTTCTCCACGTCGAATAGGGTGATAGTCATCTCACCGAATGGCATATGGAAAGTATTCGTTTCCGGATGCCATCTCTCAACGAATGCGGTGATAAGAGACATATTATGTCTCTTCATGATGACATCACGCACTTTATGAACAGGGTGGTCTTAAAAAAAAATATATATTATATATGTTAGTTTAAAATGAACTCGTAAATAACATTGAAGTTATAATCATTATATATAGATAAAAATTAGTAGAAAGCTTAATTAAATGTACGTCATTGTAATTATATATATAAGAACTAATTCTTTAAGCAAAATATTAACTTTCATATTGAACAACAAGACACAAAACATATGTATTTGAAGTTCCAGTGTGTACTGATCTAAAGATGGAAGTCATATGATGGCTATTGATTTTATGTGTGACTGAAGAAGAAGACTCCATTCTTAGGAAGTGCATTGAGATATATGGGGAAGGAAAGTGGCATCAAATTCCTCTAAGGGCTGGTATTTAAATATATACATATTAATCAATATAGTCAAACATCATAGTACATAATATAATATACCTTTTTAATAACACATTTTAGATAATATATTAAATTTAATTCAACTTCATTCTTTAGTACGTACGTACACATGCATTTTTTTATGTGCACTTTTCATGCATATTTATTTTTGGCCTAAACTAATAAATTTTACACTTTTCATGCATATTTACTTTCCTGGAATGGGCAAGTAACTAACAAATTTTACACTTTACATGCATTTTTTTATGTGCACTTTTCATATTTACACTTTTATGTAACTATCTATTTTCATGGAATGGAAGTGCAAATAATTCATAGAAATTAGACACATAATTTCTAGCCCTCGCCCTCGCCCTCGCCCTCGTCCTCCTCCTCGAGGTCGTGGTCGCCCTCGCCCTCGCCCTCCAGCTCCAGCTCCATCTCCATGTTCACCCTCCCCACTTCGGCTTCCATCTCCTCCTCCATCCCCCCCTTCGTGCACTATGTCTCCACCTTCATCTCCCACCCGCCCTTCCCCCCTACATCCGTATCTCGTCCTTCTTCCCCCCCTTCATCTCTCACTTGGCCTCCGGCTACCCCTTCATCGCCCTCTACACGAATATCGAATATCGGTAGCTCCGATATCATCTCCTGTATGTTCAGCGTCTCCATGTCATCTATCCCCTCGAACAACAGAGTATCATCGGTCATCGTAGACACCGGCAATATGACATCCTCGGCAACAGGTGGATCCTCTCTGGACTCATGCTCGGAAGCAGTGTCTGAGCGCACGTGCGAGTCCTCCCTCGGTGCATCACCCGGAGTGATAATCAAAGGGGTGCTGGACTCACCTACCTTTTGTTTCTTGATTCGTCTAGAAGAGGCCGTGACACCGCGACTTCTTGTGTGTCTATCCTTATCCTTTGAAACATCTTTTTTACTCGCTTGGTGTTTTTGCACCATTTTGAAAATAAAAAATCATTCAAGGGTTACAACTAATCAAGCTAACATACTGCTAACATACAACAATAAACAATACTGCCTAAATCCAACGTGCAAATCAACATTCTGACAACTTAATTTCACATATTCAACATTCTGATAACTTGTAGTTTATATGCTAACATACAAGCATAATGATCAGTATGACATAATCATATGTATGAATTATAGCACTCCAAATCAACATTCTGATAATCTATAATGATCACATAAAACCCATTATCACATAAGAAAGTATCAAACTATCAAATGAAGTAATAGAAAGATATCCAGTCCAGATTCAAGTTTTATAAGAAATACAACTATGCTAATACTTAGCACGAACCAGATTAAACTATGAGCAATAATTAAGTTAATATATAGATAAAGATTTTTCTAAACAGATACTTATATCAAAAAAAACATTCAAGGGTCCATATTTCTTAAGCATTCTGCCAAAAATTAGGACGTGAACATCAATCCGATGTCTTCAGATAATATAAGTGCAACTAAATCTGAGAAATAATTACCAAATTTGCAACTAAGTTCGGGCAAAATAATAAGAAAAAAAAACGAAAATAAAAACACTAATTCGAATATAAACATATTATCATCATATTATCATCATCTAACATCATCACTGGTCATATAAATCAAACCTATGGCTACTAAACCATTGAACTTAACATCCTACACAAAGTAATCACCCAAAAAAAAAATGCAAAAAAACGAAAATTAAAAAAAAGCACTAAAATAGTTGAACTTAATTTAGTTATTTAACAATTATGCAGTGATCCCCATGAAAAAGTAACTATATATAGAAATAATGACAACATAAAAAAACGATTTTGAAAACCCAAAAACTAACCTTTATTTTCGTTAAAAAAATGGGTTTTTTGGCGAAATTGACCACGAGTGCGTGCAATAGGTTGATGGCAACACTTCCGCGCCGTCAAATTGGTCCGACGTGGTGCGTTTAGGATGAAGAATTGGTGGGGTTGCTGTGGGGCGGGGTTGCAAGGTTTGGGGGTGGGTTTGTTGATTGAATTTGACTTTTGTTTGATAATAGTCCCCCCCCGATTTGGAATAAAATAAGGTTATTTTTTTTTGGAATTATTTGAACGAACGTGTGAAAATAACGTACCAGTAACAATGCATTGTCGATTCCGTCCGTACTACATTGACAGGTATGACAATTTCACACGTTCACCTCTATTTCTCAATTTCGATTATCGATTATTGATTATTTCATTATTATATTGGATTGTAATGTATTTATTATCAATTGACCAAGGAATATTACATAAAACACAATATATAAGATGAAAATACAAAAAATGGAATCATTGGGTGGGTTTCGTTGAAAGCGTGAGTCAATGAACTAATATGAATGAAGTACACGATTCGATAGTACAAGTGTCGATATCACCATAAATGGACATGAAATTTGATTTTTTTTTTTCCCCATTTTTTTTTACAGTACATTACCTCATTTTGGAACACCAAGTAAATTAAAAATTACAATTTCAATTTTCTAAAATTATATAAAAAAAAAAAATTAAAGATTTCAATTTAACTGGTACGTGTGAAATTGTTATACCCAAACTTATTGAATGGCTGACCTTTTCATATTACATTGACAGGTATGACAATTTCACCCGTTCACCTCTATTTCTCAATTTCGATTATCAATTATTGATTATTTCATTATTGTATTGGATTGTAATGTATTTTATTATCAATTGACCAAGGAATATTACATATAAGATGAAAATACAAAAAATGGAATCCTTGGAAGGGTTTCGTTGAAAGCGTGAGTCAATGAACTAATATGAATGAAGTACACGATTCGATAGTACAAGTGTCGATATCACTATAAATGGACATGAAATTTGATTTTTATTTTTTTCCCATTTTTTTTTACAGTACATTACCTCATTTTGGAACACCAAGTGGATTAAAAATTACAATTTGAATTTTCTAAAATTATATAAAAAAAAAATTAAAGATTTTAATTTAACTGGTACGTGTGAAATTGTTATACCCAAACTTATTGAATGGCTGACATTTTCATATTACATTGACAGGTATGACAATTGCACCCGTTCACCTCTATTTCTCAATTTCGATTATCGATTATTGATTATTTCATTATTATATTGGATTGTAATGTATTTTATTATCAATTGACCAAGGAATATTACATAAAACACAACATATAAGATGAAAATACAAAAAATGGATTCCTTGGATGGGTTTCGTTGAAAGCGTGAGTCAATGAACTAATATGAATGAAGTACACGATTCGATAATACAAGTGTCGATATCACTATAAATGGACATGAAATTTGATTTTTATTTTTTCCCTTTTTTTTTTACAGTACATTACCTCATTTTGGAACACCAAGTGGATTAAAAATTACAATTTGAATTTTCTAAAATTATATAAAAAAAAAAATTAAAGATTTCAATTTAACTGGTACGTGTGAAATTGTTATACCCAAACTTATTGAATGGCTGACCTTTTCATATTACATTGACAGGTATGACAATTTCACCCGTTGCTTTTGTGTCAGAAATAGAATCTTTAACTGAATTTTGAATTGACAGTACACACAATTCGAAGTTTGTATACTAACTAAAACTCACAATCTATATTGTTGTATCATTCTAGATTTTACAGTATGATAATCTTACACGTTCAATTTATAACATACATTATACATGTAGCGTTTATAATTTGTTTATTAGTTTTAGAAAATGAAAATTATAATTTTTAATCCACTAGGTGTTCCAAAATAATGTAATGCACTGTAAAAAAAAATTGAAAAATTTAAAAGTCCAATATCATGTCAAATTTATAGTGATCTCGACACTTGTACTATGGGGTCGGCGTCCATTTCATTGATATTAGTTATTTAACTCACGCTTTCAACGAAACCCATCCAAGTATTCCATTTTTATTTTGATTTTATATGTTGTGTTTTTTGTACTATTCTTTGGTCAATTGATAATAACATAAATTATAATCCAATGTAATAATGAAATAACCAATAATCGATATTTAGAAGTAGAGGTGAACGTGTGAAATTGTCATATCTCTTAACTATACATGAAAAGGTCGTCCGTGCCATTAGTTAAGATATGACAATTTCACTTGTACCAAGTCAATTGGATTCTTTTATATTTTGTTTACTAATTTTAGAAAATGGAAATTATAATTTTTAATCTAATAGGTGATCCAAAATCATGTAATGTACTGTAAAAAAAAATTGAAAAATTTAAACGTCCAATTTTATGTCAATTTATAGTGATCTCGTATGAACCATTAACATCAATAACCATCTAAAAATGGTACGTGTGAAAATATTGTACCATGGTTTACACTATGGATGTGCATGGCATACTATATTTCTATCTTCCTCAAATATACACGAATGGATCATTACATCAATAATCTTTAAATTATCGTACGTGTGAAAATATCGTATTAAAGGTTTAGATACATGTAAATAATCTTTATCATGCCACTAGGTTCGATGAAATAACTTGTACCAATTCAATTTATTTATTGCAGTTTTATGTCCAACGGGTGAAAGTATCATACGAAAGTCATTCGTACTTTACTTTCACCCGTCGAAAAGGGCAAATTAGGAAGTTTACCGGTCCGTGGAAATACCGTCCGTGGAAATATATGCACCCGATACAGAGTGGTTTAGGTTTTTGCAACGGTTTTCTTTTTTTTTATAATTCAAGTAATACAACAGTTTATACATATTAAACAAACCTAAAAACTGAAAGACAATTCCAACACACGAAGCATGACATAAAGATACATAAAATATATAATTGTAACTGAAAATAAATAAAAGCGATATCCAAAGTTTGGGGAATCTCCTCGATGAAAGATGTAAGTGACCTGTAGATCCATAAACCCCAAGCATGACTCATAAAAACATATATTAATTCATGGTCAAAATCAATTTGTTTCCTTGAAAAGATATAAAGTAGAAATAGAATATGATGGATTTGAAAGAGAGGACAAAGGGATATATAATATTAACATGAGCAGAAGAGAAGCTCAAGCTTCTCTTGGTCAATGTCATTGATAGGGATTTCTTTAATATCGATGATAAATCGACTAATTAAGATATTAAGTAACCAAGTGAAAGTAGGATTTTGACATGAGCAGAAGAGAAGCTCTAGACTCTCTTGGTCAATGTCAGAAGTGAATATTTGTATGATGTCGCGAATCGACGATATAGGGAATCCTTAAAAGGAAATCTAATAAGGAAAAAATCCATCGAAATTCTATTTCCTAATTTATACGATTCGAAGATATAATAGTGATCATGATATGAATTAATATTTGAAGTGGAATGAGAAAAATTGTAAGGGTGATCATACTTACTACGAGTCCCTGAAGTACCTTTGCCTTTGGAATTGAGAGGATTGAAATCTAGATTGAGTTGCGTAATTCCATAGCTTGTCCTTTGGTTCTCGTCGTGTTCATCATCGTCATTTTCTCCTTTGGACGTAGCACCCCAAAATATATATATACCCAAGACCAATCGAAGTGCGACAAAAGCCATTCCTGCCTTAATATTCTTCCTCCTAAGATTAGATCCAACCACTTCAACATTGAGAGAGTGCATCGACAAAAACACTCCACATCTTCTTTGTGCGCGCCATTGACTTTGCTGAGAATTCCATTCTATGTCTTTATCTTTGGATTTCAGTGTGAAAATTCTCAAAAACATTCCCCATCTTTGCAGCATACTGCCATGTTTCTCCTTAAAAGTTTTCCTATAATAACATTCTATTCCGGGATCAAAAGGAAACCCTAATCCAATCTCACCCTTCATAGAATCTAACCAACTCATGTTGAGATAGACCAGTTTATCATAGGATAGTATATTCACCTTATATCCTAGATTTGCATCATTTCTACAAGGGAGTGTAAGAGCCAAACCCATATGAGATTGGATGCTAAAAGTTCGAGCTTCATTCCTACCGTCATTGTTGAGACAAACTTGAATATTCACTAGAGAAACAGGTCTAACATGGTCTACAACAATCAAAAAAATTCTTACTCAGAGAATTTTGAGAACATCTATCTAATAAATCAGGAACTTCATGTGTCTTCACCGGATGAACGATTCTATTATCTGAAGAAACCATATCATATTCTATAATTTTTTGCCTTTTCATCTTAGGATATTTAAAATCTTCTAATCCTAAGGGATAATTTATATCTTGACTCTCTCTTTTCCTTTTCAAATGAGTTGAAGACCCACCAGAATTATTATTGAACTCAGAAATATTTTTACTATAGTTTGAAACATCAAGCGAGTTACTATAGTCAACCTCCATCATTTCAATTTGAGCATCCTTGTTCCAAAAGTTCATGATACTACTATATACCCGAATAAGTTCAGTATAGTTATGCGAATTTATAACCTTTGTCATACCTGACCTTATCCGATCGATTGACAGAGAAGCTTTAAATAGAGTTTGAGATTGGAATATTGGAGGATGGGCTCGAAGTCTATCACTATATATAGTCGATCGAGTTTTGAATTTTGATATTGACTTTATGATATCGAATTAAATTATTTCAATTTTTGAATTTTGATATTGACTTTATGATATTGAATTAAATTATTGTAATAAATACTTTCTCCGTCCCTAAATGATTGGTACATTTTGACTTTTCATGGTTAACAAAACATGATTTCAAACATAAATATCTCTTATTCTATATATGAAAAAATTATAAAAAGTTGATAGTTCAAAAATATATATTGAGACGAATATATCATATGACTATATTATTTACGGTTTTTCTAAAATGTGCCCTTAGGGCACGGGTTAATAATAGAAAATGCACATGTTAAGACCCATTAACAAACCATGGTTAATTTAAATAGTTTCCTTCCATTTTTATAGTAATTATCTTCCTTAATTATAGTCAATTAATCCATCCATCAAGTGATCTCATTCATTAAAACACTCTCATCAACTTTATTATGCTTATATACTTGTTGACCTTAATTTATTCAATTTTCATTTTTTTTTCAGTTAGTTAAATCTTTTTTAGTGAAAGCAAGTTATATTATATTAAGTAGATGAATCAATTGGCATTTATTTTAATAGAAGGTTTTATTTATGGCCATTTAAATATGAAATGGACAAGGAATATAGGTATTCACTTTGTCAAATATAATAATCAATGTCCTAGGCTCTAATGGTTCTTTCTTTCTTGAGTTATCTGGTTGGCACTCTATTAAATAACGACAATAAAAATGGTATTCAACAACGATAATAAAAATGACAATTAAATTACCAAAAGTCAAATGCTAATTAATATCCATGAACCAATGATAATTAAAAATGTATAACAACAAAATTATTAAAAAAATTATTGTGAAATTAAAATTTGACATGAAATATAGGGTTCAAATCAATATTCTCATTATCGGCTTCTTGCTTTTGCTTATTTGTATCAACGGATTGACCCAAATTAAAATTTTAATAAAAAAATATTGTTTAAAGGGTTAAAATTTTAATAATATTGCAGCAAATGTAAGTGGATTTTAATGGAGTTATACCCATACTAAAGCTGATGACAGTGTTTTAATGAATGACATCACTTGATGGATGGATTAATTGACTAAAATTAAGGAAGATAATTACTATGAAAATGAAATGAAACTATTTAAATTAACCATGGTTTGTTAATTGGTCTTAACATGTGCATTTTCTATTATTAACCCGTGCCCTAAGGGCACATTTTAGAAAAACCGTATTATTTATTATTGGTTAATAAGAATTACTGATCAAAGTTTGACTATATAAAGTTAAAATGTACCAATCATTTAGGGACGGAGCAAGTATGATATTTTAGGCTAATAAATGAAATCACCTTGAAATTGGAATATTACTTAAAGATAATAATATCATATGCATAATATGTGGGTAATTCAAATCGTAATAGTCAATGCCTCAATGGTCATTGATTAAATTGTTTGGTCGGCATTTTATGATAAAAGAAGTTAAATCTGGTTAAGTCGATTCAAGGATTGGTATTCGCAATCTTAGTTAATACTTGATTCCTTGTCTCATGTACGTTTTAGTGAAAATATCAATCAAAATGGAGGGTTCCAAACAACAAGTTTGGTCAAGAGTTACTTTAATTAATATTTTTAGTGCTCCCTTCGACTATTTTTATTATCATACAACAATAATTTTTTGTTAAAAAATACTCCATCCGTCCCTAAAAAATTGTCACATTTTGACTTTTGGTGGTCAACAAAACACGATTTAAAATATAAATATCTATTATTCTACATGCGAAAAAGTTATAAAAAGTTAATATTTCAAAAATATATATTGAAACAAATCTAACAAGGTCTCACAAGACTATATTATTTCTTATCGTTTAATGGGAATTCAAGATCAAATTTTGTAATGTTTAACTAACAAAAGTCAAAATGTGACAATCTTTTAGGGACGGAGGAAGTATTTGTCATTGGAGCATATAATGTTGTCTTAATATTTTCAACTAACTTTTTTACTATGTATTCAAATGAAATTATCAGTCAACCAATGATATAACTACAAATGATTGTACTTTTATGATTTTAATAAAAAATTTAACTACTTTTAATTTTCTTATTCAATATGTAACATATAACTATATATAAAAATGAATGAATGAACGGAAATTTCATTTCTGTTCATTATTTAATTATAAACGTAACGAATTTGATTGACATTAAATTTTGTGATAAAGAGTATGTGACCGTTACATAGAGACAAGAAGAGATTGGGTAGTTTTTTTATTTTCGAATTCAAACTTTTCAAAAGTTGACATCTGTTACGCTGATCACAATAGCAAATTTTAAGAGTAAATTATTATTACCCCCTATTCAAAAGTATAATAAATGCCAAAATTAAGTTAGGAACAAAATATTACTTTCACTCCTAAATAAAATATGAGTTTTTCTAAAATGTGTTCTAGGGCACAGGTTAAGAAACTAAGGGCACATTTTAGTTTCTTAATATGTGCCCTAAGGGCACATTTTAGAAAAACCATATTTTGTTTAGTAGTGAAAGTAATATTTTGCTCCTAACTTAATTTTGACATTTATTATACTTTTAAATAGGGGGTAATAATAATTTACTCTTAAGATCTGCTATTGTGATGTGAATAACAGATGCCAACTTTTGAAAAGTTTAAATTCAAAAATCAAAAGCTACCCAATCTTTTCTTGTCTTCATATAACGGTCACATACTCTTTATCACAAAATTTAATGTCAATCAAATTTGTTACGTTAATAATTAAATAATGAACGGCATTCATTTTTATTTATCGTTATATGTTACATATTGGATAAGAAAATTAAAAGTAGTACAAAAATTTATTGAAAACATAAAAGTACAATCATTTGTAATTATATCATTGGTTGACTGAGAATTTCAATTGAATACATTGTCAAAAAGTTAATTAAAATGTAAAAGAGTACAATACATATCACGTCACGTCTCCCCATGATGAAATCATGAGTAGCATGTCCAAATAATACAACTATCATTTATCAAATATTTCATGATTACACAATCAGGTTTCCATTATAAGATATACATTAGAAACGGTTCTTCAAGACCAAGTCCATATATTTTGACTTCATGATCAAGCTCAATTGGCTTGTATATACGTTTACAAGGTATATGATTCCAAATCCTTTTGATGTAGACATATTGTCTAGTAATTAAGAAGTCAACAAGAGTTATGTTAATCTATTGATGATAATTTAGTCATTGAAAACTCTTTTGGAGTCTGTATAGATTATAGTTGGATATTGAATGATATCACAATTATTTATGTTATAAGAAAATAACAATTAAATCATCAGTTAAAATATGTAAGATCAATATCAACTTACACACAATAATTCAAATTCCTCATACCACATAATAAATGAACAAAATAGATCATATAATCACATTGTGCATAATACGAAATAAAAACTAAACATATATGACATACTATCGATAAATTTATATATTCACGTGAAATTGAAGAGGAAGACAATGCAAATAAATGTCTAACAATGCAGTTCGAACTTTTACTACATCATCCGGATGGATTTGAATATATTCAAATAATCTCATAGTTACCAAGAACATATATATGTGCTTGAGACATTATAAATCTTATTAAATGTTTTCATGTATAGTTATTCTTAGAATGCTATATTATATGTCGTATACACATTTCAAGAGATTATATTTTGTTTCTACCAAACAATCTAACTTTAATACCTTTTGTCGTACTTCATTAGACTTCAAATCTAAATTCCTCACATTTATAGTAAGGTTGCCAATACCCAATATGTACCGTAATTCTATCATGTATCATTAGACTTCAAGTCTAAATTTCAGACTTGTACAATGGGTTTAGTTTACTCTTGATTACGTCTTTTTCTCTTTGGCCATATTTAAATATATGTCTACTCACAAAAAAAGATAGACTTAAGATCCTCATATTGCTTGCATGGTATATAGCTCTTCACTACATGCAATATTTATTGTCGACGACAATCTTATTGTCCTTTTTTGTTCCACCATTAGGGTTGTTATTGGTCCGGGAAAATCGAGATCCACCCGGTACCAGGTGCGAAATTCCAGGTCTGTTTATCCACCCGGTAAGATAACGGTCCGGGAACGGGTAAAAAAAAAACAGTTCCCCGATAAAGTACCTGATAGATTATCCAATAACAAATCATATGTTAATTTTTAAATGTTATATTATTTATTTTAATTTTTTTAAAGGATTTTTGTATTGAATTTATTTTTATGTCGGATATACTTGGAACTGGTCCGGACCAGTATCCACCCGATAAGTTATCGGATAGGTAGCGTTCCAAAAAATATACCCAATATAGTTACCGGACCGGGTGGAACCGGTAACCTAACGGTCCGATTCCCGGAGAGTGGATACCCGGACCGATAGCAGCACTATCCACCATGTTCAAGATAATTGAGATCTTATTTTCTTCATGAATATCGGCACATTCGTAATATATCTTTACTTTATTTATGAGATATATTAGTCATCTGCTACCCCTTCTTGAGGTGTTCATCTTCTAGACCATCTTTAAATATTTTATCTTTTAAATTTTAGATGGTGAAACTATTCAATCTATAGTAGTTCTTCCAGAACCATTACTCTAACTTTAGCATCTACAACTAGTATATTATTAATATTTTAAGGTAAGAAATTTGTTTGGTAGTGACCTTGTAGTTCGTTTATATTCTCGGAACTTCTAATTCATATTTATCCCTTGAACTTACCGTTTTTATATACTCACTTTGACGATCATATAATATAGGAATATTTCAGTATATTTTCTAGTTGTATATTCTCTCCTCTCATTGTTGAAAGCATTGATAGATTACAATGGAAAATTACTTCAGTCTAATATTTCCAAGTATATATACATGTTTAAACTTTATAGGTTTTATAAAAATTTAAAAGACCTATCCTTCGTGCATATTGTTGAAATTATATGATGCATGTTCTAAATTTAAGACATGTAGCTCACAAAACTCTTTAATCTCAAATTGATTGACTCTCCAATGAGTATCCAATTGAGTTTCACATTATCATTCTTCGAATCGTAATTGATCCGGGATGGTCTAACTGGTCATGCCAAATAACAAAGTTATCGTAAATCTCAAACTTCCGGTTTGATACAAATTTGTATATATTTCAAGTAATAATACATAAGCTCTTCGCGAGCCTTAAATTGACATTGTTCAAATATAATATATTAGCTCTCCTAAAGCCTTCCATTGACATGTTCAATTAAAAATTTATTAGCTCTTCAAGAGTCCTGAATTGATATTGCTACATTATTGTCAAATATTAACTCTTCTAGAACTTTCAATTGTCCCTAATCCATTATTTATATTGTCACACTATTGTTACATATGAAAGATGCTAGCTCTTTTAGAGCCTTCAACTAATTTAATACCATATTGAAAAATATTAGCTTTTTGAAAGTCTTTAATAAAAAAAATCGTTTGGTTTTCCATATTGTAGAGAATATAAATGTATTCAAGTAAATTGACTGAGATCAATAAACAATTTGTATATATAAAATTCCTCTTCAAAGGGTGTAATGATAAACCTTGTATAAATATGAAATCATGGAGCATGAAAATTCTATCAATACAATAGTAATAATGTCATTCAATATTATGTAAGCTACTTCTGGACCTATAGTTAATCATATGTATAGTGAAACCATTCAATTTGTAAGGGTACTTACCTATAATTGATATTATGTATTACAAATTTATAATTAAGGCACATATTTCTAATTTCTATTTTTCCATTTAAATGAGTCTTCAATCTCATAAGTGAATTGTATATTATTTCTTAAAACAAGAAGGACATCAATAGAAAATTTTCAATAATATATAAAAATTCATAATGTATATGGCTATCAATTCGAAATCGTTAGTCTTTTTGTATTCATGCTTGTTTACAAGTCTTCAGGACACATATCTTATCAAAATATAATTTGATCAAATTATTATAAAACTTTAGTATGACGACTGTAAGAATATTGTGGAATTGATTATCGTATTATTGAATAATGATACATATTTATACAGAAAGATGCGTATCATTACGGGTTAATATAGTTAACGCTAATAATTGATCACTAATGCTAATAATGGTAATTAATACTATATGGTCAACTAATAAGTAATGGTCACTAATACTAATAAATATACAACTAATAGTATAATAAATCTAATACGGACTTATGGGCTAGGGTTACTTGTCCATTAGTCTAACACCCTCCTTCAAACTCATACTAATTTTATAGAATTTCCATGAGTTTGCAATACAACAATAATAATAGTAGTTTTAAAAAAGACATAAATAAATGCGATAATTATCAATGGGTTGTGTAAACAGGTACAACCACCATTTCCTCAGTCGGTGTGTAGGTTCCTCCGTCAGTGCGTATAGGACTCGCCAGACAATGCGTAATTCGCCAATCAATGTTTATGAGGAAGACCATATTTTTTCAAACATATCAGATTATTGCAAAGTTTTGTTTTTTAACGAGAAAACTAGATCTGAAACAAAACAACTAAATAAATTTCAGATCTACTAACAAAAATTATAGAAAAAGAAAATAAAATATTTTAAATCCCGCCGGTGAGTACACATAATAGAAAACTCACCGGTAGGACAGCGAAAGTCGTATTTAGGCCACAAGAATGCTCTTATACCATGTAAGAATATTGTGGAATCGATCTTCGTATTATTGAATAATGATACATATTTATACAGAAAGATGTCTACCACTACGGGCTAATATAGTCGACGCTAATAATTCGTCACTAATGCTAATAATGGTCATTAATACTATATGGAGTAATGGTCACTAATGCTAATAAATATTAAATATACAACTAATAGTGTAATAATTCTAATACGGGCTTATGGGCTAGAGTTACTTGCCCATTAGTTTAAGGACAAAAGGTATGAACCATCACTCATGTTAAGCCAAAATCTCTGTTCGCTCACACATGAATTAAAAGGATTCATTCGCTCACCGAAGTTTTATAAAAGGACTCATTTGACCACTTCCGTTCATGAATTCCAGCAAGTACCCGGCACATGGCAAACACGTGACTTATGTAATGGCAAATTAGTCATTTCACATTTGAAAAAATGAAAAGAAATTGGTTTTTTTTGTCATTTATCGAAAAAAAAGTTTTAGAAAAATGATATATATGTATTTATCATTTATCTTCATATTTATCATTTCATCATCACCATATAAACAATTTCTTTTCATTTTTTCAAATTTTTAAATGTGAAATGACTAATTTATCCTTACATAAGTCACGTGTTTGCCATGTGTTGGGTAGTTGCCGGAATTCATGATGGAAGTAGTGAATGAGTCTTTTTGTAAAACTTCAATGAGTGAAAGAGTTCTTTTAATTCATAGATGAGCGAATAGGGATTTTGGCTAAACATTAGTGATGGTTCATGTAATAATAAGTAGTATCAATCGAGAATTTGGAGTCATTTAGTATGAATGTTTACTATGAATCAAATTTGTAGGTTGTGCTTAATTGACTTAGGTCATGAATTCTATGATATATTATATATTTAATTTAAAGATTTAATAGTAATTTGAATAATGTAAAGCAACAAAAGTTACAAAATCAAACCTACCCAGAAGACCACTGGTCAGATTCTGTATTAAGCCACACTTTTACAAAGATTTAAAAATACTATTTGGTAAAAAGTACCAACAAGCTGGAATAGCTCAGTTGGTTAGAGCGTGTGGCTGTTAACCACAAGGTCGGAGGTTCAAGCCCTCCTTCTAGCGCTTTTTCGACATTATGTATGTGTATATCTTTCTAGCTTTTTGCCCTCATTCATATATGTGGAGAGAGTCGGGTAACCCAGAATTCGAGTAGGCTGGGATCCCCCGACTCAGTGACATCCAAAATTATTCAATTGGTTAAGTTTTCAGTTAGAAATTCGGACTCTAATTTGACCCGATATACCTGGTCTAAGGCAGTTCATATTTTAAAATTCAATACTGTATTATAAAGTTGATTTTTAGCCCATTTGAGTATTGGATAGATTCGAGTTACATATGCATCAAACTTTTCCTATTTCGAGCTGGTCCGGGTCTAAGTTTATTTGAACACGAATTTAACCCCTAATATCTTATAAATTAAATTCTGTCCAAAACATGTCTAGCTTCTTTCAAAACGCTGAAATGCAATACATTATGTTACATTCAATGAAAGCATCAAACTCCAAATTCGTCAACAATAAATACAAACCAAAATCAAGGAGCGGAAATAATTCAAAAGAAAAATGTGATTTACAGTATAAAATATCAATAAACACAGTTGAAGCTCAGCTAGTCGATGCTCAGGTTGTTGATGATGATGAATATGGAACCATCATTCCCATGCTTAAATCTTGCGGTAGGACAAATTCGTCGACGCCTCCTACTTGTTCCTCGCTCTGTTTCCATTCATCCCAAAACAGAATATTTGCTGGAGCTTGTTGAGTAGTCCAATCTAGTGTTACATGCTCGTCGTCAAGGTTGTTTATATTACAAGATTGCATTAGTTCCACATTCTCAATGCTCTCAAGTGGTGGTAAATAATTAGTGTCTTCTCCATTGTTCATCAATGGAATTGGTTGAGAGCAATAATTATGTCTATTAACTGACCACATTCCAGAGTAACACGCCACAGACGAATCTTGAAAAAAATGACTTGTTTGATCTAAATAATTAATATTATTTTCGGTATGTTTCGTTTTGTTATTAGTAGAATTTGTTTCAAACAAGAAGAGTTGATTGGGAGTATTATTGTTGATGAATTGTGAATGATGAAGCTGATGTGTGTTTGATGCATTAATATTTTTGTTCAAAATGTTAGGATGGTTTGGGGGGCTATATGTTAACTGGTTAGTCTGATCAACTGGAGAAGGCTTTTTTAGCTTCTTCTTGATCCAGGAGTTCCAGTAGTTCTTTATCTCATTGTCTGTTCTTCCTGGTAGATGACTTGCAATGTGAGCCCATCTGCAATACAGAGCTTTCCTCGCGAGTGTTAGAAGTTTACATGACATAGTACAACGAAACCATTTTAACTCGTTATTAAACTATATATGTCGTTGCTAATAATAAACTTATTTGTAAACTTAATGCGCCAAAACTATCCGGGACTAACTTATGTTCCATATTCCGTGGTACGTAGTGTAATATTACTACAAATTAATTGTCGATTTGATCTCAAATATAAGAATAGGAGTACGGTCTCATTAATTGACAAATGTTGTATATGTGCGACATTTGTTACTTTCTGCTACTACTGATCTCATCAACTCGATATACATCTCTATGACTCTATCTCACAAAAGGTGAGAATTTTCCTGATAGGATATTATGTACCTATATAACGCCAATAATATGTTCGATGAGTCTGATCATTACATACTATATATACATAGTGAAGACTTATTATCGAATTAATACGTACATTATTATATGCTTACATTAGAAGTTGTTGCCACTTAACATTAAGTTGCTTCAAGTTAACACATTCATTAGCTTCTACTGATAATAATGTTATATGGAGTATGTAATATAATATATTTAATTAACTAATAATAAATGTTTGTCACACGTGTATATTTAGCATATAATATTCTTTCCATTTATTTAGTTGGCGCTGTAACTTAATTTTTTTGGTTGAAATTATAAATCATATAAATATTATTACAAATGACACAGTATATATATATATACCACATTTATGAAACGGTATGGAGAGTAAAAAAGTTGTGCTAATAATCATAAGAAGTAATACTAGTAATTAATAATAATAATAAAACCTGTTGCCAACAGCTTCATGAAGAGTGATGATCAACTTCTCCTCCTCTAGCGTAAACCTTCCTCTTCTTATATCTGGCCTCAGATAGTTTATCCATCTCAGCCTACAACTCTTCCCACATCTTTGAAGCCCTGATAAAACACGCACCATGCACAACTTATTTCAACTTTTTCATCCAAATGCATATATATACTCAAAGATTTAATTCATACTAGTAAGAAGGGACGTGCGTATAACACATGACACGTAATAATTTTGTTAAACGAACCTGCTTTTTCCGGTACTTCGCTCCAACAACCATAACCATGAGTTGTGATATATCTAATGAGCTTCTCATCTTCCTCGGGAGACCATAGACCTCTCTTCACTTTCTGCTGATTGCAGCAAGTATGTTGCCCCATTCAATTTTGCAAATTAATAAACTATACACGTATGTAATAAATTTTATTAAATTATATTTAATAATTTTCTGTTGTTGTTGGTAAAGAAGTGATATATGCATGACTTGCCCCATTATATATATATGTTCGCGATATCAAGGAATGGAGCCGACAGTAGTCTATATAATAAGGTCCCTCAAAGTAGGACCAATAATGTTTCCATCTAACCCTAAAAATGACATTTTATCAACTGTCTTTTGAGTTTGTACGTAGATTTAGTACATGTAGTTGAAGTTGTAGTTGTTGTAGTATTATATAACCAACTTGCACGTACCCTTGCCAAAACCATTGTTCTCGTTTCTTGATAAAACTCACCAAAATTACTCCTTATGTAGGAAAACTTCTACTAATATTTAGATTTCGGAAAATGGAAAAACCTCAATTATTTAATCAAAACAGAGAGAAAATTGTTGAAGTATTCCCAGGTTATATCTTCACGTTACATTTTAGTCTCGTTAAATGGTCGGTATGCAAAAATGGTTCCCGTAAATAGTACAAAAGGTGCAATAATATAGTCCCTAAATTAATAGGATTTGATTTGGACACTCCAAATAAACGTTGATTATTGCACTCTATTTTTTCAATGTATCTTTCACTTTTCTCTATAAAAATCTATAAAAAGTCATAAAGTGGAGTGTGGTTATATAATCAAAGGCCAATTAATTTTTACATTAAATTAGGTGGAACACGATATTAGAAATGGATTTTGAGGCAAAATCAAATCTTTATTTTTAAGTCGGTTCAATAATTTACTTGCTCGATCGTACTTTGATATAGAATTAAGGTTCAAATTCTGCCTGCCCCGAACTTTGCTCATCTAGTCAACAAGTTGCACCCTCCCCTCCCTCACGATCTCCCCCACCCTCTAGCTCGATCGTCCTCCAGTTCGATCTCCCCCCCTCCAGCTCGACCTGCTCAATTTGCAGGTCTCGTCCTCGTCAATGGTGAGCGGGGTCGGGGGTTGGGGGATTTATTATCACTTTGTATATTTTTTTATTTCTTATTACTTTGTATATTATAAATTGACCTCTAATATTCTATTGTCTGTTTAACGTCTATTTTTTTCTTCGTTTTAAGTCGAAAATTTTCAAAATGACCAGTTCGGAGGGCAAACTGATCAGATGAACATATTCCGGGGGACAAACTGACCGATTTGAATGTTGAAATTACAAATTAATCAGATGTTCTAAGTTTAGGGGAGACATGAGTTAATTGAATAGTGTAGTAAAAAAGACTTTTGCTAGTGACCAAAAAGATCTTGAATTCGAAACTCACCTCATCGCTAATATGTGTTAATCAGTCACTAAATTAAGAAGTCGTAGTCATTGATGCGTATTTTGCACTTGAATTGGATTGATAAAGATGTAAAAATGGAACCTATTTTAGTAATGCATGTGATCATTAAAATACATATGGCAAAATATGTATTATTATTATATTTAGAAGCTAGATACATTTACTCCGACAAAGTGATGACATAGATCCACAATCCATATTGTATCCACACTGGGGGCTAAAATGAGTGCAATCCATGAATATGTAACTCGCCCAAGGATTGGCCAAATTCTACTTCATAATCTGGCGGCAACCTTCCTTCCACATAAAGAGAAAAGGATTGGAAATAATATTGTATCTACGAACTTAATTCAACTGGTTAAATTGACTTTTATTGTCGGTAAACACCACTAGGGCTACTAACAATTGGATTCAAACCGGTTATGGTTAAACCGAAGCGAACTGTAAATCAATTGGTAATGAATCGATTTAAGTATTTACTTTTTATCTATTCGAAATAATATTATGTAAAATCGGATCGTTAATCGTTGATCATTTTAATCGTAATTTATTTGTTCATTCGTAGTTTGTATTAGGTTAGAAGCCTAGGTTATGTTTGATTTTTATTTATAGTAAAGTAAATATTCTGAACGATTTTAATTAACGATTGACAAGTTGTTTACAATGAATTATAAATTATAAAAACGAATCGTAATTGGTTTGGATTGATAATTGCATGAGTTAACCAATCGTTAAACGAACGACTAACAATTAAACTAGTTTGCTAGCTAGTAGCCCTAAGCACCACGTTGATAAAGAACTTTACTAATCTTTCCATTCATAATTTTTTAAACTCTATTGTATTGTTTGTAACTTGCATTGAAAATCTAAGAAAAAATAAACATAGAACTATCTAAATAAGGGTAGGTACTAGGAAACATATGACATGATTATGAAACCTGTGTGATTAACTATGTACACAAAGAATATTATTGTTATATATTCTTCTATTAGATGTTTTCTTTGAAAAATATGTGAGGTAATTTTTAATATGGTCCCACTAAGTGAAGTAACGTTGTATTTTAGTCCCAGTAAATGGTCAAGACGAATAGACAATATCTGCTAGCAAGGTGATATCTGCTTAATCACGCAAATCATGCACTATATTGATTTATTTTAATAAGTAGGGTACTGTGTTTTGCTTAGATGAAGAGGAAGTTGAATTTGGAAGTAATAGGCAAATCATATGAAAAAAGACATGTTGAAATTGGAAAGGAGAATCATTATTACTATTATTCTTCGCTTTAAGGGTGGGCAATATAATGATGGACGTTGGCCCTCTCATCACCTTGGATAACCGGATAGTCATTATATGTTTAATGACTGTTATCGAGTATTATTATTATCAGGGAAACGAGTTAATTGCAGTAATGATCCCAGTAAGTGGGAGCGTGTTGCATTTTCATTCCTGTAATTGAGACTGTTGCAGTGTTAGTCCTCGATAGTGTACACATGATGCGGATTTAGTCCATAATTTAATGTTCACATTAGTTTTGGACTGTTTTTGATCGAATTTTGGGGTCAAAATGAAAACTTAGAAAGAGTTTGGGCCATGTAGAGTTTTTGTTACGCATTTAGTCTTTGTTAATGGTATTTATTGGTGCACATTTAGTCCTTTTTTCTTTCTTGTTATTATTATCATTAATATTGTTCTTATGATATATTTTCATTATTATTATGTTAATTATTATTATAATGTTAATTATTATTTTATTCATTATATATTATTATTATTATTTATTATTATTATATTCATCATTATTATATTATTTATTATTATTATTTTCATTATTATTATTTATTATTTGTTTTTATTGTTATTATTATAATTATTTCCATTAATATTATTAGTATTATTATTATTTTCTCATTATTATTTTTTTCCTCATTATTATTATTATTATTATTTTCATTATTGTTACTATTCTCAATATTATTATCATTATTCTCATTGTTATTTTAATTATTATTATTGTTCTCATTATTATTATTAGTATTACTATTTCCATTACTATGGTTATTATTATTATCACTATTCTCATTATTATTTTTATTCTTATTATTATTTTTATTTTCATTGTCGCTATTATTATTCTCATTATCATTTTTATTTTATTTTTTCATTATTTTGATTAGAATTATTATTATTCTCATTATTATTATCTTCATTATTATTGTTATTATTATTATTATCATTATCATTATTCTCATTGTTATTTTAATAGTTATTGTTTTTCTCATTATTATTATTATTAGTATTATTATTTCCATTATTATTGTTATTATTATTATCATTATTATTTTTATTATTGTTATTCTCATTATTATTTTTATTTTCATTATCACTATTATTATTCTCATTATCATTTTTATTTTATTTTTTCATTATTATTATTAGGCTTAAACTCTTCATGCACCTGAACTATATAAACAAGTCATTTCGAAAAAATTTACATTAAAATTGATAGATTTTAAATTTTAATGAAGGGTAAAATAGAAATTAAATTTATCATATGCATTTGAGTCACTTTATAATATAAAAAAATACATTTGGGTCTCTTTTAAAAGAAACAAAATTATTATTAAAAAAGAGAGAAATTATTATTAAATGAATATAATAATAATAATTAACATAATAATAATAATAATTAACATAATAATAATAATAATTAACATGATAATAATGAAAGTATTAATAATATTAATTATAATAATAATAATAATAATATTAATTATAATAATAATAATAATAATAATAATAATAATATTAATGATAGTAATAATAAGGAAGAAAAAAGGGACTAAATGAGCAACAAAAACTCTGCATGACGTAAACTTTTTGCAAGTTTTCATTTTGACCCCAAAATTCGACCCAAACGGCCAAAAACCATCCAAAACTAACGTGGACGTTAAATTAGGGACTAAATCGACACCAGGTGTACACTATCGAGGACTAACACTGCAACACTGTCAATTACAGAAATAAAAGTGCAATTCCCTCCTACTTACTGGGACCTTTGCTGCAATTGGCTAGAAGCATCTGTAGTCACTATTAACATTCCTCATATGCATTGAGTATGAATATCCCCGGACAATATGGTAATTGATGAGGGTTAACTATAGATTGTTCCATAACAATGAGACATAGGGTTATATTTTTGTCTCAAGGAGATGCGATATTAAAGATTAGTCTAGAAAGTGAAAAAATCAATGTAGTGTGGTCATGTCTATCCCTCTTATTTTGAGTGGCCCGAATGTATGTAGGGTTGTGATCCACATGTGCATGTCTATGCTATGTATCCAACAAAGAGAATAGGTTTAATTAAGAGTGGAAACAAAAGGAAAGGAGAGAAAAGGGGTACAATTTTCCGTATGGATGTAATGAACAGTTCACTTTTGAGTCAAAATGAAAGCGGAACCTATTTTAGCGATTGTCTGGCACGAACCTCAACCGATTCAGTTACACTCAGTTAAAGTCCCTTCGGTTCTAACCGGTTTCGGTTCGATTTCGATTGTATTTTCGGTTTTGGCCTCTTCTTTTAGTCTATCGTTTTTTAGATAATATGATTTTTTTTTGTCCAAATTTAAAATTAAATGATATTTTTATTTCACAAAACTACGAGAAATTTTATCAAAACTAAATATGCAAATTGTAGACACATTTCATTACACAATATAACTTTAAATATCTTTAAAGTTCTAAGAGCAGGCAGACTACAATTATTTGAGTAACGAACACTTTATTAGAAAATTTGTTATTTTGAAGGTAAAATTTAATAAGTGTTCATTATATCGTATTTTGAGAGTCGAATTGGATATTGATTTATACTCTATCCGTTCTTTTTTTAATCTTTCTAGCCATTTGCAGAGAGAATTGTCGAAATGGTCCCCGAAAGTGCCACCATATTGCACTTTTGCCCCCAACAGTGGCACTGGTGCAGCATAGTCCCCGAAAGTGGCCAGAAAGTTGCCGTTTGGTCCCCATGTTAATTTTCCGTTAAAATTGGGGCAAAAACATAATTTTTACTTTTAGGGTCAAATTAAAAATCCCAACCCTCTTCCCCAAAATAAATTTAACATATAATTTTTAAACACTTAAGCTTACTTTTTGGTTATTTTTTTCAATTTAAACTTTCGATTTCCTTTTCGTTTTTTCTCGATTTTCTTTTTGGAAAAAATAGAAAAGAAATTGAAGAAAATAGAGAGAATAAATCGGGAAAAAATCGAAAAAAATAAATACAAAAAATTGAAAAAGAAAACGAGAAAAAATCGAAAAGACATTTGAAAAAATAGAGAAAAGAAATCGAGAAAAAATCTAAAAAGAAATTAAAAAATCGAAAGTTTAAATTGAAAAATAAAGTAACCAAAAAGTAAGTTTAAGTATTTAAAAATTATATGTTTAAGTGTGTAAGTGATTTAGGCGGAATTGGGTTTCGATTTTTAATTTGACCCCAAAAGTAAGTTAATTTAAGTTAAAGTATTAAAAATTATGTTTTGCCCTTCTTTCAACGGAAAAAATAACTTGGGGACTAAACTGCAACTTTCAGGCCACTTTCGGGGACTATGTTGCACCCGTGCCACTGTTGGGGGACAAAGTGCAATCGGGTGCCACTTTCGGGACTATTTAGACAATTTTCTCGTCATTTGCACATAAATTAAGAAAAATAAAAGTAGTCAAAAAATTAATTTAAAATGTAAAATGAGAATCGATTAAAACTATATAATTGGTTCGTTGATTACTTCAGAAGAAAAAATAATTAAAAATAATATTGAAAATATAAATTTGTAATTAATTATGCTAGGAAGACATCTATTTAGAAATAAAATAAACTAACAAATCAAAAAGAAAGAAGGGTGTATTATTTTTACCTTAATGAGGTATAATTTATACTTGTTTTCTGTTATAAATAAAGTACAATACAGATAATAAAATAAGATAGAAACAAGATAGAGAGAGAAAGTATTATCTTATTGCATTCTTCAAGTGTACAAATACAATGTGTTGAAGTCCTATTTATAGGCTTCTTCATAGAATGCTAATGGTCACATAACTAATGGATATACTTATTATATAATCAATATCTCTAAACCAAAAGACATCTATATTCATAACACTCCCCCTTAGATGTCTAATAATCAAGAACATGCCTCGTTAAAACCTTACTAGGAAAAACCTTATAGGATAAAATCCTAGTGAAGGAAAAAGAGTGCATCATTCCCAATATACGCATATAATGTTGCCTCATTAAAACCTTGATAGAAAAACCCGTTTGGGACAAAAACCTGGATCAAGGAAAAAGAGTACAACGCGTATTAACTCCCCCTCATGACCACATCATTTTACATCCTTTAGTCGACGTAGTCCCATATCTTGGATGATCTTTCATAGTTGAGGTAGAGAGTAGTTTAGTGACAACATCTTCCAAATTGTCATATAGTAGTTTAGTGACAACATCTTCCAAATTGTCACATAACCGATGTAACATTCGTTATCCATAAAGAAGAACTTTGATGATATGTTTTGTTATATCCCATTTGATACATCCTGATTCGGTTGTGTCATACTTGCAAAATTATTTTATCAATCAAGGTCAATGAGACCAATTTTCATATTACAAAACACAAGTAATATGATCTTCTGGATCAAATTTATCAATCAAATGCATTCACAAATTTATGCGTGTTTAGGTGATGATGTTAATATAGTGTTTTATAAAACTCAGTGAAATATATCAACACCAAATATTCACTTTGTATGTGATCTTTCAACATAGATCATATAAGTATTATGCATCTGCACAACCAGTTTTCCAATAAATTGAATATGTTCTACTAGAACAATCGCATATCTATTGTGCATTTAAATTCCTCTAAACTTTTGTATTGATAAATGGTGTACTCTGCCTCAATATCTTAATTGAGATTTTGTATGACAAACAAAACATATCACTTCTTTAGTATATATTATATGGTACTTCATGACCAAATAATTCTTTTGCATTTTCTCTTCATATTAATAATGCGCATTTATTCATATCTAATGATATATAACATGGTGCTCAATGAAACATATCAATAATATTTTATAGCAAATTTGCTCTTCAATAAATTTACTACTTTTGGATGCTCTTCAGGAGTTCCAATAATACTTTCATTATCGTAAATTAGCTTCCACATCTTTACATTCAATACAATGTCATATAATATCATTCTCATAACCTTCTTTGGTTAATTAGTCACTAGGAAAACCTTGTGGACAAAAACCTAGTGGGAAAAGAGAGTTATTTCTCCTTAAATATGCCTCAAGTAATTGTCTCATTAAAAACCTTACCAAGAAAAACCCAGTGGGAAAAAACTCGGTGAAGGGAAAAAGAGTACAATACATATCATGTCTCCCCCTGATGAAATCATTAGTAGCATGTCCAAATCATGCCATTATCACTTATCTTGCATGGTCACACAATCATGTTTCCTTTGTAAGATTCACATCAACTCACACAAATTAACTCAAGCGTTTGACCCCACATAATAAACAAACAAATATATCATATAATCATATTGCATGTAATAATACTGCAAAATAAAGCATATATGACATAATATCGATAAATTTATATATTCACGTGAAATTAAATAGAAAGACAATGCAAAAATGTCTAACAATGCAGTTCGAACTGTAATCCATCTTCCGGATGGCTTTCACTTTATTCAAGTATTTATCATATTAACTCAACTGAGTTAAGTTCCCGGGAACATAGATATGTGCTTCAAGCACCATAAATGTACAAATATGTGCTTCACGCATCATACATCTCTTTAAGATCCTCATATTGCTTGCATCATATGGAGTTTTTTATTTGTATGCAATATTTCTTGTCGACAATCTCGTTTTCCTTTCTCGTTCCACCATGTTCAAGATAATTGAGATCTCATTATATTCATGAATATTAGCATGTAAATGTCTTCCAGACATTTGTAATATCTTTAACTTATTCATGAGATATATTAGTCATCAACCTCTTTTGGAAGTGTTCATCTTCTAGACCATCATCAAATATTTATTATTTTAGCTTTCAAATGGTGGAACTATTCGATATATAATGGTTCTTCAGGAACCTTCACTCTAACTTGAGTTTTACAACTGGTATACAATTTCATTATTATTTTGAAGTCAGAAATTTGTTTGGTAGTGAACTTGTGGTTCATAAATGTCCTTTGAACTTGTTGTTCATATTTATCCTTTGAACTTCTGGTTCATATTTATCTCTTGAACTTCCAGTTCATATTTACTCATTTTGAGGATCATATAATATAAGGATATTTCAGTATAATTTTCCAGTTGTATATTCTCCCCCCCTCAATGTTGAAAACATTGATACATTACAACGGAAAATTACTATTTCCGAGTATATAAATGTATATACCTTATAGGTATGATGAAAATTCGAATCACTCATCCATCGTGCATATTGTTGAAATTATACGATGCACGGTCAAATTTTAAGAGTATTACATTTGGTTTCTGACCAAACCAACTATATAAGGGGAGTTGTATGATAACTTTTCGGCTTGATGCGGAACATGTGTAACTGCACGTAGTATAACATTTCCCAACAACCAATTAAGGGTGTATGCATGTACTACAACATGCCCCCTAACAATCAACTGGGAGTTTACAACATGTAGCTCACAAAACTCTTTAAACTTGATAAATAAATTGACTCTCTAGTTAGCGTTCAATTGAGTTTCATATTACTACTCTTCGCATCGTACATGATCCGGGATGGTCTAACCGGTCATACAAAATAACAAAGTTATCGTAAATCTCAAACTCCAGGTTTGATACAAATAGGTATATATTTCAAGTAATAATACATTAGCTCTTCGAGAGCCTTGAATTGACATTGTTACATTATTGTCAAATATTAGCTCTTCTGGAGCCTTTAATACATTTGTTATATTATTGAGAAATGCTAGCTCTTCGAGAGCCTTCAAATCAATTTTGCTTATATTATTGAAAACATTAGCTCTGCTGGGGCCTTCAACAATTTTGTTACTATATAAGAAAATACTAGCTCTTCCGGAGCCTTCAATAATGTACTTGTATTTTTGGTTTTGTCGTATGTATAACCATAAATTTATTCAATTAAGTTAACCGAGATCAATAAATAATTTGTACATATAAAATTTATATGACAACAATCACCACAATTTCAATAGGCACAATGTTATTCAATATGTAAAGTACTTCTAGACCATTAATTGGTCGTATGCATTTCAAAAACAAAGCATCTATATTGAATTCAACTTATATGAGTCCTTTAGTGTCATAAGTGATCCATAAGATTCAATATATTTTATTCTCAATACAATAAGGACACTAGTATTCGTTCTAGTAATCACAAAATTTTCTTTGTATTTTGATACATGGCCAAGTCTTCTAGACTGATTGCTAGTGTAGATACTCGAAAATAAATATTTTCGCAAGTCTCCTGGACTAATCGTGAATATCAAATAATCTAGAGACATTTTCATCACTCTAGGGATGAAATAACTGTTTTAATAATTATGTTATAGAATTTTCTTCAGGACCTCGATATAAAAATCACATTAATTTACTCATAAATTTCCGAGTGTAGATACTTAATAGTAGAAAGTATGGAGTAAATATTTTCACAAATCATCTAGATTTATTGTGAGTGTAAATAATTTAAAGATACTTTCATCTTTTCAGAGATGAAATATTATTTTTTGAACAATTATTTTCTAGAATATTCTTTTGTACCTCTAAATCAAGGGATATATTTAGATTATACATAATATGAAATTGGATACTGTATGGTAATTAACATATAGTATGAGAATTACATGTACGCATACGGCAAGATATATAATTGGCACATATGTAACTAATTAATTTATCGATAAATCTCCCAGATTTAGGTATCACATTAATTTACCTATGAACCTTTAAGATTTAGGTATTTGATAATCGTCTTCCGGACGGGATATAATTATCACATTAATTTACCAATAAATCTTCGAGATTTAGGTATTTGATAATCGTCTTCTGGTTCGATTATAACAAATTTGACATTGTTATAGAACATAAAAATGTAATATATGAACTATATAAAACGTATAAGTATAATAAAATTAATCGACATCAACGTATATAAAATTAAATAATAAAAGTAATCGACACTGTTATAGAATGTATAAGTAATTGTCTTCTGGACAAATATAAATTGTCATCTGGACAATAAAAACAAATTGTCTTCTGTACAAATATAAATAAAATGTCTTCTGGACAAATAAAAACAAATTGTCTTCTGGACAAATAAAAACAAATTGTCTTTTTGGACAAATAAAAATAAATTATCTTCTGGACAAATATAACAAAACTTTAATTACGACATAAAATTATCTTCTAGACAAATTGTCTTCCGGACAAATATAAATTGTTTTCTACAAATATAGACAAATTTATCTTCTGGATAAATATAAATTATTTTCTGTTGTCTTCCAGACAAAAATTGTCTCAATGTATGTCAGTAATAACTATAATTGAAGTTCCCTAATTCAAACGATTATAAACTCTCATAAAATAATTCAAACCAATTAATTGATTTGAATTTTGAATCATATAGGTAAAATATATATGGCAAACGAACACCAAAACAATCTAGACGCATGCTTACGTGTTTACTTTCTCCCTTTAATCATATTAGTATATATGCCACATACAAAAATGATATATAACCCAAAAGTAATGAACGAATGCCATTGATTCTCAAACGGAAATTGTCAAAGGAGACTTGCGAAACAACATAATAATAATACATTATGTTAGTACTCATAAAGGGAATTTTATTCGCACCTTGAATCTCCCCGGTAGTGTTACTATGCGACATGAAGACTTGCGAAACAACATAATAATAATACATTATGTTAGTACTCATAAAGGGAATTTTATTCGCACCTTGAATCTCCCCGGTAGTGTTACTATGCGACATGAAAATTGGTATCGTACATTCTAAGATACCCATCCTAAAATCAAATTCATCAAATTCTTGATTATGGTTAGAGACTCGTGCTGATAACGTGTTATAAATAAAGTACAATACAGATAATAAAATAAGATAGAAACAAGATAGAGGGAGAAAGTATTATCTTATTGCATTCTTCAAGTGTACAAATACAATGTGTTGAAGTCCTATTTATAGGCTTCTTCATAGAATGCTAATGGTCACATAACTAATGGATATACTTATTATATAATCAATATCTCTAAACCAAAAGACATCTATATTCATAACATTTTCATCTTATTTGAATTCAGGCAATTATTAATCTAATTGAAGAAAATAAGATATGTAATTGAGATATTTGGGTAGTTTGTGAAAGTGTAGATGTCTTATGATCCAAGAAGAAGTTGTTCGGCCCAAAATTAATGAAAAGCCCATTTATAGAAAGCTAATCAAAAGAGAAGTCTTAGGTTTTCTAAAGACATATTGATTATGTATCTAATTCTAAAACTACAGCTACTGCATTTGTTTACCGGGCGTTCCATTCAAAGCTTATAACACTACTCTTTCCGACCTTCCAGCACCGGGCAGGTGTCAGACTCTATACATCGTGTTACCACTTACCAAAGTCTAGAGTCTTGTATTTTTTATAAACAATCGGTATCCCTTGGTATGTGCCGTTTTTCTAATCAAAAGATACGATACTACCCCTTTCTCCCGAAGTTACGGAGTCATTATGCCGAGTTCCTTCGACATGGTTCTCTCCAGCCGCCTTGATTTACGATGGATCATAACTCCAAGGCCTTAGGGGGCCTTGAACTGGGCCCGAACCAAATACCTACCGAACCTATAGTAGGCTCAAACCGGACCTGGGCTGAGGGGCTTTACTCAAGGCTCTTGTTCGACCCACTCCTAAACGAACATGAGCCATTTCGTAGGCGGGGGGGCGGTGAGAATCGGAACCAGGCCCGTGGACCGTCCGCCAGGCATGATTTGTTGGCCATGTCTAGTCATGTCATTATTAGGATTAGGAAGTACACTATTGGATTATCAACTACGATGTGTTTTATAATGATGTAAAAACACTGACTGAATGAGGAATTCATTTAATGGTTGTGACTTGTGACTTTTGACTTGTGAATCAATTCCATTTTCTAAACTTACTGAGCAACTGAGCAAGATTGTCCTTTTCCATAAATGATAGTGCCTTTTAACTCACTCGGATTAGTAGGTAGTCTAGAATCAACGTTAAAGGAATACACAACATAACATACAATGCATAAACCAAGAAATGCATAAAATTATAAATAAAAAACAATTGACTTAGTTAGGAACATCTCTTCTCAAGTATGAAATGAATACTCATGTTAAAATTTTGGATCATCCTTGTCTCTTCTTGAGGAGGAAATACTTCTCAACAGATAACCAAGAGTTATATTAGAACCTTCTTTACAGATGTTATAAACAGATATATCGTTAAGCTAGTCTATTAAGTTATCGATAAAAAATGGTTTGACTCATATAAAGAAAAAGTAATCACCTCATCATGATTAATCCCGCATAGTTTCACTTATAATTGAATATTACCCGACGCTCTAAAATATTAAAGGCTTCGGGCGATCTAACAGGCCCGGCCCAACAGTATATCACCCCGGTACAACCGTACAGGGCCCCCTCGTCAAAGGGGCCCCAAATTTCGAAAATATATTAAGCCTATTTTATTATATGTATGAGGCCTGGTCCATTTTTATTAGTCCATTTATATATTTGCTGGTCCATTTCGCATTTATTGGTCCACTTTCACGCCTAAGAATCGGGCCAATTGTCCATTATTTCTCAAACGTTATTACTTCCTCCATTCCTAAGTGATGGAGACATTTTGACTTTTTGAGTCAAATTTTAGATATTTTGACCGTAAATTCTGTTAGCCGCTAACAAATAATATAGTCAAAATGGATCTTGTTAGATTCGTTTCGATATATATTTTTAGAATATCAAGTTCTTATAATTTTTACATATATAAAATTAAAAATATTTACGTTTTAAGTCGTGTCTCGTAGACCGTGAAAAAACAAATGACTCCATCATTTAGGGATGGAGGGAGTAACATAAATGGAGAATAAATGCTAAACGTTTGGCATTCTCCATTAATTTAGACATTAGTTAATCAATACCCATTTAATAATAATGTTCAGATTTTCACAAATCACAATCATCAATTAATAGTAATAACGTTGGTATGGAGATTTTATGTCAATTTTCCAACTACATTGTCTCCTTATTTTTTTCTATAACATCAACGGAATTCATTATCAGTTTTCACATTATTTCTTCAAAATTACTTACAATTACATAAAATAACTATTTTAGAATTCCAAAATGCAAGAAATCTTAAGGCACCAGGTTTTATTGTTCTTTTATATACTTACATTTTTTGTTCTAATAATATTTATTCTCTGTTTGTTTTAATTATTCGATATATTGTTTACTTTATGTTTTGATTTTATTGTCTGTTTCATTATTTGTTCTTGTTCTGTAAGTGAGTAACTTTGTTTCTTTTTATTTAAGTGTTAAATTTTTTGCATTTTTGTTTTTAGTTTTATATTAAATTTATAAATATGCCTAGAAAATATTTATCAGGAAGTCAAAAAAAGGAAAAAGAGAAAATTAGTAAATGAACTTGAAAATTCACAAAAAGGGAATATTTATAAATTTTTCTCAAAGAGTTCAAATGCCCAGGTAGTTAGTGAACAATCAAGTGACTCAAATGAAAATTTAAGTGATGAAAATATTATGCTAAATGAATTTGATAATAATGAGAATAATGTGACAAATGAATTGAATAATGCAGATTGCTATCCAAATGTTTTAGTGACATATCGGATCTTATTAACTGTGCTCGTGTCTGTAGCATCAGCAGAGAGAAGCTTTTCAAAGTTGAAGTTGATTAAAACTTACTTGAGCTCAACAATGTCTCAAGAAAGACTAAACGATATAGCAATCTTATGCATCAAGAAGGAAAAGTTGAAGAATATTGATCTTGATTGTATTATTGACGATATTGCATCCACTAATGCTCGTAAAAAGCATATTTTGTAATTTTATACTGTTATATTCTATTTATATTTAAAAATTATAGTAAGTTGAATTTTTATATATAAAGGGCCCCATTTTTTATTATTGGGCTCCCGAAATATTAGGACCGGCCGTGCGAGATCTAGTTGAGGCTATTCAACTTATGCGTTTGAGCGTGTTTTTGGTCATCATTTCAAGGATGATTAAGCGCATTAGGAATATTTGAAAAAGGAAAAGTATTAGCACTATGCTTCATATAAGTGACTGCTACTTATTACATACTCTGCACTAAAAAATCTAAGTAATAATTATCCATATGTATGTGTATGTAATCGGTCAATCATGATCTAATATTTATTCATTTTTTACTTTGTGATATTATTTTTTTACTTTCTGATATGTTCCTTGTATAGGCAAATATTAGAGGAATTAAGGGGGAGACATAAATTATGTTAAAAAACTCCAGTTTGAGCTTAAACAATAGAAGAAATATGAGAGTTATATCTGTCTCAACGATTGA
>CM016562.1:15203505-15305364 GCA_003412495.2 Echium plantagineum
AAATAGAAAATCTGATCTATGGCATTATGTTAAAATGTATAATGCAATATCATAGGTGTTTAATGTATTCGAAAACCTATGGGATTCTGTTTAACATATAGAATGCAACATCAATGTTGTTTAATGAATCTTAGAGCTATTGCATTCTGTTTAACATGTATAATGCAATATTACTGTGATTAATGAAACTAAGATATATGCCATTCTATTTAATGTATATGTATATGTATCCATTAAGTCGCACACGCAATATCCAGCATAAAGGTCGAGCTCATAAATAATTGTATGGCACCCATTTTCAGAAGTTGGCTTCATCGATAAAAAAAAATGAAAATAGTAAAATTTAAATGGTCTAAAAACTGTAACTAAGAAATGCAATGAGAGTATCAGTTCATGGCATAATGATTGCTAAAAGATGTCATTGCCCCTAAATTCAATAATACAACTCATGTTGAGATCGATGGAATTGTTATATAGGCCTAAAATCTCATTTGACGTAAACATTTACATTCAGTCGCACACGTAATGTCCAGCATAAAGGTCGACCTAATAAATAATTGGGAAGAAGTGACTAAAAATTGCTCGATGCCATTAAACTAAATTATTGTGCATTATACACATTTGAAACATACTTGCGTCTCCTTTTTGATCCATCGGCAAAACAAAAAAAAAAAAATTGAAGAATGAATACAAAATTGAGTTCTAAATTGTAAGGACTAAATTGTGAATTGGTTGTGGCCAAGAAAAAAATATTTACCAAATGATGTAGCAACTCAAACTTCCACGACAGTGGTAGAATAAAACGGAACAAATAACATGCACGATGGAGATAAACAATGGAAAATGAGAAGCAGTTATGATTGCGTCTCCTTTTATACAATGGAATTCTATAACAACCCTGCCATTCCACTATTACCATACTTATGGAATCTATGTTACTATAGAAATCTTTAAAAATATCCGTATTATTAATTAAATACCGTCAATTATCTAAATATCGAGAAAATAGGAAGGAATATTTATACTTTATTTCTGACAAATAACAAAATAAAGGATAAAAACTATCTTGGCTAAATCTTTGGCAAATTGATTAAGTGATTTATTGGAATTAGGATTCTCGACCTAACAATAAGTAATGAACATAATGTTTCATGTAATGGAATTCTATAACAATCCTGACATGCCACTATTATCATACTTATGGAATCTATGTTATTATAGAAATCTTTAAAAATATCCGTATTCATAATTACATATCGTCATTTGACCGGCTTTAATTTAGGAACGACAATCAATGTGGAGAAAATTACATATCGTCACTAAATTGTTGGAGCAAAAAAAGGAAACAAACAATCCATTCGAATACAATCAACAATCAATGTGGAGAAAATAGGAGTTTACTTGCATATTCCATTAAATAACCGCTAATTAACTCAAAAAATAACCGTCCATTGCCATATTTTAAAATGGGGAGAGTGTACTTCACACACTATCAGGAGAGAGTGAAGCAACAATTTCGGTTAATTTATTCAAAATATTAATGACAAAAACGCCCTCATTAGATATCAACCACAAGATCAAAAAAATCCATAACCACCCTGATCCAACGGCCAGAATTTGTGTTATCTCCCTGATACACCATTAGTGTTATCTTGTAAGAAAAATCTCCTCTTAGGGGAACGTAATGAATTGAGGTGAGGTTTGTGCAAGTTAACCAGTATTTTAGAGATAATCTTTTGTAAGATGATTCCATAGTCATTATTTGTAAAGTGTGCATTGAGATGATTTCAGGTTGATGTAATAGTTTACGAATAAAGTCAGCTAGGTTAATTATATTAAACAAGTCATGTATGACGGACTCGACTGGAAAAATATTGGTAGAAAAAGTTAAACTCCTAATTTGCCATCACAAATTTATTTACTTTACTAACTTGATAATCCTTAATGCATATGTATGCATGTATGGTAGAGACATTCTTACATAGTTACATATCGTCTTACATGGACTAGTTAGTTTGCTGTGGCATGAAAAAACCCAACCTTACTTATTGATGGTATGTATGATAGACTTCCATCATTATTATTTGTAAAACAGATATGAGAATTATAACTATCAAATTTAAATATTGATGAGCAGTATTACAAAGCGATATATAAGAATGATTAGTTAAACAATTGTTAAAAGATTATTATAAATAGTAGAAATATTATAAAAGAAATTAAACATGCTTTCAGGTTCCAGCAAGAATTGAACCCCAAAATCACTTAATAACAACTCGAGTCAAACACCGTTAGACTAATAACCATCAATTAATTATAGACTTGGTCGCCTCTATTTGAGAACTTTTTCTAGTGGTAAAAAAATTGGAGAAATAGCCATGACAATTCATTTTGTCAATTTAGTCTTGTATAGTTGTATGTGGATAATGTACATAACCGTACAGTGCATATGATTTGACTAATGATGCTTCGACCGTACATCATAGAAACTGGTCTTTATACAACAACACTAACAAACTCAACTCCCACTTGTCATAATCTCACTACTCATCCTACCTCACTCCTATACACTCTCTCATTATTAACTTCACTAAAACTAGGGCCCAACTTAACACACCTACCAAAACTCACTTTCCTTCCTAATATTACTAACACTAATACCAAATTTATTATATATACATCACTATCCAACCTCTCATTTGGTGTAAACCTTTAGGGTTAGGGTTGTTTCACAACTATGGTATATTTTGTTGTACTCAAACAAACTACATCTCTTTATATGCATCGCATAGAGCATTACCCCATTCGGTAAAATGGATCAACAATTGGTTTTGAAACACTATTGTAAAGTGTGTAATAGAGGATTTGGTTGTGCAGGTGCCCTTGGTGGTCACATGAGATCCCATTCTGTCGCGGAGAATAATAATGTCGATAGTATCGTTAAATTCCCCGATGGGGGAAGCAACAATAATACGAAACATCAGTATTTTTTACGGAATAATCCCAACAGGTTCGCGATTTGGGAGCAAACATGCGCGTCGCCAAATCATGAGGATGTTCATCGTCATCATCAATTTGCTTCGAGCGAAGAAGAGGATCTTGCTAATTGTTTGGTAATGTCAAATAAAAAATATGTTCCGTCATCTGAGGAAAAGGCTAAGGAAGTGGAGAAAGTTGGAGGCATTAATGGGTTCCAATGCAAAGGTTGTAAGAAAATCTTTAGCTCACATCAAGCATTGGGTGGGCATAGAGCTAGTCACAAAAAAGTAAAAGGTTGCTATGCAGCTAAAGATATAGATGAAGATGATGATGATGAAAGTAATGCTACTCACCATGATCTTAATCAAGACGACGACGAATACAATTTTTCGCCATCTCATTCATCGCCCGACGAGGCTGTTGTGGATGATTCAAGAAGAAAAACATCAAAACTTCATGAATGCTCAATCTGTCACAGAGTATTTTCATCAGGACAAGCTTTAGGTGGGCATAAAAGGTGTCATTGGCTAACCACAAGTAATTTGTCTGATAATACTTTCATACCGTACTTACAAGATTTTCAGTACTATGATCCTGAGTACCAACACATTTTTAAAAGCCAACGCTGAACAAGCCTCATGGAGAAACCAAGTTTGATCTTAACTTACCTCCTTCATTTATTAATTTTAATTCGATGTCCCAAAACGAAAACGTCAAGTTTACCTTAAACAATAATGGTGAAGGAGAGTTGCAATGCAGGAATACTACTAAGATATCAAGGTTGAATGAGCTAAAGATTTGCATTTTGATGAAATACCTTCTAAGTGGCTGCAAATGGGGATCTTCGAATACTACAAACACTTCGTAGAAGTCATCGATGAACAATTGCATTATATTCTTTTGTTACAATTCAAATTCACACTTAATAAATACTTCACTACAAACTGTTACATCATATATGTAAAAATTCAATACATTGATATGTTGATTAGATGGAACGAGTTTGGAGCTCTTTGTATGCTTGAGTAATTTGATATACGTGATAAACATTGATTTGGTCAGTTGACTTCGATCCTTTTACTAAACAAACTTAATGTATGAATATCATTTTTTTGCCAATTTAAATTACTATGACCATTGACCAGCACAATTATGTGTTGTAAGTTCAATTGTGACTTATTTAATTTGAAAAAGGTATCATTATATCATTTTTGCATATTGAACAATATGGCACACCAAATTCAAGCTAAAATGTACAAATATTTGGTTGACATAGTCAAGGCGTAGTGCAGCTGTGTAGGTAAGATTAACGATGGTAGAACTAGAAAGTTATGGTCCTATCAACTTATTTTTGATAAAAAAACTCTGTAAATGCTAATTTAATAATAGATAAAATTTTAGCGATACACTATAAATAAGCAACAATGAAATTAACACCATAAAAATTGAAGTCAATTGCCAATTGATTTGGATGTAATGTTGTAAAATCATGGAGTATCATTTAATATTCTTGCTCGATTCGAATTCAAGCTATGAATAATTCATCGAATTTGAATAATTAGATATATATGGTTCATATATATTGAATGTCAAGCTTCCAATACAAACTCGATACAATTTTGTGAAGTATCGGCTAAATTTTTATTTTATGTAGGAAAACAAGATGTATTGTATGTTTTAAATTACTTGTACAATTCAACTTGTTGTAGCAATTTGGGAGTGAGAGCAACTAGTCAGCAACTTGGCAACATAATTTTCTCAAAGTTATTCCTTACGTTAATTTCTTACAATAATTACGTAATGAACAAAATCTTCATATGAGTAAAGAAAAATTGGAAGGAGAACGTCTGCTTCCAATGACTCTGAAGTGTAACTACGAGATTTTTTAACAAGCAACTAGTCATCATTACAGTTATTGTCTAGGTATAAAGTTCTCATTTCTTATTTGAGAGTGCAGTTAAGGGTATCCTTTCTCTATAGTTATATGGAAATTGATTATAGTACATAAACTTTAGTGTGGATATTGATGCTCATTGAATGTATTCCAGTTTATGTTATACTCGAAAAAACTGTATGGAAGAGCATGTAAGAATTGAGCCGAAAATATGTCGGGTCGAATTTATAACATATTCCTACCATTATTAGATGACCACAACTAGTGGTTCTGAGATTAAGGGTAATTTGAGAAAATATTACTAAAATCAATTATTGTGACAAAGTTTAAGAATGTAACAGTTTGGTAAATGTGCTAATCTTTTAAGGACGGAGCAAGTATTTAGATAATTACAGTTGTCCTTTTATCATTTAGATTTAACATTTTAAAAATTTTACAATTTTGTAAAATTACTCTATGTAAAATTTTGATTTTTTTACTACAAGTCTATTTTCAAGCCTTCTAGAATTAATTACAAATACTTTAATTTTTTCTTTAATTTTTATATATCTTCTATATCAAGCCTATTTTTATACAAATATCTTTTAATACATATAAGATATCTTGAGTTTTAAAATCTTTACATCATTTGTTAATATTTCTATAGTATTATCGAAACGTTTTTTACTTGTCATTTTTGAAATTAGGTTCGAGAAAAGAAACATGATCAAACAAACATTGTTTTTCATTGAATAATCTTGATGATATCACTATTACCAATCAAATCATATCAGTTTTATCACATTATTGCCTTTATTTGGACAAAGGGTATTACATGTTAATATGATTTAAATTGTGTAAATTGATTAATAAATTAGATAATATATATAACTTGATTGAAATAATAGTACTAGATATACCCAGAGTTAAACATTCACTCTAATAAATCAAATAAACATTTGTTTTTCATTGAATAGTCCTGGCGGCTAAAACTAGTATCCTTTAATATATAAGGTCAAAATTCGAGTCTCATTACAGAGAAACTGGTTAGAAATTATTGTAATATTAAAAGAAAAGTTATATGGTTTTTTGCTATAAGCAAATTTAATGCTCTTCTTATGTTGTCTACCATAAGTGTTTCATCATAGGAACGTCCACAAATTTGGTCAATACGCTTCTTGCTTAGTTAGCACACATATATATAGTATATTGACTTACAAGCGCAAGGCTTTCCTCATACTAACAAATCATTAAGAATTTATATATAGTTTTTTTTTATTTAATATGAACCACATGATAACAAGATCTATTATTGCTTTTGTCATGTTCTTTAAAATTTAAAATAGGTGTGAATTCTCCCAAATTGTATCCGACCATACAATCTATTATGTAGACAGGCATCTGATCAAGTACCCAGTTTCAATGATTGGATCAATACTAGAGTGTTCGATGTATAAATAAATTGTATATAAACAGGTTCAAATTACATTGAAACCTAGAAAATCATCCAACTAAATATAAAGCAATTCATTTGGATTATAAAAAAGGCGCAGTCGATTACAAAATAGAGTTTAGATGCCAACGAGGATGCAATGAAAGCAAGGAAAATCACAGTTGGTGCAGAGCATATAGATCAATGAGTCAAAACTTCATGAGACAAGACTGTATACATAATAACCCGACAATAGTTTAAATAACGAGATCCACAACGATCCAGCAGGAGTTCATCAAATGCTAACTGACAACACAAACAACTAAGAAAACAACACAAATAAGCAATTTCAAACCAGTCTTCATAGGTCCTGGACACTCAAACCTGTAAACAATTTTATGAATTGACTAGATATCAATTTCAATGATTAACTAAGAAGTTCCGAGATATGTTCGAATATGCTACAATAACATTCTAGATACCTGGAGGAAGTGATTGCTTCAATTTGTCTGCCTTCTCCGTGTCAAACACACAAAGGGTGTAAAGGTACTTGGAGCACCTAACCTTGAACTTGACAGCATCTTTGCTCCTCTTGATTTTCACGGAACGAGCATCCTTCCTTCTTGCGGTCAGAAGGAAATCCTTGATCTCGTGAATTTGCTTGGGCTATATCACCAACAGAATAAACGAAAATGACCAATTAAAACAAGTACAGCTATTTACACAATAATGGACTGGAAAATTCTAAAGGGACTTAGAAACTGCTACATTGTTCAGTACAACAGGACAACAAACTTACAGATGACCAATAAATTAACATAATTGAACATTGGATTAATAATTATTACTGTATCAATTTTGTGTAGATGCTGAATGTGTGAATCAATTCTGGTGTTCATAACACACAGAACTATGTAATGTTCTAACTTCTAAGAAATAAGTCGAATACAGCAGCAAGGTAGCTACAAGGATTAGGAAGGGAGGATAAAGACAAGGTCCCGTAGATCCTTCACATCAACACTCCATCAAACATGTTTATATATGGTTTATAGTCCCAAAACTATAAAGATATATCTAAACTCAGCAAGTTCCTTAGTTTATGGAACTTATTGAAGGAGCCAAAGACTATAAATTCTCTAGCTCTTGGTTGCACTCTAATACATCGAAATGACTACTTAAAATACCGACATTTCTTATCTATTACGAACTAATAAGTAGTGTTTCCATTTCCCTTTCGGCCAATTAGGGAGCAGTCCCCGTGTCATAGCAGTCTCCGTGCTATCTAACCCCCTATAACTCTGCTTAGACGGTTTGGGCATGTTAATATACATCAAATACTACAATTCGGCAAGTTATAATGGCAACCGAAGTGCTACATTCCAAATGTTACTTGACGAGACTACTATCTCTATCTGTTCTCAGACTTATGTTAAGAAGCTGTTACAATTAAAATTAGCATCATAACAACAACGGTGATTTCATAATAACTTACAGAAAATGTAAATTTATTAAATTAACAACAGCGAAATATTATTAGAACAAATTGAGTATCAGTAAACTACTAACACATAAAAAGTGAAAATAAAGATATGATTACATAAGAGGGGGGGGGGGGGTTGGGTGGGTGGGTGAAGAGAGGAAAAAATACCATTTTTGTTAGAATGAATGATCCAGCTGAAGAAGAATAGATTGGGCAGCTCCAAACCCTAGCTTACTAAGATGTGAAGACGGTAAAGGTGGGAGCTTTATATGGTTTTTGTGTTAATATAAACCCTAAAAAGGCTTTCATGGGCCTAAAAGATTGGGTTGTGGCCCGTATATGTTATATTGATAGGGCCTGTATTTGACATCGTAATTCATAAAGTCCCCCGCTTGCCGCCAAAAATCAAACGTATCATTCGTTATGACTTAATCCCAAAAATAGGTGTAATTGAATGGGACTCAGTGGTAAACATGTGTGTGATCAAACGGCTTAACCAAAACTAGCCGTTTGTACACAGTCCAGCCTATGCGAATTCGTTTATTATATTTATAATATATGTTTTTTAAATTAATTTTTACATAAATATATTATGGTAAATCATTATTTGTGAATTTCAAAAATACATATGCATGGTAGAATCAATGAATAAATATGCAATTTTATGTAACTATTTGACTCCTAGTAATTAAGCTTGAATAATTTAATGAATAAATATTAAAAGATTTTTTTGCAAGTCATTTTTAGAAAAATGAAAAATAATTTTATCTGATAATATTGATGGGTAGTTATGTACAAAATAATCATAAAATTTAAATAATACAATTATATTCATATATATTTCCTACAATTATGTTGAGATACTTCATTCCTACAAATATGGAGATCATGGGGCTTCATTTGTAATAACTAATTCACCCCTTGGTGGATTATATATAGGATAGATATTTATATACTGATTTTAAAGAAAATAAAACTAACTAATTAATTCATTGAGAGCAAGGTTAAAACATTTTACACCAATATTTCACATCTTCCATTACAAAAAAAGCCAAAAGGGAGCAAGAACCTTTTTGCAGTTAACAACTTCACACATACAGAATAGGGGTCCAAAGGTATTTTGGTCACCTCACTGAGAGCACGGCAACAAATATCCCAGACCGAGCACAGAATTTCATTGCCGTATCCGAAATCGTTTTAGTGCATGAAACTCGAAGAATATAATTATAAGTATACATCAATACATGGTTCAAGTTATATTCGACCATGCATGTTTTAATATTGCTTGACTTATTGCTCTGACCGATAAGGTTAAGCCAAGATCACGAGTAATCTACTCAACATTGTTTTGGACAAGTGATTTTCGGTCCTAGATAATTTTTGGTAATTGTTTCAAATGTTTTGTCCTCCAATGTCCTTAAATTCAACTAATTCAAAAGTATTTGCTAAATGTTAGACATGTTCTTTCAAAATAATAAGAGTCAATTAAAATGATTCAACTGTAACAAATTAACCACTTCACAATAACAAGGGAGTTCTCATTCCCTTTGCTTCCCATCCCATCTCATCTCCATGAGTGAACCAAACATAGCGTTACCACAATATTATTCGCAATAATTAAACGATCAAGCTGCCCTTCCAAGTCAAGGTATAACATTTTCCTATAACTCCTCTTCAACTGCTTGGCCTCACTGCAAAGAAGCTAAACAACTGAAGTCTATATCGGAACTTGCACAGATCCAACCACCGAAGGGATAGAGGTAATTGTTCTATTAACTGAAGCGACTAACCAGTTTTATACAAAATTTGAAAAAATATTGAGTTCTGATCATACAAATTGCAGTTCAACACTATCTTAATTCCTAAACATGTCACTCTCAGTTGTTGTTCATCAACTTAAACATCTCATTCCTCTAAAAAAAGAGGACGATTGCGTTGTAGAATTCCTCAACCTCAACTAGTGATATAGTTTACTCCTGTTCTGCCAATTGTTCTCCTGTAGTCTGAAGCCATCGAATGTAAACATTCAAAGGCTTCCATTCCTGAAACACCTTGCAGCATAAACCTTTTCCTTTGACATTTAACCACAACTTTCCCCCCATTCTCCTTTCCTACTGGAAGTCAAGAAACCCTTGTGATTCCAGGATGTCCCGAATGCATCAACTATCATTTTAGAAAGAACACCTTCCAACTCCTGCACCCACTCTAGAACTAATAACAATTCCTTAAATCTAATGTCGACAAAACTATTGCAATCCCCTTCAATATTTATACATATGCTAATGTACTCAATTCCTATAGGGAGGTTTTTGACATTACACACATTTTAAGAAAATTTAAATTTATTTCTTACAAATAGTTTTCCCATTATTGGCCCATCTCACAATTGAATCAAATTAGGAACCTAGTAAGGGTTTTTTCAACTGGGAAACATCCTTATAATTTAGGGATAGAGGGCGTAATATACCTTATGATTATGCTCAAGTACCTTAACCTTTATATGAGAAAAAGTCTTTAAGACATGAGTTACTGTAAGAGATAAAAATTTCAGCCTATCCACATGTTTTTGAACTAATATAATAGACTGACTTACAACAGTTTACAGTATCCTGGTTGATGTTAGTAGTGTAAGTCTACAGTTTGGCCTGTCGCCACCTACCACGGACTAGATTCTGCAAATGGCTACCAGTCATAGATGACATAAGGCAGAAGCAAGTTATAAAGACAGACTTAAAGACTGAGATTCAGAGCAGCAACTATCAGGAACAACTTACTCTAACCTTCTCTTTTGTTTTTATGGTAGCTAATCAGTGAATCAAGGGCACATGACTAGTGATGGAATAAGCAAACCCACAATTTGCTACACAAACATTAAAGGTCAGTTCATGTATATCTTCGCATCTAGTCTCACAACATACGGATAATGCTAACTCTTCGAAATAATTGGAACTGAAGAAAGTGTGGTAAAATATCAACAGGTTTAGGTGATAGAATCATCAACTATCTAGATATGAAGAAGTAGAAGACGGAAAGCATGAACAATAAGCATCTTTAGTATAAACACACTAATGAACGCGAAATCACTACACACCATCAGAAAAAAAAAGGTCAGAGCAAATACATTATTATCGATTGCTTCTAATGATCCTTTTACAATTACACAATAACCACAACAACCGATCAACTTTCAGAAACAACGCAACAATTCTCGTCTAATATTCCAGTCAACTTTCAAAAACAACTTAATAATTCTCGACTAACCTTCACCTCCTGGACGAAAACCCTCTATCCCTCGGCGCCTTCTGAACAAACAAAGCCCTCTCCCTCTCTTTCTCCTTCCTCTCCCTCTTCAACCTCTCCTCCCTCAACTCCTGCAAACTCTTCTTCCCACTGCTCTTCCTCACAACCTCTCTTCCCTCATCTTCATCACGCTCACCAGCCTTGCCCTCCTCCTTACTCCCCGGTTTTGCCAAATACCACGGCAACTTCGACCCTTTCCCCACAAGCCCATAACCTAGCCGATACTTCTCATCCTCCGCAGTAATTACCTTCACCTCTTCCTTCTTCTCCCTCTTCATTCTTTTACCGCCCCTCTCCTCTTTGCTATCCGTTTTGGCTTGCTTTTTTACTTCTCTTTTCGCCTCGATATCAATCCCTCCCTGCTTCGGATCAAATATCTTAATCCCAGCAAATAAATTCATGTGACCAGAGTCGCTCTTCCCCACATCGACAGGCTCCTGATCGGATTCAGGTTCGGGATCGAATTTAGCTTCTTCAGCAGGTCTGGAACTAGGTTCGGGTTGGGAAGTAGATTCGGGAATAGGTTCGGGGGTGGGTAAGCCGCGTAATTGGCGGAGTTTGAGTAGACGAAGCTCGGTATCGCGTTTACGAGATTCTTCACGTTTGATTTGTTCATCTTTGGCGGCGGCTTCTTCATCTTGCCGGACTTTTTCACGGTTGTCGAAATTGTAGACATTCCAACGCTTCTGTGGAAGGATGTTTAACCCTCCGTGCCCACCCATCGGACAATAAAGATGATTGTTTTATGTGAATTGGGTATGTGAGAACGGAAATTGATGAGCCCTAATTTATGAAAATTTCAGAATTGTTTAGCACCTATGGTATAATATGTGATTAATCCAATTGTGTATAAATGTATGACTGCTTTAGCCCTAATCAATTTGGGATTGCAGCTATTAAACAATCTTCTTATAGTATTTTTTATAAATATAATGTTAAAATGACTAATGTATCCTTTTAAAATATGCTGTTCGTCCTTATAATATTTATTTTTTGGGTGAATGACATTGAGGTCCCTCAGCTTTTACCTTAATATCAGATAGGTCCTTCAGTTTTTTGAATTATCACTTTAGGTTTCTGAGTTTTAACTTAATTGTCAAATAGGTCCTATAACATATAATCAAATATCATATTGACTATAATGTCCTTATATTTATACCTCAATATTTTTAATTTATTTTTATCTCAGAAAAATATTGGCTTTATTTGAAAAAATAGTAAAATTTATAAATAATACAAAATCAATAAAATAAAATATCTTTCTTGAAAGAATGAAACAACATTTTTGAAGATAATTTAATATTTATTAAATGATTTAAAAGAGCTTCATAGATTAATAAATTTAATATTTTTAAGTTAAGCCATATTTGATGCGAAATATATCATAAGAGTTTCTAATATCAATACATTCATTAGATTGTTGTTTTATTCATTGATTAAAGATATAAATGTAAAATATTATTCATTCTTAATCGACGTGTGCATCGTTACAATGACAACTAAAACCCTGAATTTATATTAAAAATACCCAAAATAGTTTTTTCAATTATTTTCCAAATTAAAATTATTTATTTTATATCATTTATTAATTTAAATATTTTTGAAACGCACGTAAATTATTTGATGAGATAAAAATGATTTGAAAATATTGAGGTGTAAATATAAGGGCATTAGCGTCAATAAGATATTAAATTAATGTTAAAGGACCTGCTTGACAATTAAATTAAAACTAAAGGACCTAAAATGGCAATTCCAAAAACTCAGGGAACAATCTGACATTTATATATATTAAATAAATAATTAGATTTTTATAAATATATATGATATATATTATGTATACATATAATTATATATATTAACTATAATTAGATATATTAATTATAATTATATGTATTGCCTATAATTATATTCATATAGTTACATATGTTAACTATAACTATTATATTAAATATAAGGCTTATTTTCATTTTGGACCCTGAACTATGACGAAAGTTTCATATTGGACCCTAATACTATTCTAAGCCTCAAATTGCACCTTATACTACCGTTTGTTTCATTTTACCCCCTCAAATGCCAAATTTAGATTAAAATTCATATTGCAAGAAGGGTAAATTTGGATTATCACATATATTAAACTTTTGGGGCATTTTTTACAAAAAACTAAACTTGTAAATTAAAAATTGATCCAACCCCTTCATCTTCTTAATCAACCCCACCCCCACCCCTCACCCCCCACCCCCCACCTGACCCAACATCACCATTAACGACATTCCGGATAAGAAATTGGAGCCTCAACCAACCATAACAGGGAAACTCATCTACTAGTCAAACAAAGGCAAATTACTTAGATCCAAGTAAAGAATCTCTAATCAAAATTCATCAAAAGAGATGGCTTTATTATACTCGCATTTTGTAATGTGCCTAAATTGGATAGTTTTTTTGTTTTTCCAATTATAGAAATGGCATAATTATTTGATTTAGAGAGTTCGACCATCTTTTTTGGTCAAAGATCGGTTGTTATATTTTAATAATCAAGAAATCTATTATACCCATGAGATTTTAAGCTTAAATATTGTTTCGTGATTACTCATTGTAATAATTGGAGAAAAGATAGGAAAGAGAGTAGAAAAAGAAGAGTGTTTGCATTATTTTGGCTGCAAATTGGAGATAAGTGAGTTGCAGATGATCAAGTGCATTTTCTTTGTTTTTCTTGTTTTTTCTTATTTTGTTTGGTTCATGTTGTAATGATTATAAATTAAGGCTGGCCTCATCTTCCACTTATGTCTTTTGATTTGCATGAGTTTACAGTTGGGTTGGGGGGGGGGGGGGCGAGGGGGGGTGGGGGTGGGGTGGGTTGATAAAGAAGATGAAGGGGGTGGGGTCAATTTTTAATTTACAAGTTTAGTTTTTTTTTTTGTAAAAAATGCCCAAAAATTTAATATATGTGATAATCCGAATTTATCCTTCTTGCAAAATGAATTTTAATCTAAATTTGGCATTTGAGGGGGCAAAATGAGACAAACGGTAGTATAAGGTGCAATTTGAGGCTTAGGATAGTATTAGGGTCCAATTTGAAACTTTCGTCATAGTTCGGGGTCCAAAATGAAAATAAGCCTAAATATAATTGTGTGTATCAACTATAACTATATATTTAATATAGTTATATCTATATATCTATATGAAATATATAAACATATATTAAGTATATACATCTATATTAAATATAATTATATATATTATATATATAAACAATATATATTAAATAAATAATAATATTTATATATTAAGTCCGAGTTTATTATGTTCATTTATAACTAATCAATAAAAAGTAATATAATAGTAAATATTGAAATAAAATTAAATAGAATCAAAATTAAATAGCAAAAATAATCAAGTTGAAATAAAAAAATCTACATCTAATCAATTAAAAATAAGGGTTAAAGGCATGTTTGGTCACACATGTTTGATGTCGTGTCAACTTTGGATCACATATGTTTCATTTTGTCCCATTTGGTGACATACATTCACAAAAGTGGTCTTAGTTACTACTGCTGTCAAAATTTAAGTTACATTTGAAAAAATTATAATATGTGGCGTTCATGAGAATGTCTTACGAGTTGGACAAATTTACAATGTCACATGTTTTACATTTCAAAATTAACTGACATTTTGGCGACAATAGTAACTAAAACAACTTTCGTAAGGATGTGTGACCAAATAGGACAAAATGAAACATGTGTGATAAGAAGGTGACGCGCCAGCAAACATTTGTGATCAAACGTGCTTTTAACCCTAAAAATAAAGTAATAGTGAATATTCAAAATAAAATAAAAATCTATACCTAATCAATTAAAAGTAAAGTAATGTGAATATTCAAAACGAAATGAAACTAAATAAAAATATAAGTCAAATAATGACTATTGACTAATACTAAACTAAGCATCGTGTCAACAATTTGTGCTTGTAGGTGAATTAGTAAAGCTTCCATAGTTCATACGGGAGGTTCTGGGTTCAAGTCATGCCTCCCACATTATTTTGTATGTTCAAATCTTTGTGAAATCCGAAAAAAACCCTCAAATATTAGTGTGAAATTTGAAAATACCCTTGACAAAATTCGGTGTGAAATACCGAAAATGCTCCCTAACATTGACGTGAAATACCCCCATAAAAGTCATATGCAAGGCACATGAGACACATAATGGTAGCGAACGGAATGAATGATGGACTGGAAACTTTTGAACATAGGTGATAGACTGAAAACTTTAAAACATAGGTGATTGACTAGAAACATCCTATAAACATAAATGATGGTTCCGGCCATTTGACGTTCATCTTTTTTGTGTCATGTAGAACTATATTTTTATCGTTCTAAATAGCATTTTACATACCAACAAACTTAGAGTCACTAGGCAAGGTGTTTTGGTCTAATATTGGCTCACAAAATTGCAAGCGAAATTGTTTGTTTCCTTCTAGAATGACTTAATTGCATTTAAGACTTAATTTTGATTAAACTATTAGTTAAGAGTACCAATTCGATCTAAATTAAATTGTCATATGTATTTGTAAGTTGACGCAAATAAACAAACTAAGTATAATTTGGCCCGTCTTTAGACGGGTTTGACCCACTGTTATTGATAATACCAGTGGAATTAATAAGTCTAAGCCCTTATCAATACGTTATACGTCCCACTGAAGAGAAATACTTAGAGCCTAACTATATATAGAGTTAGGTTTTACTAATTAAAAGGAAAAATTGTCCATCAAAACACCCATAAAAATAGCATAAAACGTAACTACCTATTTAATCTTGATCCAACGGTCCAAATATGAAGTTAGGTTTTACTAACCCGTCTTAAGTTAGGTTGCAAGAAAAAACTCCCCTCAACATTTCCGCAAAAGCCGTACCATTACTTCACTTTTTCAAAACCGCTGACCACTACTTCCCGTCTGCTCCTCCGGTTTTCCAATTCCCCATTACTATACTCCCCCCCACCCCACCCCACCCCTGCACCCCACCCCCTACCCCATAAATAGCACCACCATTTCTCATCCAAACACACAGTTTCAATAAACAAAATCATGAGTGAACCAATGCACAAAAGCTCATCATCTTCCACACTAGGTCCAGGTGGTCTAGACTTCACTGAAGCCTTCTTTAAACCCATACTCCACACATCACCACCCCCTTCCACCAACCGCCAAACCAAGATCTCCGTAATCGGAGTCGGCAATGTCGGAATGGCCATTGCCCAAACCATCTTAACCCAAGATTTGGCCGATGAACTCACTCTCGTCGACGCCATCGCCGACAAACTACGAGGAGAAATGCTTGACCTCCAACACGCGGCAGCCTTCCTCCCGAGAACCAAGATCACTGCCGATGTTGACTTTGCAGTAACTGCTGGATCTGACCTCTGTATTGTTACTGCTGGGGCCAGACAGATTCATGGGGAGAGTAGGTTGAATTTGATTCAGAGGAATTTGGCTTTGTTTAAGGTTAGTGGCCGATTTATTACAGTAATATTGGGTGTTTGCAGTGTATAGCTTTTATACAATCTTAAATGAGTTAATTGCTAAAATGGTCGGCAATTTTATTTGATTTACGATAGTAACAAAATTATGATGTGATATTTTCATTTGCAAAGTCTTTTAGATGTTCACTAAACACCTCTGAACTAACATTAGTCCGCTGGTGTTTCAAGGTTATTATTCCACCTTTGGCTAAATATTCTCCGGACGCGATACTGTTAATTGTGTCGAATCCAGTTGATGTTCTTAGTTACGTGGCGTGGAAGTTGTCGGGGTTCCCGGCCAATCGGGTTATCGGGTCGGGCACGAACTTGGATTCGTCGAGGTTTCAGTTCTTGCTTGCTGATCATCTTGATGTCAATGCGCAGGACGTGCAGGTTAGTTTTTTTAAGAGTGTTAATTTTATTTATTTCAATTGGAATATGATTTTTTAGAATAATTTATTAAATTTTTGAAAAGTTAAAACCAAATAATGTTTATGTATGGAGCAAGTAAGTGTAACTGTGTAAGCCAACATGGTATCGTGCATTTTGATGTTAGCAGTTTTCCAATGTGGAAGGAACCAAAAGTCTTGGTTTTCTTTATTGAATTTTGGAATCCTTTTTAACTTTATGTTAAACAATAGTGTCTCCGTTCGTTTATATTTGTCACTATATTTATTTGCATAAAAAATTATATTAAAAAATAATATTTAATTGACTATCTAATTAGTTAGTACATAACTTAATAAATTATATTAAAAATATAAAAAATAATTTTTAATATTACAAAAACAATTATTATAAAATAAAAATTGATGCTAGAAAGATAATTATAAGAAAACGGAGAAAGTACTTATTAAATGTGGATCACATGACAAGAACAAAATTGGTGATCTCATCAAAGTATTCTTTGGGAATATAATAACAATAAATAAAACACCATCTTCCTCCACTTTATGAATTATAATCACTACTTTGGTTTGTGGCTCGGGTTATTCGGGACTTGGCTTGAAACCTAGATGACTTGATTGGTGAAATAGTATCTTTCTCTCCAAAAATGTGCCTTTTTATCGAGCCATTCGAAGTAAAACCCGTTATGATTCCGAATCTAAATTTGGATTCAAAACAACATTGGGTATACCTTGGACCAAACGGTAATTCTTTATTAAAAAGAAAAAAATTAATATAATATAATAGTGTGCAATTTCGAATCGAGTCCCCTCGATCGAGTCGATTCAGGTCAATTTTGAGTCATTTCGGTCTTGTCTCTCGTCGAGTCCCCATATTTTTGTCAATTTTGAGCCGACTTCGATTCCATTAGTTCTGGGTCGACTCGGCTCAGCTCGGTAACAACCTTACTCCTCACTTAGCCACCCACCACGAACACCCTTTTACCCGTTCCCCAACCCACCTTTGCTTCACCCGACCGCACCACCACCGCCTCTCCTGTAGTCCTGTTGACCTTTTATCATCACCGACTCAACTCGCTGGAAACAACAGCCCATTCCCACCTTCTCCTTCAACCACAAAGACCACCAAAGGCACCGATCCCAAAAAGAGGGTGAACCGGTGAACTGAACTAAAAATATAATCTGGGGGCAAAAATGACCTGAAAGATTGTTCCGGGATAATGTGACATGTAACAATTAGTGTTACACTAATGATTTTATATTGTATGAATGTATCCTTCATTCATTTGTAAAGCAGATAGATCTGCATTGAGATTGTACCTTCCAGAACAGTTCCTGTTGGGCATTCAATTATACATCAAATTGGACAATCTAAATTGATGTTGAATCAACTGAAGATTTTGATATTACGTTCGATTAAAGTTTGAGAATACACTTGACATTTTAAACGTATTATTGATTTTCTCCAGTTATATGCCTTGTACACATTTTACAATTTTTTCATCTTGAAGAACTATACTTCAATGGCAAGATATTCACTAATTGAATACTGATGTGATATGACTATCAGGCCTTCATTGTTGGAGAACATGGTGACAGTTCTGTCGCACTATGGTCAAGCATTAACGTTGGAGGGGTGCCAATTCTCGGTCACCTCGATAGGCAAGGAATCGTTTATGAAAAGGAAATATTAGAGAAGATCCGGCAAGAAGTGGTGCAAGGTGCATATGAAGTCATTAGTCTTAAAGGCTACACATCATGGGCAATTGGATACTCAGCTGCCAATCTAGCTCGAAGCCTATTGAGAGATCAACGGAAAATACACCCAGTTTCAGTCCTAGCAAAAGGATTTTATGGCATCGAAGACGAAGAAGTGTTTCTCAGCTTGCCAGCACAGCTTGGTAGGGGAGGAGTGTTGGGTGTCACAAATATACATCTTACGGAGTTTGAAGCACACCAACTTCAGATGTCAGCTAAAGCTATTCTTGAGGTCCAGAGCCAATTGGAAATTTGAAGAATTATACATAATCCTAGTAATCGAATGCCCTCTTTGTTTCGTCTCAAAAGTTTATGTATTGGTTATGAATATCTTGTACTGATCATTCCCACACCACTTGTTGGTGTAATATCTATAAATAAAAAAAGACGTGTTTCACATGATAGCTTTATTGCACCTAATTCATTCATAATAATTATAAACACAAAAATATTATAATCAAGAAATAAATTATGTAATAAATAAAGTTTTATTACTTTTAAAGAGTATCATTTATTAAAACTATGAAGTTATCAGTGCAAGTATTAAATTATATATATTTATTTTAAATAAAGTTGTGTGTATCAATTAAAGCTATTTTTTTAATACTTAAAACAAGTTAAAAAAGGTAAAAGGAAAATACTTACTAAATTTACAACCTCCATTTGGCGACTATTATGTTTAGTATGACTATTTTATACTCTAGTTATTAAAATTTCAGTCAAATAACTAGAATAAATTTCAGTCAACTATAATTAATTTTATACAGTTAAAATAAGGGTTTTTCTAAAATGTTTAAGAAGCTAATATTTGACTGAATTTTTAATCAAAACTACCACGTTAATATAGATTAAAGATAATGTAATAATACATAAAATCTTATTTTTCATCCCTCGACACTTCATCTATAGTCAATTCAGCTTTATTTTATAAAATATATTAATTATATATTTATCAAGTACTTATTTTTATTTGCCAACAATTAGTCTTAAAATTTATTTTTTGAAACTTATATTACATATAATTATGATTTATAAAATATATATAGTTTCTTATTATTCTTAACTTCTACTTAATTTATCTATAAAATATATCAAAAACACTATATTATTAAATAATTCTATTTTTTTATACAACATAAACATTCTTAAGAAATTAAAAAAAAGTCATTTAAAATGATATTAGAAATAAGTTAATTTTTTATAGAATGTTAGTATGATCGCAAATATTATGAAATGTATATTATATACTATATTCTTAAACATATTAAGAGAGAATCATATTACTCAATACAACTATTTACTTACAACTTAAAATTTTTAAACTCTACTTTATTTATTTTAGATATTTCCGAACAAAATAAATAATGTAATAATTATAATAAAATGTTATTTTATATGTTAAAATCAATAAATATGCGAAACTAATTTCTAAATGACTACTCCCTCTATTTAAAAATATTTGAATTTTCAGCCAAAAAATAATTTATTAAGGGGTTAAAAAAATTTAATATTATACCATACATAATACTATCAAAATGAAAAGTAACCTATTAAATAAGGGTAAAAAAGGATAACATGAGTATAAAAAGTACACTGAATTCCATAACCAATCAACTATTATGAAAAAATAAATTCTTTCTAAACAATAAACTATTTCGAAACGGAGGGAGTATATGAATATGGTAACATATTATATGTCTAAATCAATATTTATGTGTAACTACCTTTTAAATCAACAAGATATAAAAACATCGAAATATCAACGTGGCACAATATGTGTTATTGAGCTTCTATCATGGAGGTCATAGTTCAATCATAATACTAACAAATTTATTTCTCGATATTACCATTACAACACTTGCACAAAACATGCCCACACTAGTTTCAAACGTGGGCACATAGGCTCACCAGGGCGCTTTAAAAGTGGGTCTCGAATCGAATAGCAGAATAGGAATCTAGTAATCCCTTAACGTACTGCCCGGATAGGTTCATTAACAGGCTTGGGCTACTCGAACATTGTCTAGGGGCCAGTCGTGTTCGTTAGATACCCTTAGATCATTAGATGATCATTCTCGCCTTTTGTCCATATAAATGTGATGAACTATGTCGTTTGTTTGTGGATAGTTGCCCAATAAGATCGAGGGCCATTGTTGTTGTAGGCTTGTAGCTATTGGGTTGGATAACGAAATAAATCTGGCACAGTAGCACGAGTATGCCCCATTGGCACTATATCGGGTATCACTTATCAGGGTCAATATATATGGACTGATCCAAAAGACAGATAGAAATTAGAGGTCCAAACCAACGAAGCAGGCCACCTCGGTCTTTTTGTAGTGATGAACCATTTTGTTTCTTTTTTATATATCTGTTTTGAGATTGTTAACATTAGTAAAAGTGTAAATATTCCAAATATTACTCAAGATATAATATTTTCAATTCATAAATTGAAAATTCAATCATTAATTAGCTTTTTAAAAAAAAATAATAATCCAACCCATGCCACATGGACAGTAACAACCCTCTTTACCAGGGCGGGCGTGGGGGAGGGGGGCACAGGTTCCCCTAGGTTTTTCGGTATTATTATGCGATTTCTTGAATTTTTGTGATATATATAATAAAAAGTGTAAGTGAACAAGTGGAAGTGTAGCTTAGATGGTTAAGTATCCTTCATTTAAAAGGTAGAGATCAAGTGTTCAAGCCATTTAGGCTTCATTTTTAACATATTTTCAAACTTCTTTTTTGATATTTTAACAATTTTTTCTTTATTTTAATCCGCTCTATTTTATTTTTTTCAAAGTTAACCCCTTATATTTTTATCCTGGTTTCACCCCTGCTCTTTACTAAGATCAATGTGTTTGTGTGTAGATGCTTCTTTAGTCAGATCAATGTGCTTGTATGTAAATTTAAAGCAATAGCACAGTGAACTAAAAAGTCTATATAATCTACTGTTAATAATAATGGATTGCTATTTTCATTAAAGGCAAAAGGCTTGAATCATCAAATATGTTTAACTCAGGGTCTCCTTTCACCTACCCATGATTTAATTGACCTCTTTCACTCACCCATGAAATGAAAAGACTCAATCGCTCATCATGATGTGTGGTTTTCTATTTTGATAGATTAGGTTTCGAGTTTAATTTGGGGATTTCGGGTAACCATTAAGTTGATTTAGGTATAATCGAATTTTTTCCTTTTTTTGGGTTGTTTATTAAGCCTGAATGTACCAATTTGCCCCCACTAAATTATTGTGTTAACAGTAACATTAACAGTAGATAACACGGCAATATTGAAAGAGGCTCCTTTTGTTTTATGAATGAGTGAAAGAGGCCAATTAAATCATGAGGGAGTGAAAGGGGACCTGGGTATAACATAGGTGATGGTTCTAGCCTTTTGCCCTTTCATTAATAGCATTTAACAACCCCGACAACCAGATGTTTCGACCCGCATTAGATGTAGGGCCGCCTCGTTGAAGATAAAAGTACATCAAACCCATATGCAGTTTTACCATGAGAATATTGGATCCAATGAGGAAATATGAGTTCGATCAAGATTTGATTCTCAGGAGTATCAAAGGCAAGTATGACATCATTATGAGCATAAAGTCCTAAAGTTGGAATCCGAAGAAGAGTTTGGCCCAACTTAAATGAGATATGATAGCTTCTGTATGCTCCAACATTCTCGCTAATACATTACCTTTGTTTTTCTCCTGATTGTAATCTCTAATAAAAATATAGCTCCATGAACAAAAGGTCCTATCATAACGAAGCCTGCGATATACCGGTGATGAGTATATAATGTAGCTTGGGTAGTAAAATCTTGTGCTATGAATGACACGTAAAGAGTAGATGCGTTGAACTACCAAGGAAGTAATAATTCATAAAGAAGCTAGAGTAAGACCTAATTGAAAATAAAGCGAATTATTGATTGAAAGTGTAGGAGGTGTTCTTAAGTTCTTAATAAGGAAGATTAGGAGAGTTATAATCCTGAAGCGGGACTCTAGGGTCCTAACAAAAATTGTGGGAGTTGTTTTGACAAAAATGTTCGATTTTGCGAAGCTCTTAGCGAAAATAACTATCAAAATCGAACATTTTTGCCAAAACAACTATCGAAAACTACCAAAGTCGAACTTTTTTGTGAAACAACTATTAAAATCAAAACTTTTGCTAAACAACTATCATAATTGAACATTTTTGCCAAAAACTACAAAAACCGAACATTTTTACGAAACAACTTCCAAAATCGAACACTTTTTGCCAAAGAACTACAAAAATAGAATATTTTTGCAAAAAGCTATGAAAACAGAACCTTTTTACAAAATAATTTTCAAAATCGAACACTGTTTGCCAAACAAGTACCAAAAAGCTTCAATTTTCGTAGTTTTTTGGCAAACAACTATCAAAATCGAACATTTTTGCCAAAATGGAAATTTTTAGCTAAAACAACTAACAAAAATGAATGTTTACTAGACAAGAAAATAAAAGAAAATAAAAAATCGAAAAAAGTGTATCAAAACTTGCATATATAATATTAATTTATTCAATGATTTATAATGGGAGTGAGTGTATGTATTTATTGAGTTAAAAAGATTGATTTTGGGGGGGAAATAAAATTTTGGTGAATGGGGGCTGAAATAGGTGGGTAGGAATGCATTTAGGTAATTACATTTTCAAAAGTTTCATTTTTGCCTTAAAATTTCACTATTCACCGTGAAAGTTGTCAATGTTAATGAATGAGGGATCAAAAGATACTATTTATATACACACTGACCATTTCCACAACAATATCACTTTTAGTTACCAAACTACACCAAATCCCTATTTAATATAACTATGGTAACAATTAACTCAACCCCACGGGTTGTCCCATTGGTTAGGGTGTATGCAGATTGCTCCAATAATAACAATTAACTCCTAATACGTACATGTCAGAAGGTATGGATTAATTTCGTTTGATAGTTGAATTGATGGAATAACTAATGCTAGCTTACTAAAATTTAGGATGATAATTATTATCTCTAATTCATAATGAAGGATGTTTTTGTTTTGCGTATCAAACTTTGATCGTCTATTATTTATTATTCTTTAGTTCAAAAAAATATAAAAATGATATCGATAAATTTATATCGAAGAGTATTTTCATAAAAGTAACTTCTTATAATTTTTTATATTGTAGTTAATTAGTTGTTGTTAATCAAAGTTACATACGAAAAAAAAAAATTTGTATTTGTGAAATGGAGGTACTATAGAATACGAAAAGAGTTACTCACTTACTCCTATAAAAAAACATAAAATCAAATATTGAAGCAACAAAAGGTGAGGGAGCATATCTGGATCGTGCATGCATCCTTCTATTTTAATAAGTCAACTAGTAAAGAAACCATGTTATTAGCAAAACGTTGGGATTTCCAATCCGATAAATTTGAATTGAAATATTTGGCACTCGTCGTCGCGTCTCGCGGTTACTAGAGGTTGCCTTTTCAAGTTCGTCAAAGAGCTACTTCGAGAAACCAATTACGATTACTATTTTTTCACCTCAAGTCTGGACTCATTTGGAACTCAAATATTTCGTAATAAAATTAAATTTATCTACACAAATACAATCGTAATATTATTTCTGTAAATTTAATTTAAAAATTAATAAAATATTTATATCCAAATATATTTTCGAAGTATTTGATTGTTTTAAGTGAACATGATGAGGTAAACATGTTCATTAAAAACTCTACAAATTAATAATATTGGAATTGGTGAAATTTATGAACTTATTATAAAATTATTAATTTATGTGAAATAATAACTCGTTAATTTAAAAAACGTTTTTAGGCAAATTTCCATAAAAGCTAAATTCATTATATGAACTTTACAGTAAAATTATTAGTTCACCACTAAGAGTATGGATTTCGAGTACTAAATCTGATTTTTGATAGTTAATATAAAATTAATCATAGTTATTGGATGCTCACTATATAATTTTTTGATCCAAGAATCAAATTTAAATAAGTGTAATTGTGACTTTCTTCATTTCCGCAACAAGTAATAAAAATTCAATAATTAAAGCTCAATTTGTACGCTTTAGATTTCTAAAAATACTCCCTCCGTCACTATTCATGATTAATTTACTATTTCATGAAACCTAATACTCCCTCCGTCTCTAAGTGATTAATACATTTTAATTTTACATGGTCAAATATTAACAACTTTGATCTTTAATTAATAATTCTTATTAACCAATAAGAAATAATATATTCATATGATATCTTGTTAGATTCGTCTCAATATATATTTTTAAACTATCAACTTGTTATAATTTTCTTATATGTAGAATAGAAGATATTTATGCTTGAACACTACTAGAAAACGTACTTTTGGAGTCGGGGTTAGGAATCCGACGTGAGTAGAAACACGTCGGAATGACGTCGGATAGGGGTGAAAACAACATTTAATTAATTAATTTAATATTCGTGTCGACATTACTTTGGAATAGCTTCGGAATAATATCCTTACGTCGGATATGATAACCGAAGCAAAAACATTTACTTCGGATTTGATTCAGCTAGCAGTTGAACCACACAAATGTTGACTGTACTTTAAAATGGTCTCGGATTTACTTCAGATTAGAGTCGGAATTCTTAATAGCAACCCCGACTCATTTCCGAATTATTATGGGGAGTCAGAATGGTTTCGGAATTTCTTGGGATTCCTAAATTCCAGAATCCAAAAATTTTGTAAAGAGTTATAAATTTTATTATTAGTATCTTTGATCATAAAATTGCTGCTATGGAAATTTCCGAAGCTATCATCTTAGATATTAGTATGGCTTCGGAATTGCTTGGGATTTCGAAATTTTTTTCTGCTATGAAGGATTTAGCTTCTGAAATGATAGATAGTGGCTTCAGAATTGCTTCGGGCGTCATGTAAGAAGAGGATTCAAATATCTACCATATACTTAAGCTTCGGAATGGCTTCAAATATTCTAACTTCGGAGTGGCTTCGGACTAAAAATTGAAAATAGTATTAGAATGGAGTCAGAATGGCTTCGGACTCCAGTATTGCTTCGGAATTGCTTGGGATTTTGAAAATTTACATTCTGAATCCAATCCGAAGCCATTTTGGATTATGGTGTCTAGCCGTTGGATTGAGATTCTTAAGGACGGTGAAGATTGAGTTATTTATATAGTGTAGTGTTATGTGATTGGTGGGTTTGGAAAGGTTTGGATCGTGGTGTCTAGCCGTTGGATTGAGATGCTTAAGGACGTTGGAGATTGAGTTTATTTATATAGTGTGAGGAATTATTTTTTGTATTGAAATTTTGATTATAAATTATTTTTCATTGATATTATAAATTTATAAAATTAATATAATTGTCTTTGTTTATGTTTTAAATTTTGTCTTTGTTCTAAGTTTTTGCATTCTTCTTTTTTATTATTCATTAATATAAAGTTGAATAATTCAAGCACATATCGACATAATACATCATAACTAATTATTTGTGATGTAATCATGTAATTCATCATAACAAATTATTTGTGAAGTAATCATGTAATTATTTGTCAAAACTTGTCCTATTAGATCATACAACTACGACAAAATAGGACAAGTTTGTTATAAAGTATTCATGTAACTAAAGTATTAGATTATAAGAGTTAAATAGATTAACATGATCATTGTTAAAAAAGTAATTCGTGTGACTAAAGTATTACATCAGTACTTATATGCTAAGTATGAATGTCATGATATGAATGAATAACTCTTGCTTTGGTGTAAAGCAAGAATGACATATCAAAATTACTTCGAAGTTATAGTTCGATAGTATTAGATTATAATCGAATTAAATAGATTAACATGATCATTGTCAAAAGAGTAATTGATGATTATGTCATGTATCATACTATTATGTTGATAAATTTGTCAAAATTTGTACTATTAGATCATTTACTACGACAAAATAAGACAATTTTGTCCTTTTCGGTATTTGTTTTAATTTCTTAATTCTTTTCTTTAACCATTCATTAATCTAATGTTTAATAATTCAAGCACATATCGACAAAATACATCTTAACTAATTATTAATGAAGTACTCATGTAATTAAAGTAGTACATCAGTACTTATATGACAAGTATGAATGGCGTGATATGAATGAATAACTCTTGCTTTGGTGCAAAGCAAGATAGAATGACATATCAAAATTAGTTCGTATTTCTTTTGTTTGATCAATAAAATTGTTTCGTTGGTATAATAAATAAATAAAAGATAGAATGACATATCAAAATTAGTTCGAAATTGTGGTTCGATAGTATTAGATTAAAATCGAGTTAAATATATAGATTAACATGATCACTGTTTTTTTTAAAAAGGGAAACCCTTTTATTTTATTAATGTGAATAATTCATTACAATCATCAATACAATTCGTAAACTCGTAAATTCAAGGAAATAGGCGACTAGCATCAAACTAGTGAGAGAAATCATCTCTCTAACCAATTCCTTGCTAGCAAGAGGGCTCGAACCCGAGAATGTAACAAAGATATTACATTGAACCTCAAGAATGTAACACCGCTCATGTGTATATTCTCTGCAACACACCTGAAGTACGAGAACATCTTCAGTAAGTGTGCATTTGAAGATTAATTCAATCCATATTATATAATTCAATCCATATTTGAGTCGGATTGGCTTCAGTTGCAAAGGATTCGGAATGGCTTTAGAAATCAAACAAATTTGAGTCGGATTGGCTTCAGATCCTGAAACGTGGATTGGATTTGGCTTCAGAATGGCTTCGGATCCAGAAATTTTAGCTTCAGAATGGCTTCGGAATGGCTTAAGAATGGCTTCAGAATGGCTTCGGATTTTTTCCGAAAGAAGATAGGCTTGAGAATGGCTTCGGACATATCAGAATTATGGCTATTTATACACCATTTCAATCATTCTCATGCCTTTTTAATCAACATCTTCCATCTTCTTTCTAAAATCATAAATTCATATACATTTTTTTCTTCATTTTTGTTAAATACTAATCTTTAATTTGTTTTTGTTTTCTAGACTAATTCATAAGAGGTAACCATTCTAAATTCAACTTCATATACATTTTATATTTCATTTTTGTTTAATATTAATATTGAATTCATTTTTCATTTTGTAGGCTAATATTTCATAACAAGGTCATAAAGAGGTAATTTTATATTTGCATTCTTTTATTATTTCAATCATTTATTTATTTGTCTAACTTTGTCTAATTTTTTTCTTCTTATGTTATTTGTAGGAAAAAGTGTGTTCCTCAAAATATTTGAGGTATTTTTGTTTTTTTGAATAATGTTTATGGTTTATTAAATATGTATCCAAGTTTGATGTATGTGTGTTTTGAACTAATGGATTTTTCTTTGTATTTTTTGTTGAGTAGGTTGTGTTTAAATGTATTTTGGATGTTTCATTATGTTATGTGTTTTGGGTATTGTATTTTGATTGTAATTGTGTTTCAAATGTGTTTTGAATGTATTTTGGGTGCATTTGATACGATTGCAGCCTGGAATTCTGCATAAATTGCAGAAACCAGGCTGCAAATTTTTTTTCTACTATGAAGGATTTGGCTTCGGAATTACTTCGGAAATCATAGATACTTGCTTCAGAATTACTTCGGGCGTCATAGATATTGACTTCATAATTGCTTCGGAATTGATTAGATAAGGCTAGAAAGGAGTAGGATTTGGATTCAGAAATGCTTCAGAGTTTGGCTTCGGATTCGCTTCAGTTAATCTTTATGTCAAATCAATGTTGGCTTCAGAATGGTGTCAGACATTTTGGATTCAAAATGGCTTCGGATCTCAAAATTGCGACAACTTTTTTTCCTCGGACGTGATCCGACTCCATTCCGAAGTAATTGCTCTTTTTTCTTCGGATGTACTTCGGATTTGGGCGACGCAAAAGGTCTGTTTTCTAGTAGTGGAAATCGTATTTTGTTGAGCATTAAAAGTCAAAATGTACCAATCATTTAGGGATGGAGGAAGTATTTTTCAGTAACTCATCAAGTCGTGATGAAACAAATTTATTATTTTGAAAATTCAACCAACTTATGTATATATAGGATTAAATTAAAAGATCGGTACGTACTTGTGAGTCAAAAATTGAAGCATTAAAAGAAAACACTGTGTGCAATGACAACAAGTTGGGAAATGGTGATACTAGTTGAAGAAGAAGACGATTACTCTTTTTTGGGGTTTTATGATCCAATTGACAAGAGAGAAGACATGTAGTCAATATTGAGATTACGATGTCATGGAAGATTATTGTATAGGCAGATATTTCGATACAATTTTATACTCATTTGTTTTATTTAGTGTTAATGGCACAATCGATCACTCATGTTTCATAATGTTCACCATTCGATCACCCATGATTTATTTTGATTTTTTTGTCACTCATGTTTCAATATCATGTCTCAGTTAGTTTGCGAATTGACTTTTCCGTTATACTCAATTTTTAGTCAAACTGATCCTTAAATAAGAGGGGTAAAATAGTCATTTAACATAAATCATTTTTTATTAATTTAAATCTAAAAACGCATGCTTAATTGTGCATATCATCTTTATATGCTAACCCATTGTGCATACATTTTTAATATACAATTCCGTTATATGCTTAGGATGAGCGTATCATCTTTATATTATATATATGGTTATATTTATCTATTGCTCTCATTGTGCAAACAATTTCGTACCTGGTGGGTTGTTATAGCTACTAATGTCTTAAAAGTTGGGAAGTTAATAAAAACCTCATACTTTATTAAGGATAAAATAGGTAATATAGTGAAAATGCACATTGAAAATGGTAAACATTATGTTAAAAAAATAGAATAATTCTAATCTAAACAATAGATAGAAAAAACAGGGGAGCATTTTTGAGTTCCTGGACAACGCTTGTTGAAACGCCATCTAAGTAACAATTTAGATGTCGCTTTTTGAAAGCGTTGTGCATGTAAAAGCTAAGTCTTCAATCGTGAAGTAAGAGTTTAGACGATGATTTCAAAAGTGCCATCTAAGTGGAAAATGACATTAAAAATGTATAACTGTAATTAATGAAACTATATATTATTAGTTACTTGATGTTTATTTAATAAAAAAATTGTTTAAAGATACATTAAAAAATCTAAAAGTGCAAGTTTTTTATTCCATATTTCGATGAACGTTTTAAGTTGAAAGTAAATAATCAAATCCATGATTAATAGACATTGGGAATATTTTAGCTTGTAGATTACACAGTGAAGTATGCATGTTCTGACCATTTTCGTATGATATGAGTAATCAACAGTAGTGATTGTTGTTGTGCCCCGAAACAGGATGAGGCCTTCGTGGGGAAGTCAAATGAATTTATTCCTAATAATAGCATTCAGTAATAATAATTAATTGTAATAATAATAATAATAATAATAATAATAACACTAAACCGAAAGACAGAGCTGAGCTAGAGTGTCGAAGAAACCACATGATGACCTCAGGTATTATTTAGCCCGGCGTCCAGGTCATAACTAAGCTGGATCCTAATTATCCATAACCTAATCAAATTTTCCAATTAATCCTATCTCTTAACACCTAAAAAAGATGACTACAAAAATATCATTTACGGATTTATATAAGAAATAATCAATATACTGGTTAAATTTTGTAATTTCTAGTGGACTTCTGTAAACATGATATATATATGGCAGCATATATAATACTCCCTCCGTCCCTAAAAGATTGTCAAATGTGACAATCTTTTAGGGACGAGGGAGTAACTTTTACGTATATCTCATTATGTATTTATTTAATTTTTGTACATTAGGAAATGAAATGCAAACCTTTACTACTCTATCTATTCCAAATTTAAAAGCCGTTATTATCTTATGAATTCTATTAACACTTAATTTTCACTACTGTGAATAAAATGTAAATTATATATAAGAAAATCATCCAATTTTATTTCTGAATTAGACTAATTAGTACTATCATACTTCACGGAACTCTATACTCAATATTCCCTTCATTAGATTTAATTCACGCCGGATTTTGGGACATTACAATAATTAGTAATCCTGTCTCCTACTTGGATTTGACCGATCAAGGATGATTAGTTATTAACTTGTTAGGAGGCACACCACATCGGAAGTCGATGTTCTCCCGAGTCGATATATAAGATTTTTGGTTACTTCTTCTATTGTCAATTGGTTTTAAAGTGAAACCTCAGAGACTCTTAGCATGATATCATGATACCTGAGTTATTGAGACACGTGTAACCCGCCGACGTTGTTTCCAGCAGTTAATATCGGCGAGGAATATTCCGCCGACGATTGGGTTACACGTGAGGGGGAGTGTTAAGATGCACATCCCACATCCAAAGTTGATGTCCTCGCGGGTCAGTCTATAAGATCTTGGGCTACTCCCCCCTATAGCCAGTTGGTTTTAGAGTGGAACCCCAGAGACTCTTATTATAGTATCATGAGCCAACCCGAGTTATTGAGGCACGTATAACCTGCCGATGTTGTTTCCGGCAGTTAGTATCGCCGATGAATATTCCACCGATGATTAGGTTACACGTGAGGAGGAGTGTTAAGATGCACATCCACATTGGAAGTCGATCTCCTTATTGCCAATTAGTTTTAAAGAGGAACCTCATAGACTCTTAACATGGTATCATGAGCCAGACCCGAGTTATTGAGACACGTGTAACCCGCCGATGTTCTTTTCGGCGTTTAGTCGCTAGATCATTAAATTCGATTAATATCTCTTGTCAATACCACTTAATTCTATTAAAAAAATTTAAAAATAATTTTATCGAAACAAGCTTTTCTTAATATTTAACATTTTCATTTATATATTTACTAAATAAGATAATTTGTAGTCAAAATTTTGGCATGAAATATAAAACACATCAATATAACATTGAATTGAATTATATTGGAAGAAGTATATATTAGACTTAAATTCCGACAGGCCCCTGAACTTTGCTCATCTGGTCAATTTGGCCCCTGAAGTTTGAAAATAGGTCTACTTGCCCCCTGAACTGTCCTAACTGGTCATTTTGGCCATTTTCACCTTAAAATGAAGGGTAAAATAGGCATACAACAATAATAGGCATTACGAGTCAATTTATAATAGACAAAATAATAAAAAATTTAAAAAGTAATATAAAATTATTAAATAATAATAAACCCCCACCCACCCCACCCTAAAACCGTTCACCATTGATGGAACCTGCACGAGAAGATGGAGGGGACGAGGGAAGGAAAAGGCAGTTGCCGGAGATGAGGGATGGGGGTTGGGGACGACGGGGGAGGGGGATTATTTTATTTATTTATTTTGTTTTTAATAATTTTATTTTCTTTTAAAAGAGCCCTAATATATTTTCTTTATTAAAAGTGACCTCAAAATGTCTATTATATACTAAATTCCTATTTTGTCCTTCATGAAAAGTTAAAATTTGTTAATTTGCCCCTGAACAGTTATGAAAATGGCCAAAATGACCTGTTGTGAAAGTTTAGAGGGCAAGTAGACCTATTTTCAAACTTCAGGGGCCAAATTGACCAGATGATCAAAGTTCAGGGGCCTGTCGGAATTTAAGCCTATATATTACTCCCTCCGTCCCTAAATGATTGTCACATTTGACTTTTGGTGGTCAATAAAACACGATTTAAAATATAAATATCTCTTATTCTAAATGCAAAAAAATTATAATAAGTTGATATTTCAAAAATATATATTGAGACGAATCTAACGAGGTCCCACAAGACTATATTATTTCTTTTCGTTTAGTGAGAATTCGTGATCAAATTTTGTTGTAATTGACCACAAAAGTCAAAATGTGACAATCTTTTAGGGACGGAGGGAGTATTATCTTAAGTATTTATTCCATAAGATACATGTTCTTGTTGACACTAACCCTAATTTAGAAAGTCAACATGGAGACAAATGATGCATATTATTGTTGTATTATTGATGGATAATGTTTAGTACGTTTAACAGGTAGTTGGCTGATTGTTAGCTAATTGAACCCACTGCATAAAAATTCTATCTATTAAACAAGTTCATATTGCTAACTTCTGGATCATCAACACATGAATCATAATCATGCAACCCGGCCTAAAGATTATACTCCATTCTTTTTTAATTATCATCTCTAGATAATATTACATATAAATGAATAAAAATAAAAAATATATATTTTGAAAATGTAAAATGATAATTAATTAAAATTCTATAATTTGGTTGGTTGATAAATTCGAAAGAAAAAAAAATAATAGAAAATACATTAAAAATGTAAATTTACAATTAATTATGCTAAGAGAAAGACTATTTAGAACCAAAATTTTATGTCTAAAAAGATAAACTAAAAAAGAACATAAAAAATATGTATAAATATGTAGTTATATACGTAATTTATATAATACTAGTACGAAGGAATATGCATCGGGCGTGGTAATTTCGCTGCACACAATTTTGTTGATATAATTATCAAATGTAAGAAAAAGTTCTAATAAGAAAATTAAAGAACATATTTAAGAGTTTTGTTATAAACAAATTCCAAATTATTTTTCTAAAATTATAAATTTATTAATACTAAAGATATCACTTACATATTTGAAACTTTGTATTAAAACATTTGATCATACTTAGAGTTAATTGTTGGAACGGTCCCAGTAAGTGGAGGTTTGATGCACTTTGGCCTCCGAAAGTGGCACTGTTGCGGAAATGGTCCCTGAAAGTTTGTATGTTGGTGCAATTTAGTCTTCATTCCGTTAGCTCCGTTAAATTTAAGTGTGACTGTGTGAATAGCAATTTTCGGGACAAAACAAAACTTTTTATAACTTACTGGGACCAGCATTGCTGCAATTAACTCATACTCTCTCTGTTTCACAATATATGATTGTTTAGAAATAAATTATTTTTTCGTAATAGTTGATTGTTTACGGAATTCAATGTACTTTTGTACTCATGCTTTCCTTTTTTATCCTTGCTTTTAGAGATTATTTTCATTTTGAGAGTATTTTGTAGGGTATAATAGTAAATTTTATTAACTCCTTAATAAAGTATTTTTTGGCTAAACAATAAAGTATTGTGAAATGGAGGGAGTCTCGAATATGATAAGATTGTCTTTTAGGCGTTTTTTCATCTTGATTTATGAACACTATTAAGTCTGTGTATATCATTAGCCACTATTTACTTGTAACATATAAGCTTATGCAGTTTTGCTGCTTAATTAGGTAGAGCACATTAATTCAATTGATTTCATTACATAATGAAATGACTAAATTATTGTGATCGCGTTCACTTTAGGTCTACGTTCCTAGCTTAATTTCTCCTTTTGTTTTCTTGTTCAGGTCACGATCTACGCTTTAGTTTGAAGAGTTAATTTCCACCACAAGAAGGGATCAATTTGTTATCCATACAACAAGTCTTACTCCAAATAAATGAATTATTGTTGTGAATTTGTGGCCATATGTTATGTTTACTTCATTATTAGGTGACATCAATTAACAATAAAGGTCCAAGGTTGTAATAATAGTGAGACACACGCACTTCATTTTTGTGTATATGTAATACAATTCACGAGATGCATGCTTAACAATGCATGAGGTCAAGTAACAAAAGAAAAGGTAAACATGAGGTGGGGATGAGCGTTCCGTGACATTTAACTAAATGGACTTGGTAATACTTACTTTAATTTGTTGGTTAATTAGCCATGTTGGCATGTTGCCCTCTTACCTATACTTTTTCTCAATTTGTTTCATAAATTTTTGGTTTTATCTTCAAGGGTAGTTGTTTCGTTTAATAACTATCGTTTTTCTCAACTTTTTTATGCACTCTTTATTTTGTGTTGGCTGTCCCATATACTTCCTATAGTATATACTTTTTAAAAAAATAAATGTGCCCGCGCCTCATAACTTTAAACGTAATATTTGAGAAAGCTTTAGTAGTTAAGATAAGATAATCCTTTAGATTTGTTTAACTGTCAAAGTAATTTAGATAGGGTATAGAGAATAATTTAGATAAGGTATAAAAGGGGTAAATGACACCCCTAACAAAATGAAATGTATAACAGACAACCAAAGGAAAAAGAAAAATTATCATAATTTCTAAACCATTTAAACTTGAATCTTTCCTTATTCTTTGTTCCGTTACCTCCCCTATCTCATAGAAAGTTCATGCTACATAATACCGGTTAATCACCACACCTATTCATAATTCCAAACATGTCAAAAGTGTAATTTATCAATATCTTCATCCAAATTAGACTAACCTCTGCTCAAAATCGGCCATCCAGTTCAACAAATATTGTCTTAGGTATCAATCTTTGTGATCATATGATCTCCTTTTAAATTTGAAGAGAAATATCGACAATAACGATCTAATTTCATAACAGACTTAGAGGGTTACCAAAACACCAAAAAATTCACTATTACATCAGATACAAAACCATCCTTGAGCTCTAAGGAACTTCATGAAATCTCATCATTGAAGAAGGAGGTATTAAAGATCAAATCATTATAAGAATTACGTTGTGGACCTCTTCAACTCTATGGCTTATAACGATGATCCAGTATTTACGTACCAAAACTCATATGCACAACAAATTGACTATTTTAACACGCCCTTTGTTCACGAGGAGGTTAACACATTTTTCTTCCAAATGCTTGATTATAAATCACCTGGATCTCTTGATGACTTTCCAACATAATTTTATCAAAACAATAAGGATGTGGTTAAAAATGATATTATCACATCAACTCTTAAATTCTTAAATAATGGACAGTTCTTTAAAGAAATTGAAAATGCATTCATCTTCCTGATCCTAAAAGTCTCTCCATGTTTTATTAGGAATTATCAATCAATTAGTCTTTTATAATTTCATTTACAAGATTGCTTCAAAAAGTAATCGTGAGCCATTTCAACGTCGCATCTGAATGTCTTATCCCCCCATACTAAAATGATTTTGTACGCAACAGAGGGGCCTAGAATAACATCAACATGATTCAAGCACTTACAAAGACCATCGAAACCTCCAAATATAAAAGGAATGAATAGCCGCCAAGAAAATTAATATGAGCAAAATATTTGACATAATTACATGAAAATTCTCGCTTGAACTCATCTAGAAACTTAATTTATCCCCTCACTAGATTTAGTTGATTAAAGTACATGTAACCTCGATACAATACTCCATCATTGACAATGATCAACTATCGGATCCATTCGAGCCTACATGTGGTCTAAAATGGGAACCCACTCTCACCCATTGGTTTTGCCCTCTACAATGAAACCATTTCTTTTTCCCTTCTTTACCACCAAAACATAATTTTTTTTGGCGAAGTCTCTATTGGGAGCAATAGGCCTCAAGTTTTTTACCTTTTATTTGCAGATGATAGTTACTTCTTTATCAACCTTAATAAAAAAAATATGAAAACCTGTGACTCAACTCTCAGAACTTTCTGTAAATATTCTTGTCAAATAACCAACTTTCACAAATTCATTAACACATTCCGTCTATATACACTGTCTTTGATATAAAAAATCGACTCCAAAAGCCATCCGCAACTCTGAGTCAACCACTTTGGGAACCTACCTCGATATCATACCAAATATCTATTCAAACAAAAAAATAGATATTTCCCAACATCATCAAAAAAATAAAAATAAAATCTTTTGGAGGAAACCTAATCCCTCAACTTTGCAAGTCATGTCACTATGATTAACTATGTACTTTAGGCCATCATGGTTTATCCAATGGAAATTTATAAATTCTTTTTCACGGTCCTTAATGATATTAATTAAATTGGGCAAACTTTCTCTAGGTAGCAATCCAATCTTCTTCCATTCCTTAAATTAATTAGGAGTTTCTTCATCTTTAGATTAGTAAAGCAGGTTTTGGTGTCAAACATATTTATCACTTCAACTTTTCTCTCATTGCATGCAATGATTGATGCCTTCTTCAATATCTCAACGTACCTATATCTTATATCCTTAAATCGACTTCCCTCACACCTCCACCAACATAGAGCCCCTTAAATTAAACTCTACCTGTAACTAAGAAAGCCTTCACTATTGTATCATGTATATATTCAGATTCAGTGACCTGTATAGTTGGCAATTTCTCCCCCCATGTATAATTATTAGTTTAATTAAATATCTCAATCAAAAAATTTTAAAAACGTAAGGGCGAAACGTTACTTAAGAATGTGACTGGCATAGCCCTTTTTAAAGCGTTATATAAGTACGAAACGCTATCTAAGTATTACATGACTAGCATAGCCCTTTTTGGACCGCTATATAAGAAATAAGCTCTATCTAAGTACATGACTGGCATAGCCCTATATGGAGCATTATATAAGTACGAAGCGACATCTAAGTACATGACTTAGATAGCTCTTTTTTAAAGCTATGTAAACTACCATACCAGGAGCGTAGATAGCGCAAAAAAGCGCTATCTAAGGATCTAAAAAAAAACGAGCATTATCTAAGCACATTTTTATAGTAGTATAAATATTTATGTGAAGTGTGTATACTTTTTACTGGTCTAAAGAGGTCAAGCACCCGCCGATGGTTCAATAGCCTAGTGGTATTCGACCCAACCTTTCATGTACCCCAGTTTTACAATTTTCGCACAATTATGTTTCACGGACCAAGCCCAAAAAAGTAGTACAATTAAACTTCGGACTATCTCCAATATAAGATAATTCATCTATTAAATATTCAGTGTCACATCAAATTACTTTTATTCACATCATCAAATATCTCCATTTATCTTTTGAATATGAAAACACTCCACTCTAGAAGATACATCAAAAAGTAATTTTCCTATCTCTTTATTATACATTTTTTTTCTCTTTCCCCCTATCAATAATATATCCCACTATATATTGATTTTTCTATTTTCTTATTTCATAGTCCTTTCATTCACTTTTAATTGTCTTTTTAATCATTTGAAATAAAATATCAAAATACAAATATGAAATAAAATAAAAGTGAATGTTACCTCATATAACCCCTACGGCTATTGGAAGTAAATATCCTTCCAAGCATGATATGGCAATATTTGGTTGGCTCCTTTATCTCCGTATTTTGCTTTCTATGATAATAAATATGAAATTACTTAATACTAACTCTTTCTTGGAAAGAAAAAATGAAAAATACCCACCCCAAGTAACTCATATTGAAAAATATATATGTCCAAATGCCTCATACAGGAGGTGGTCTTAATAATAACTAAATAAGTGGTATCCAAGAAGCTGAAGTGGCAGCCCACTTTTTACACTGAACTTTTTGGAATATTTAGGAAGAGTAAAATTATGAAAAAAGGTATCATGAGTTCCCAACACTCCGACTATAAAATGACCACAGATTTCTGAATCTGGCACCACTCATCAAGTCACAATCCTCTCCTTTTCTTTTCCTTGCTTACACCCAAACTTTCTTTATTCAACTTCAAATAACCCCTTCCTTTCTAAAAACTAACCAACCAAACCATATGGCTAAACTGCCGGAAACACAAGATGATGCTCTAACCCTGGAAGATGCCTGGGATTTCAAAGGCAAACCTGCCATAAGATCCGCCACCGGTGGATGGGCAAGTTCTGCCATGATTCTTGGTATTTAATTTCTTTCTTTTTTCTTTTCTATTACGTGAATCAAAATGTTTATCTGAATCTTCGCTATTGCCATAACCCGTCCCTGTAAAGTGAATTCATCATAGTTCATTTACACTTATCGAACTTATTAGTACCACTATAGTAATATGATATATTTGGTCGATCATTTATCACTCCTTCATTATTATTGACATTTAAAACAAGAAACTATATATATATGATTCATCTTATATATAATTTATTTTTGTGTTACTTTAATAATCAGGAATTGAGGCTACCGAGAGGTTAACAACTCTAGGCATTGCGGTGAACTTGGTGACATACTTGACGGGGACCATGCATTTAGGCAGCGCTAGCTCAGCCAATACAGTCACAAACTTCCTTGGGACATCATTTATGTTGTGCTTGTTTGGAGGTTTCATAGCTGACACATTTTTGGGAAGGTTCGTGTGTACTTTGTTCTTACAAGTAATATTATGCCGTCAACAGGCTAATTCTTAAAAAAATTTAACTCAAATAAATTCATAATATATGTATATATGTTATTTGGTAAAAATATGAATAAATGGATAATATTTTTTTCAACATTCTTTATTATCGATATAATAATTTTATTCAAATCAATATTATATGAGCGTGAGTGTTAGTTAAAACAGTTAATCAAGTTTATTATTTAATTTATGTGATTGATAATTGAACTTGACTTTTTTTTTTATAGAGCTTATATTTTTACAGAAGTAGTAATCATTATTACATACTTCAATAGCTAATTTATGAACAATTTTTCTATCCTTTATACAGATATCGGACGATTGCCATATTTGCTACTATTCAAGCATTGGTGAGCAATTATTCATATTGTTCACCTGCCCCTTATTTATTTGTCATCCATTCACCAAACCTTTAACCAACTTGACACGGGTATCTAAGTGAGGTTATGGCTCTAGTTAGGGAACTTATACCACTTTCATTCGCTCTCCTAAACTTTTCTCTAAAATTCACTCTTAACCACAATTAGCGAACTTAATCGACACATGGAGTAGCAACAACTATTTGTTATTTGGTTTGAATAAGCACTACTTGTTTTCTCAAAATGGATCATTTTGGAGACTTGGTTAACTTGATCACGTTCCTCTTTTCATCATCATATACCAAACAAGTTTCCACTTTTGTGAAGTCTTATCATATTACAAATTTCGTTACGTATGTGTTCATCTTACAAGCCATCCATAAATGACAAATTGACCTTTTTGGTTTATGTCCATTCACTTTGTTTGTTACTCATTCCAACTGCATGACAATAAAAAGGTAATTATCCCATACCAGGAATCTCAATAAATCCGATATTATTTAATAATTAAGAAAAATACATAAAATATTATGAATTACTTGTGATGAGGAAAATAGAGTGCATGTTACGTTAATTATTGAAGAAAGAGAACACACAATATCGTTCACGCTTCATGTTCTATCTTTAGGAGATATAGGTGATAAGATTCCCATATTTGGATTTAGTTTATTTTATAATCAATTGCATGAAAAAACAATAAGATCCCAACAATATAAAATTAACCTCTTATGGGAAACTTGCACTCGAACAGGAAAATTGATAAGGAAAGAGAATGTGACTTGTGTCATATAAATTATTTAATTTCAACTTTGATTAAAACAATTATAAAAAATACTGTAATAATTTATTACTAATTATTCTAATGTTTTTTTATGGTTATCTCAGGGTGTAACAATCTTAACAATTTCAACCATAATTCCCAGCCTACGACCACCTAAATGCAACCGTGGCAGCTCATCTTGTGTTCCCGCAAGCGGAAACCAGCTTCTCTTCCTCTACATGGCCCTTTACTTGACCGCACTCGGAACCGGAGGCCTAAAGTCGAGTGTCTCCGGTTTCGGGTCTGATCAATTCGACGAGACAGACAAGAAGGAAAAGAACCAAATGATAAAATTCTTCAGTTGGTTCTTTTTCTTCATAAGTATCGGTTCGCTTTGCGCGGTTTCGGTTTTGGTTTATATCCAAGATGATGTAGGGAGGAAATGGGGATATGGGATTTGTGCTTGTGCCATAGTGGGTGCTCTGTTCGTGTTTTTATCGGGTACCAAACGGTACCGGTTCAAGAAACTTGTGGGTAGTCCGTTAACCCAGATTGCTTCAGTGTTTGTGGCAGCTTGGAAGAAAAGACATATCGAGCTTCCTTCTGATTCCTCAATGCTTTTCAATGTTGATGATATTGTCAATCAGGATCCAAAGAAAATCAAGCCCAAGCTTCCTCATAGCAAGCAGTTCCGGTATGTTCACTTTCATCCCACGTCCTCCTTAGAGTTCTATTAGTTCGAAATAGTTACATTTTTGAAATTAATAATTGAAAGTGGTATAATTTTTGCCGTATGATATAGCAGTACTGTAATATGGTCTTTACAGAAATAGACGAATATATAATATTTATCACTTTTATATACCTTAGATATGTTACGTTTGAGACTAATTTAAAATAATATAACCATTTGGGATTAAAGTATAAGTTTGTCCTATTAATAAATAATGTATCGCTCATTCGCTCTAATGAGTAAATTAATTATTGTGTATCAGACAGCTCATAAATTAAAATGATTAGAGTTCTAAAACTTGCTGCTATGGTATGCTGAGAAAATATCTTACAAGTCTTGAGTAGATTCGTGTGGATCACTTCTTTAAAACATTGACATTAATTCCACGTGGACTGCCCCACAGCATGCAATCAAAGACAAAAAATAAAAATCTGATTTTGGCAGCTAGCAAAGTCTTGTTTATGGTTTAAAGTAATGCATTATTATTACTTCCTCGGCCCTTTATCTAACCATCATTTATTTCACCATAAAATTCAATAAAATATTTAAATTTATTTTACGAACACAATTTTTCTTTTAACTCTTTTTTGTTAATTTGGTACAATCGAATCATGAATTTTTTTTTTTCTATTTTTGAAGAAAAAGTCTTTAAATTTAGGGATTGAGGGAGTATATTATTTGGGCTAGGGGGGATTGATTGAATGGCTACTAGACCTTACATCTTCAACTTGATTTGCTGCCTCTTCAATTGTGGGACATGTTTGGTTCTAGTAGGCAATAAATTCAACAGCATCCTAAAATTATTGATTTGGACCTAAAATATCCTATAATGATGATATGAGTAGAATGTTCCATTTAATCAAATGCTGACAATTCATAATGAGTGGCCCCAAATAAGTATGCCTACATGAGCTGGTTAATAGCTACATTTTTTATTAAAATAATTGTTCACATGCTTTTCAGTCCAAACACGGTACTATAAATGTGATCCCAGCAGAATTATTGCTTTAGTTTTTTGACACTGTACTTCATTTAATTTGATTCATAATTTCATTTAAAGAATCCAGGCTCACGAGCTCAAACTATTGAGAATCCGCCCCTGGTATTGAGCAATCTCACCGTCCCCAAATAACACTTACCCAAAATTTGTTTTTATAAAGTAGGAATGAAAATTACAACAAAGGCATAATGAAATTATAAAATAGTACTAATAAAGGATACAAGACTTTCTAACTAAAATAACAGTTAGAGTATAATATGAAACGATATGTTTCCGGTAAAAATCGAACTCAAGACGTCTTAATAAAAATTCGAATCAGATACCACTAGACGTCCATGGTTGTTTTACCATCAATGTGTTACATTATTTAGATTATTAGTTGGGGTTGTAAGTTGTAACTGACAGACTATGGACACAAAAAACATGAACTGAAAATGGTCTATTTTTTTATTTATTAATTGTCATGTTACTAGCCAGTACTTGTTTTAAGTTATTGTTGTACAATTTGTGTGCAGAATCTTGGACAAGGCAGCAATTAAGGATTTCGATAAATCAACTGGCCACCATGTGATGAACAAATGGAACCTTTCAACTTTAACAGATGTTGAAGAAGTGAAAATGGTAATCAGAATGTTACCAATCTGGGCGACTTCCATAATGTTTTGGACTGTCCACGCCCAAATGACAACCTTTTCCGTCGCACAATCCGAAACGATGGACCGTAACGTAGGAAAATCGTTCGAAATCCCCCCGGCCGCGATGAATGTATTCTTTATCGGAACAATTCTCCTCACTGTCCCGGTTTATGACAAACTCGTCGTGCCTGTCAGCAAGCGCGTCCTCAACAACCCCCACGGGCTCACCCCGTTGCAACGTATAGGAACAGGGCAATTTTTTGGGACACTAGCCATGGCCTCCGCTGCATTGGTTGAAATCAAACGGTTACATGTTGCCCGTGCTCATGGCCTAACAAACGACGGAATGAAAATGGTCCCGATAAGTGTGTTCTATTTAATCCCGCAGTTTTTCTTCACAGGTGCAGGGGAGGCATTTACGTACATTGGACAACTCGATTTTTTCCTAAGGGAATGTCCCAAAGGAATGAAGACAATGAGTACGGGGCTATTCTTGAGTACACTTTCGTTGGGATTTTTCTTTAGTTCGATTTTGGTGTCGATAGTGCATAAGTTGACGAGCGATAAGCCATGGTTGGCGGACAATCTTAACCAAGGGAAGTTGTACAATTTCTATTGGTTGGTCGCGATTTTGTGCGTGTTGAATTTCATGGCGTTCCAGGTTTGTGCAAGATGGTATGTGTATAAAGAACAAAGGTTTGCTGATGAGGGACTTGAGATGGAGGAGGATGTGAAAGAGGAGCAGAATTTTCACTGAGGAGAACAGTATATTGATGTTGATAACTTATTATATATTGGGGATGGTCAACAAGAATAAGGGGCATCCCCTATTTGTCTTTTAACAATTATCAGTATTGTTTGTAAAATTATTTATGAATATTAAATTATAAATTCTAGTGAAAATTAGGACCAACCATAAGTCAATGGTGACAACAAAGTTATGTTTTGTTTTGTAGAAAACTGAATGAATTTCTGAATGAATTGAGAAAATTGTGAATGAACAGAGTTATGTTTTGTTAGTGATCGTTTCCTGCATGTCTACGTTTCAGCCTAAGGGGCCTGTTTTATAATAAGTTCTATCCACCACAATAATTTTGGGAGTGAATTAATTATGTTTTGAGTTCATTCCATCTATTAATATTTTCTTGGTCAAATCTATCATCCGAGACTTTTTTAGTGTGGTTTACTTACCTGACGTAATTTGTAAGTTATTACATTAGCCCACTATGCACCTATTACACACTTAAAAAAGTAACGGTTGTGAGTAGCCATTACAAAGTATGAAATATTTATAAGTTTATTGAGCTATAGCTAGAATTGTCATCCAGTAAATTAAGTGACTCCTTAATAACTCGATTATCGACTTCAATAGATCGAGAACCAATTTTGCCCTATTTGTAATTCGAACCATTTAAGAAAAATCAGTATCAATGTATTATGTATCAAATTCATCCTGATTGGATTGCTAAATTCCTTATTTAAAGTGGTAAATTTTTTCATTTAAAGATCACTCATGTCACTAGTACAAAAAAAAAGATTTTAGACAACGCTCAAAAAAGTATTTAGACAATACAAAAATACTATTACAAAAACTGCCGTCTATGTAAAAATATCTTAGACAACGCTCAATAAAATCCAATCTAAGGTGAGTTAAGATGGCGCTACGCTAGAGCACCATTTAAGGTTTATCTTAGATAGCACTTTATTGAGTCGTCATCTATGATGTATTTCCAATTTTTTAATATCAAAAGTACCCTTTTTCTAGCTTTCGTAGCCTTATTTTAAAATCTAATTTATGACGGCAAATATAACATTGCAAAAGTTGTAATAAAGCCTTATTTTCCAGGAAGTAAACCAATTAAAAATGTGATGGTGATGGTCATACCTCCAATCCTTGATGCAACCTAATTTACATCTACCATTTCCCTATGCTTTTCTTTGAATACTTTATTACTATCCACTTTAGAAAATTTGCAAGAAGCCAAGAACAACGAACCATATTTTCACAAGTGACTTTTGTAGGTAGTTATGATTGACAATTTTACTGGTTTATAAGATTCCAAAGAAAAAACAAACATGGCTTTATGGTGGCGGGCTGAGAGAGATTGTTTAGTTAATGGTATTGGTATAATGGTATCTATTGAATCTTCGCCAAACCAAAAAGCAACAATCCCACATTTGACGGACCTAAAACCTCTATATATAAATGGAGGTGATTTTGACCATTTTAAAGCCCACATTACCATTTTTTTATATTTACTTAGAAGCAACTAATGAAGCAAAAAAGGAACGCATAATTTATGTTAATAAAATAAATTTTCACATTTTCTTCACTCTTATAAACAAACAATTTGACCGTGTGACTATATATATAGAATAACCACTAGTAAGTTTCCAATATATATAGAATAACCACTAGTAAGTTTCCAATAATTGTTCAACATTATTGTCTTGGTCGTTGCTAGAATTGTGCCAATCTTGGCACATAATTGCATATGTATCAAATTTCAAACGAATGATTAATGAAGGAAAAGGACACTTGGATTCTTACATGATAATAAAAGGGTTTTCTTTTTCATTCAAACGATAGATGTTATAAATAGTAATACAATAAAAAATACATTACATTTCTAAACTACATAAATGGGAGTCTAAGCTCCAAATAAAAAACTTTGTCTTCTCGACTGCTGCTGCAATGAACACTCGCTTTCAAGATGTAACTCAAATCGACGTAATGCTTGAACTTCGCTTCAAGGATGTGAGTCCGATCTCCGAAGTTATCTTGAAATGCCCGGAAATCCGACAGAGTGGGTGCTGAAAATCGCCGAAATGTCTGAAATCCCCAGCCCGGAAAACGCTGCAAATGCAGCCACGAAAGCAGATGAAGTATGTTAAAATATACTCCTTTGCGAGATTCGAACCCGAGACCTCTTGCAAAGAGGCTCGAGCCCGATACCACTAGGCTAGAAGCCCATACCCCTCCTCATTCGATTTCGACCAATGCGTTCATGAATCATATGATTTTTATTCACGATTTTTCTAGAATTTGTTCTAAGGATGAGGGTCGAGTAGAGGTTCGGTTGGATGGATTTTGCCTAAACACAAACTCAACCCAATATATTTCAAGTTTTTGAAAAATTGAACCCAATCCAAGAATTATTTGACACATTATTTCTGGTCCTTTATTTTACGGTTGGGTTGGGTTGGCCAGGTTGATCTGGTTATAGGACAATAACTTTAGTGGTAAAAAATTCTAAATAATATATCAAATAACTCCAAATAATGAAAGAGATCACGATTATATTTAACTTTGAAGAACAATAACATTGTAAAACTTTTCTATCATGTAAGGAAGGTAGTGAAGAATGGTGTCACTACAAACTGCTTGTATGAGAACTGGCATAGTAATGGGATCCCTGCAACTTTTCTATCGGAAAGAAGCATAAGGAGAATTGGTGTTTCTAATACTGACTCTGTTGCAGTCATGTATGGAAGAGTAAGACACATCAACACTAGCAGATTACCTGATCTTAAACAGTTTGTTGATGGGCTTAGGGAGCTGACTAATGGAGAAGATGAACTCTGGTGGTTTGATATGAAGTTGCACTCAAACTCCCAGGTGTGGAGGTGCCTAAGAAACAGTGAGCCTGAAGTTGAGTGGTGGAAAATAGTTTGGTTCAAAGGCCAAGTGCCCAGGTATGGGTTCATCATGTGGCTGGTGTGTCTTGGTAAGTTGCCCACAAAGGCCAAATTGTTTTCCTGGAAAGTCATACTGGATGATAAGTGTGTGCTATGTGGAAAGGAAATTGAGACTGAGCAACATCTTTTCTTTTCCTGTGACTTTTCTAAAGTTTTGTGGAGGAAGTTGATGTTGTATCTGAGGGAGTTTCACAGCCCTGGTAGCTGGAACATGGAACTGAGTTGGTTGCTTAGCAAAGGAGTGGGGAAGTCTTTCAGAAGCAGGCTTCGAAGACTGTGTGGATCAGCTGCGGTGTATCATATTTGGAGTATGAGGAACAAGTATATTTTCCAGAATATCACACCTTGTATAGAGGATGTGATTAGCCATTGTTTTCATTCCATTAGGAGTAGTGTTAATGGGTGGCATAGAGTTCCTAGATCTAGAGTCAATTGGGATCTTTGCCTCAATTGGTGTTTTAGTTCGACTATCTTTGATGTGAGATAGGTCCTGCTTGTACTCCTTTCCGTTTTTTCAATAAAATTGTGTTGAAAAAAAAAATAACATTGTAAAACTTGTGTAAAGTCTATTAATATTAAGATGCATATCCACATGCGGTATCCCCCGTGTCAATAATAAGATCTTGGGTTACTCTCTCTAAAATAGAACCCTATAAACTCTTAACAATTAATAAATGATTAAAATTTCAAACTCCTCTAAGTATAGTATCAAAAGTTAAAAATATTGTAACAATATTTATAATTTAACATTTTAAAAACGACATCAACTATCCAACAATTAAGTAATATATTATGGTTGTATCATGTTTCGAATCACATATAAGACAAGTTAGATTAATATTTTTATAATTGCGATAATAAATAACAATACTAATTATCTAACAAAAACTTATTACGTAATAATTAGTTAGTCATATATCAGGTAGTCATCATTGAGATCAATTTCACATAACAAATACTCACTAAAATAAAACAGTTACGATGAATAAAAGAGTATGATATTGTATTATTGTAATACTCCCTCCATTACTAAATGATAGAGACATTTTGACTTTTTGAGTCAAATTTCGGATATTTTAACCGTAAATTGTCGTTAGCCGCTAACAAATAATATAGTCAAATTGGATCTTGTTAGATTTGTCTCGATATATATTTTTAAAATATCAAGTTATTATAATTTTTACACATGTAAAATTAAAAATATTTACGTTTTAAGTCATGTCTCGTAGATCGTGAAAAATCAAATGACTCCATCAATTAGGGATGGAGGGAGTAATATAATTTAAACTAAACTAATAAAGTCACCGGATTGGTTAATATCCCATCACCACAGCAGACTCCAGTATATCATCCACTTTCCATCCTACGTTGCAAATAAGTAAACTACTTCACCGAAATTGCCCCTATTCAGAATATATTTGGGCCCATTTGAGTAATTGTTCAACAAAAATTTATGGTTCTACTTCTCCGAAATTGCAGAATTAGTGTCCAAATCGACGTTTGGTATACTGTATACACATACCAAACGAACCGGGCCGGAGAAGGCCAAGCCTGCCCACTAAAGGAAACCTGGGCGATAATCCGTCTCGAGGCCCGCATCTTAAAGGGTCATTATTGAGCTTCACCCGTTAGAGTCTGACAAGGGCCCGTTAAAATTAGCAAAGGTTAGTATGTCCAATTGTTATGTATGGTAATCGCTACTCGCTAGCATCAAGAATAATTTTTGCTTGTGTGAAGAGTTGAACCCAACACCTCTATGTTAAAAGAATATGTCTTACCATTATATCATGTTAACATTTTTTAGTTTATGTATTCTAATGTAGAAATATATAGGGAGATCTTTTATTAATGATAATTCTTTGTTTTTTTGTTAATATATTGAAGAGATCACCTATATTTATAGGTAAATATTAACCTTTAACTTTAATAATTCTACGGGCTTATATGCTAATCACTCATTAACCAAACACCCTCCCTCAAACTCATGGTAATTTTATAGAATTTTAATGGGTTTGCAATACAACAATAATAATAGTAAAAACGAAAATATAAATTGGATCAAGTCGGATCCATGATCAGTGCGTATTGGACTCGCTAGACAACACGTATCGAAATCGTCAGACAACGCGTATCGTTAATCATTAATTGCCAGGAACGCCATCCTTTTCAACTCTGTCAGATCTCTGCGTATAAGACTCGTCAGACCATGCGTAATTCGCCAATTAGTAATTATTAGGAATGCCATCATTTTCGAACATGTCAGATTTTGTTCAAAAGTCAACTTCAGCTCGAAGTTGAATAAGTTAATTTTTTTTATTTTTCTTTTTCAATGGGCAACTCCCATTTTTTCTTAATCCTATCTCCCTCCCTCAAGCTCATGATAATTTGTTTAATTTTTCATGAGTTTGTAACAATAATAACGAGTAAAAAAAACTTTCAAATAAAACAAAAATTTCAAAAAATATTATAAAAACAAAATTGAAAAATATCAACGAAATCCCGCCTGTGAGTATTACATAGTAAAAAAACCCACCGGTAGGCAGCAGAATCTGTATTTAGGTCTCAAGAATTGATAGGCTCGGATACCATGTATCCTTTTCGAGAATGATTATCCTTTTTGAACCTGTCAGATCTTGTTCAAAATTCCACTTCAACTCGAAATAGAATAAATCAATTCTTTTTCTTTTTTTCTTCAAAGGGCTCCCTCTTTCAAACTCATGATAATTTATTTAGATTTTCATGAGTTTGAGGGAGGGAGCCCATTGAAAAAAAAATGAAAAGAAATTGATTTATTCAACTTCGAGTTGAAGTGGAATTTTGAACAAGATCTAACATGTTCGAAAAGGATAATCATTATCAATAAAATATCTCCATCTCTATTTCTACATATAATATAAGAAGTATTGTGTAACATAAGTCAGTAGCGAATCTAGGTGTTTCAATGTGCCTGTTCGAAATCGATATAATTTTAATTGTATTCAAAACACTTAAATATATTAAAATTTAAATACCAATTTTTATATTAGTTTTCTTTATATATACATAATTTCTTTTTTCAAAAAAAAATTAAATATTCGTCCAGTGAACGTGCGCGAACGCGAACATGTCCGGCCTTGAACATAGTAATCCAATATTTTATTAATAAACGTACCTTGATGATATTGGTGGCATTCCTGAACTACATAATGCTAGCGTTTCATGCTTTAAGATCTCTGGGCCACAGTTGGCCGCTATTGTTGGGTTTCGAGCAAATGGAAGATCTTCTTTATCCCGTGACCCACTCCGATACAATGCTCTCATGTTTTTATCAGTATGTTGTCTTTAATCCTTTACTGCCCCAATATAATATATACACAGATATTTGTTTATGAAATGGGATTATTTTGTTGTTTCTTTCTCCAAAATACAATCATGATATAATTTTATTATTATTAATGTTCTCGCCTGGGTTGCTTTTCTTGTTTCAACTGTCGGTCGTAAATGGCAAGTTTAGCTCATGAATTTAATCATAATTCACCTGAGGATGGTTTATATATTGTTAATTATCGAGATCATTAGATATTTAAATTTAAATAAGTAAATCAACCTAAGTTTCCACAATAATTAAGGAGCACGACCAAGGCCGCCTGCAATTAAATATAGATTGGGGAATTGTTTATCCGATAGAAGCTTCATCTATTAAATATGCATCATATAAACTGTAAAGAAGTAAATATAATGTCATTCCTCTAAGTTAGATGGTACATTATGTCCCTACACAATTGTGAAATATAAATGCCTAACTACATATTATTCTCTTCATTTTTTATATGACGTTCTACACATTTTTACATAAATTAAGAAAAATTAAAAATAAATTAAGAAAAATTAAAAGTAATTAAAAAGTATATTGAAAATGTAAAATAACAGTTGATTGCCATTATATTATTGGTTACTTGATAATTTTAATGAAAAAAATAGTATCTGAAAAGTATATTGAATTTATAAAAAACATATCAAAATTAAAAAATATCATATAAATAATGAAACCAAAAATCTACAACGTCATATAAAAATAACGAATAGAGTATGAAACTACTATCTACACCTTACAGTTGGAGTCAATACAAGGAATTGAACTTGTATTTATAATTTTCTACTTCCCAATTTGATACTCTGCAAAGTATTAAGTAGATGTTGTACGTAGCCGTACTTAATAGATCCTATATATTGAATTTTTCAACAACATCTCGAAGGTTATTGTTGGGAGAGACTTACAACTCTTTAATGCTTTAAAATCTTAAACCTAACAAATCACATATTTTAATTCATAGGATCTTATACTACAATTGTGGCATACTTACTATATTACTCTTTTCATCGAATTGTTAGATTGATTTTTTTATAATTTTAAATTCAAATATATAAACAAGACCCTGCTCTTAGTTGATGATACCCAATTCAAACTTATTATAATATGATAAAGAACCAAACAAAAGTAATAAACACAATTGAACAATATAAAGATTTTCTACCCTCACTATTGGACCTAATTCAATATTGTGCATATCCACTAATAATTTCTGTATTGATCGATTGTAAGACTCAAAAACCATATTCTAACACTGATATTTGAGTAGGATAATATGTTTTCTTATGAGTTATGACATAATTGTAATACCCGGTTTAAAGTGGATGATGTGACACATTTGATATGATTTGTTTGGTAGTATTCATATCATCAATGTGCATCTTCTATTCGGTAGTTTAACTCATAAGAACTCCAAAACTAAGCATGCTTGACCTGGGATGAGTGACCCACTGGGAAGTGTCCCGGTGATCACGTGAGTGAGGACAAAATGTGTTGAAAAGACCCGTGGTGGTTTGTGAGGTTAGACCATCAAATCAAAAAACGTTCCGACCCGGTTTTCCGGGGCAGAGCGTGACAATAATAATAATCTTAATCTCAAGTCTCATAATGCTTTCAAACAAGAAGGTCTTGCATTCAATTCTTGTTAGAGACAATTTGTCCAGTGTTTTATTTTAAGGTCTATTAGTATTCTATTATTAGTTTGAAATTTTTGTTTGTATTCATTATTTGTAATACTATTGTCCTCATACTTTCATCGTTAATTTGTCCAAATAAAAGGCTAATTTATTATTATTCCATCGATGCCTAAATGATAGGGGTCTTTGTCCAAAATAGAAGTCATTTTTAGCTAGGTTCTTGTTTCTAATAGTTTAAGTGGAAGGAAGAGTAGACTTGTGAGATTAATTTGAAATTTTATTAAACGGTCAGTAAAAATAAATTAGGATTTAAAAAATTAATTAGGGTAATAGAATAATTACTGTATAGAACTATTTTAGTTTAATTTGCAGGGCTACACAATAAGACGCAGTAATAAAATTGACGAGGCACTGGGGGAGTGTAGAAAAGTTAGATATATGGTTGGGGGTAAGATCTTCTTATATTGTAGCAGTGCCTAAATGCTCAGTTTGTCTACATTTGTGTCATTTCTGATGAATCAGCTGTGTTTAGGACCACATTTGATCATGCTTTTTTAACAAATGGTAAATGTAATTAATTCTTGATAGACGAACCTTTGAATTTACTGACTCGTGTCAGCTGCCTGCCTTTTACATGTTACAAAACTTTCATTTTCAACTGGCTTTGGTCCCCTTTAACGTGCCTTTGACGATGAAAACAACATACGCGGTAACAAGAAAATTTATGGTAAAATATGAACGTTTAGAAAGACTTGAATCGAGGGATGTACCCTAATAACTAACGGAACATAAAATTAAAAATAATTTCTATAATATTTCAATAAAAGTATTATATACAAGGAACCAGCAATATCGTGATGTTTCTACTCAAATTATCCTACTACTTACCACTAATAAGGTATGTCACTCGAGCAATACTCATTATAATGATGGACATGTCCCTGATTGATTTGGCTAATACTCTCTCCTTTCTTTAACTTATTATTTAGGATAAAATTTTGATTGATTTATTTATTTTATTGTTCAAGATTTTAATGTGTTTTTTTCACCATCTTTCCTATTTATCCTTAGTAAAGTAGTAGACTTTTATTAAATTTATTAATTTTCCAACACAAAATTTGTGAGTTTCAAAGCATAACCCGTGACAATTCCAACACTTGATACTTCTATATCATTTGAACAATAGTTCACAATTCAAAACATTGACTTTGAGTTTATAGCTTTATATTAAATCACATAAAATAAAAATAGAATTGTAATGTTTTTCATATCCTTAATAAAGTAAATTAGTGTTAAAAAAACCAGAATGAGTAATAAGTAGTGAGTACACCAGCATGAGCCATAAGTTGAAGGCAACCTTCGGTTTGGCATTTGTTGTCCATCGTCCATATTTATGAAGTGCAGTCAAATTAATTTAGGAGTAAAATTTATGACGTTTTGATATAGGAACAGTTTGTCTCTGTATTATAGGTGCATATTACCAATATTAGCGTGACAAACAAACACCATATAGTAAGGGCCCCAAAATGAATATCACCTGGAAAAAGATCACAAGCCTCCTTGCTTCGATCATTAACGATGTTATCTTATGTTTCCCACTCAAGATTGTTCAATTTACGAGCTCTAAATTCGTAATCTCAGTCCAGCAAAGCAGAGTGACAATTTCATTATTTTATTATTGTTTTTATAATTATTATTGTTCCAACAACACAACTGGTTGTATTCATTATTATAGGGCATGTAACATTACTTACATACCCAGTATATACTTATTCAGACAAGTGAAACATTCATAATTTCATATACATACATTCATTATTTTTTTATACAATATAAATTGAGTTCCCATCCCTTGATATCATGAATGCCATCTGAATTCCTTGCAACTTGTTTGGATTTGGCTAATTGGCCAATATATAAAGTGGAACCAATTACACAAATAGTTCTCGATAGTGTTACCAAGTTACAGGTTAGTTCCCAATAGTGGCACCGTTGCAGTTGTGTCTCGAAAGTGGCCAAAAGTTGCAGATTAGTCTCTATGTTAACTATTTCGTTAATTTTTAACATCAATACGCGATGAGAGGTCAATTTGGACCCCAAAAAAAATGAATTTTTAATACATAAACTCATTTTAGTGTCTCATGACAATTCATTATGAAGCTCAAATGCAAAAATTCATTAATTTCTAACACCAAAAACGAGTTTATGTCTTCAAAAAAAAAGGTCAATTTTTGTCCCAAATTTAACCACTCATCACGTGTTGGTGTTAAAAGTCAAAGAATAGTTAAGTGGGGACTAATCTACAACTTTTTGCCACTTTCGAGTACTAAAGTGTAGCGATTCCACTATTAGGGACTAAATTGTAATTTGGTGACATTAAAGGGAGATCAAAGTTTCAAATATGTATTGTACAATATATTAGTACGTAATTGTATCATGTACTTTAGATGTTTATCATCTGTTTACAACATATCAAGTTTCATTTAGACGTTTAACAAGTTGCACTACCAATCGTTTGGCAGAGATTAATTTTTTTTTTTTTTTTTGTTTATAACGAATAGTAGGAGTCTAATTTTTAATTTTTGAACTAAGCCCAAAAATGTTCAAACTTCTCCTTGTCTTAATTTTTAAAATGAAAAAAAATCAGAAGTTTAGTCGTTCAACAAAAAGTTACACATATTGATTAGTCAAATTAAGCTTTGTGATAATTAATGATTAGTACAGACAACAAAATTTCCCTTCATCGGCCTTTTCCTTGTACTAACATTATTTAATAATTGAGCCATAATAATGGCATTATTAAACTATTTTGTAACAGTAAATTGTCTAACTTACCAATTCAATCATTTCATCGTTCTGCTCTTTTTAATAATTAATCATCTCATGTTGTTCATCTCACAATGTTGAGTACCAATGTATTTTGTCCATCTATAGAGAACAAGCTGTTACAAAAATTACTGACAAAATTGAACATAATGTTTCTACTACTCGTAAAACAAAAGACTCAAATCGAGTAATAAAATACAAGAAAAAAAAAATCACATAAATATTCTACATAGAAAAAGAATTGTTCAAAATAGTTAGCTCTTTGAGTAACTTGTAGAAGGATCGTAGTTCACAACTTCATACCTAAGCTTTTACTTTTTACTTAATTGACTTTTTTTATCTCCCAAATGAATAGCACTCTTCAGATTCCTATATTTTAAATAATTAAATGGAGTATATTTTTAATGAAATTTTGGGGAAATATTTCACATAATAATAGTACAAGTCAAACAGAAGATATGATTGAATTTGGGGACATCATAATGATAAAATGATACATTAGGTGCTTAGTTGTACTTCCTCATTTCATCTAACACGAGTAGAGTGTGCAATACTGCAATGCATTCATTCCATTTCATTCTTTCACCTAATTTGCAGTCATGTCGCGTGTCTTACCACGTGCCTCCCCTGCCCCCCTAATACTTGCTATTGAAACTACTCAAGATTTCATAAAATAACACAAAAATATAAAATCGAATAACTTCTTTTTCATTTAATAATATGGGGAAATAAAATAAACACACCCTAAAAGACGTTCATGAAGGTCACACATTTGAACCACTACAAGTGATCCGACCCAAATAGATCACTCAAGTCTTGGAAAACATCATCGACCTCAAAGTGTGTCGACTCGAACATGTAATTGTTACATGAATCAACAAATATGTCATTGCACTTTAACTCATCCCCGAAAATATTATCCGATAATCCGATATGACCAAACATATCCGGCATGGTGAGCGGGTCGTCTAATTGAAACAAATCATTACTTGGAAACACCATATCAAGAACAGCTAAATTAGACACTATATCCCCATCGTCATTGATATCTTGGCAGTCGGCCCTCTCCAAACTACAACAAAAATCAGGCACAACATCGACCTCAGATGATGAAGTAGGCCCGGAGAACCGGAGAACGGACTTGGGAGATAACATCCGCTTATTGTGCGATTCCTCGCCCGAATTGTAACCAGATGAGAAAGTGGTCGTTGGTATATTTTCTGGTGAAAGAACTTTGGTTGAAGGATTGGAAAAATTTGTAAGTGCGTCTGGTCCACGTATCCTAATAGCAGCTTGATCATATACCATAGCAGCTTCTTCAGCAGTATCATAAGTACCTAACCAGAGCCGTACACGTTTCACCGGATCTCTGATCTCCGCCGCCCATTTCCCCCACGGCCGTTGCCTCACACCTCTGAACTTCTTCCTCTCATTACCTCCCATTTTCAATTTTCCGTTGACGGTTGATTTCCCTCCATTCCTCTTCCTCTTCGCATTTTCGAGTACTCTACTTCTCATCGGATCCAGGATTTCAACATCATTTCCATTATAACATCCGTTACTGACTTCATTTTCATCATTGTTATCCGCTTTTTCGATTCTCACTTCATTAATGAACCTTCGAATCCTCCTCCTAGGCAGAAAGATTCCCTTCGTCCTGACCTCCTCCTCGTCGCTAGAAGAATCAGTGGCATCAGGGTCCGTTACTGAAATTCGAACAACTCTTGGGAAAGGGACACCATTCGTTTTAACGAACCTTGGTGTCCTATTTGCTGGTTGCTTCAGAACTAGACTGTCTGAGAACTTTAGTTGGTCGGAGAGGGGTTCTGTAGTGCTGAGCTTCATAGTACTCTGTCTGCAGTGTTCAGTGTACTTGACTAAGCTACTATAACAATGATTTTGTTGGGCTTTTTTCATATCTTCTCTCATATTCGCATAGAAAGCGAACCCTTTAAAGGATAAAAGGAATTGATTCGAACAATAAAGCCAAAAAAAGAAAAAAATTGATCAAGAAAAGTTGCAAAAAAAGAAGCGAAATGATAAGTAAACAAAACACTATTCCAAAAGGCTTGAGTAGAAACAAGAAGGTAGATGAACCAATTTATGGAAAGAATAGGAATATTTCACAAAATATTTCACCCAAAAAAAAGCTTCAATTAAAAGTAGAAGGTAGGTGGGCAAATTTGTTGAGAGTATCTGAATATTTCACAAAATGGGTTGAGTTTTTGTGAAAATTGGACCCTTTTTTGCCTGTTAAAGAAACAATCTTTATGATGAAAGATTCTTTGATATCTATAATTTTGAAGTTTCTATTTGGAGTAAAAGACTGAATTGGATAGAGATTGAAGGATTTGAGTGAGGGAGAGAATATTGAAGTAGTTCAGTTTAGGAGGGGGAGAGTGAAGGTAGTATCGGCACTATTTTATAGGATGGGAATTAAATAATTTGATAATTGTTTGTAATTAATGATAATTAAAATATTTGTAGGTTATTTTGTTATCGGGTTAAAAGGACTTAGTTACTGACCAACAATAAAAGGATCTTCCAAAGATATTTACGAGACGCCGCATCTATATCGGAAGGGGAAGGTGACACGTGTTGATTTGTTTAGTATCTCACGGCTCATTTGGTGGGATGATAAAAATGGGGGAAGCCATATATATTTTGTTTTTTATGTTTATCGTGTTTGAATGTTTTTTTATTACTACTATTTTATTATTGTTAATTATCATCCTATATATGATGTGGGAAGAGAGCAATAAATAATTACTGGTATTATTTTATGAAGTCGTATGATTTAATTCTCTTAAAATGTAGCTAATTACTCACCATATATTTTCCCGCTTTTCTCAACTATGCAAAAAATAAAGACAAATAGTAAAACCTCTTTCATTATATTATGGCTGGCGATATTGCCAGAGCAATTTTGATTATGCCAGAGCAAAGTTTGACTATATACCTATTTTAACCTTTTAAGTCAACTATTTTATTATATCATTAATATTTATTATTTAATATTTTCTTACATTTAAAGGAAGAGAATATTTGCCGATCTTTTCTACGATTTCAAATTGTGAAGAATTTATTTTGGTTGAACTTTTTTTTTTTTTCTTTGGTCGCCCTTTTCTCCGTTGAACATTTGGTTCATAAAGTATCGCATCCGACTCATCAACGATCTCATATAATTTATGTTGAGCACGTAACTTTTCTCCAATTGACCAAAGATGATAATTATCATTTAATTTCGAAATTAATTCTCCAAATTCTTTACCTTCAACAACAGTTTCAAATATTGAAGATCTTAGATACTAATGTCTATTGCTTTTATTTTCAATCAATATAGAAAATATTTTGCAAATTATTTTCTTCAATAATAATTAATTTATAAATGACCAAGAGAGCAATAATAATGTTTATTAACATTAAAGATGCATATATTTAAAATATGGAATCTATTCATTTATTGATGATTTTCAAAATTATCTCTACTTGCAATAAATTATTAAATAGTAAATATTAATAACAAAATAGAATAGTTGACTTGAAAGGTTAAATTAGGTATATGCTCATACTTTGCTCTGGCAGAATCAGAATTGCTCTGGCAATATCGCCAGCCTTATATTATTAAAAAGATCTTTTGCTCAATACCCATAAAGTCTTAGTTAGATATTCATAAACTTTCATTTTTTCTTTCTATATTGTATTTGTAATAATGCTTTTTAAACTTTTTTATGCATGAACAACTAGTAAATAAAATATTATCTCCGTCCCTAAAAGATTATCACATTTTGACTTTTGTTGATCCAACATAACAAAATTTAATCATGAATTCTCATCAAACGGTAAGAAATAATATAGCCTTGTGAGACCTTGTTAGATTCGTCTTAATATATATTTTTGAAATATCAACTTTTTATAATTTTTTCACATGTAGAATAATAGATATCTAAATTTTAAATCGTGTTTTGTTGACCATCAAAAGTCAAAATATCATAATTATTTAGGAATGAATGGAGTATTTATTTTTAGAAGCATTGAGCAAGTATGAATAGCTAGTTAAATTTAATCATTCATAGTATATTTTTATCTTATTAGAATGGAAAAGCTCAGTTATAACTCGAAACAAATTTAAACTAGTATTTTTAACGTTAGGATAGGTATCGTTTTGTGAATTTGAACTTTCGTCAAGGACTCAAGGGAGTGTGAGTCAACGTGGGAGGCAACCTAGGACTTAGTGCCAAATTGTGTCTTTACCACAAGGTGAGATATTGTTAATGTTGGTGGTTATGTTAGTGTCAAAGCTTGCAAGAGCCACTCTTAGTCATTTTCTAGTCATTTCTTTAATGAGGGATTTTTTAAATAGTTACTTGAGTGATTCAAGTGATCAATCGAGTATGTGAATTTGTTTTAGTTAGATTTTTAATCAAACGTCAAAATAAAAAAAAGTTTGACATATTCGACTCGAAGAGCTCGACTTGACGTTCAACTCGTACTATTAAATGTCGAATCGAGCCTTGATTCTCAATATTCAGCTAACCGAGCCAAAAAAGGTCCGGTTGGGTTCATCTCCCCTCCAGCCATTTGTTTCATATATACCCTTACCCTAACCTAACCCTGTCGTTTCATCTCTCAAAACTCTTTAAAAAATTATCACTTAAACATTCAGAAAATTATTCGTCCCTCGATTGTAACCTTCTAAAAACATGTCAATAACAACCTTATCGTCTCTAATTGAAGATTTAGATGAGTGTGGACTTTTAAGTTTACTTTCTCTAAATCGGTTATATGTGTTATTTTAAATTGTTAAAAGATTCGATTATGTAATTGTGGCCTCGATTTGCCTTTTTGTGTTTGATTTGAAATTTGACTTTTGTTAACTTTTGAATAACTGTTGTATTTTAGCATGTATGTGATGTTTTCAGTTGTTAATGACCTTGATTATGCATATATAAATGACTATTTATAGGTGAAATAACAAAGTTTCTTTGGTAAAAAATTAATCCTTCCGTCTCTCTAAGGCCCTTTGACCTAAAATAGAAATTTATTTTTGTGATTACATTTTATTTAGTAAAGAAAGAAAAAGTGAAAGAAAAATTAAGTTTGTGAGATAAATTTAAATTCAATTTTTTATTAGATTTTGTGCAACAGTAAATGATCATTAGGAAGGGACGGATGGGAAATAATTTCACTATTTAGCCTACCCTAAAAAATTTTAATTGAATTATAGCATATAATAACTGCTGATGGCCTGAAGATTTTTTGTAAGTTGGAGCAAATAGAATATAGTTCCCAGCAACTAGCCGATGACTCAATAGCCTAGTGGCATCCGGCCCAACCTTTCATGTAAGAGGTCATGGGTTCGAACCCTGTTGGAGACATATTTGTCTCATATTATACTCTAACTTTCTATTAGTTAGCAATTTCTGTATTCATGTTTGTAATATCATTGTAATCACAATTCATCGCTAATTATCAAAAAAAAAAAAGAATATAGTTCCCAGCAACAATTCATTAATATTACCTTCTTTTAATTATCTAAAGTAAACTGGTAATTTCTCAAGCTTATGGATCCAATTGACAGTCCACAGTCCACCAAGAATAATCAAGTCAGTGATGTCGTTTTGTAAGATGTAGCTTACGGGGTCAATACTCAATACATAGTCACCGAGTAGGAGGAGCTAAACTTAATCTTTTATTTTATTCTTCCTTTCAAATTGTTTATCCACATTTTATGATGATAATCAAATTTTAAAAATTTTGATTATAAATTTTTGTTAGCAAATATAAAATAATATAATTATTTGAAATATTATTAATTTTATTTTAATGTATATTTTTAAAATAATAATTTTATATAATTTTTATATATTTAAAATTAAATATATTTATTTTAAATCATGTCTCGAAAATCGAGAAAAGTTATTTCCAAATGTTGTTGATTAAGAGGAAAGATGTAAATCATTAGTTCCATGGAAATTATTGGCCGGAAAATATAAGCACCCTTTACTTCCCCACCCAACTTCATGGCTAGTTTTGATTTAGTGGTTCCAAAATATGTAAATTCGTGTATTTACATGGTTGAGGTTTACAAATAATAATTTATGCTTTCTCCATTTTATAAAATTGGTCAAGTTTTTTTCCTTTTTCAAATCTAATGCTTCCTATGTTCTTTTTTGGTTACTTTTTAGCATAGAAAATAGTAATCTTATATTTTTAATATATTTTTCACTATATATTTTTGTTAAGATATCTACCAATCAATTATGTATTAGTTTGATTTGATTGTCATTCTATAATTTTGATATATATTATATTCTTTAGTCTACACAGAAATAGCTTTAAAGATAATTAAAAAAGAATTAAAAAAGAACGATAAAGTATTATTAAATCAACTTTTAAATGCATTTTCTAATGGAGATTAATTTTAACAAGTTATGTTTTAAGATTTTGAAAAAGTGAAAACTAAACAATATTTATGAGTGGAACTCAGTATTTTAGGAGTATTAATAATATCGCATCCGTTAGAATTTTTATTGGTCAACTACTTTGAAGTTCTCAAAACTGTATAGTGGCTAAGTGGCATAGTGTTATACCAAATGTGAGTCAGGCTTTAAGATACTAACGAAAATTTTTAGTATTGGTTACTAAATTAATTTCAGTCATTCAATTGTTTATTTTAGTCATCTAACAGATCCAAAGGTAATAATTAAAGAAGGGCAACTTTGATCATAAGACATTACTAATTAAATTTAGATAATAAACTACTAACTAAAATTTAGGTAACAAAGTGGCCGATGGCTCAATAGCCTAGTGGCATCCGGCCCAACCTTTCATGTAAGAGGTCATGGGTTCGAACCTTGTTGGAGACATATTTGTCTCATATTATACTCTAACTTTCTATTAGTTAGCAATTTATGTATTCATGTTTGTAATATCATTGTAATCACAATTCATCGCTAATTATCAAAAAAAAAAAAAAAAATTTAGGTAACAAAGTCCAGATCACATATTTTTCTCCCTACAAATATTATCATGTCTTCTTGACAATATTTTTCCAACATTTTTCTGTCTCACGTCTTCTTCACAATATTTTTCTCCCTCTCTCCTTCACAATATTTTTCCAATATTTTTCTCACTAAAATATTATCATAACTTCTTCACACTTTTTTCACAAGTTTGCACTTATTTTAAAATTTATTAAATATGACCATAGGTATTATTTAAACAGTCGCCCGGGCCTGGTCACTGCGACCCCCTTTGTGAGGAGGCACCCCTTCTCCCGAAGTTACGGGGCTATTTTGCCGAGTTCCTTAGAGAGAGTTGTCTCGCGCCCCTAGGTATTCTCTACCTACCCACCTGTGTCGGTTTCGGGTACAGGTACCCGTTTGCTTACAGTCCTTCGAGCTTTTCCTGGGAGTATGGCATGGGTTACTTCAGCGCCTGGTACTCGAACATTGGCTCGAGGCATTTTCTCTACCCCTTCTTACCCTGAAAAAGCAGGGACACCTTACGTTATTGAACCGATAACCATCTTTCTTTTAGTAATCGGGAATATTGGAAGCCTAAAATATTTTTATCCCTGCATATTTACACTTATTTTACAATTTATTATTCCATAGGTTTGTTTAAATCCGGTATTTTTTTTTAATATTTATTTGCATTACCATCGAAGGTTTCAAGTCATCCAAATATAATTTTCTTTTAAGTTTTGCACTATAATCACAATATTAACGTTATTGTTATTGTGGTCTTTACATATGCTTATATCTTCCTTGTTTTATCTTTAGAACTGATAATCGTCTTCTTCATTGTTCTTTGTCATTGGAATCCTGTAAAAAAAGGTCATAACCACATTAAGATTACAACAAATTCATCACAAATCACACGAGAGGCCCCATTAACCAATTTAAATCAAATTGGACATATTTTTTTCAAATGAAAATCTAAATTTGTACATTGAACTACAACTAAACAACAGGCAGAGAAAGTGATCGAAGTGGCTCTAGTATGAACATGGTAATTACCACACTAATATATGAACATGGTAATTACCACATTAAGCTAACAACATACTAATTACCATACTAAAATAACAACATGCTAATTACCACAATAAGATAACAACATGGTAATTACCACACTAAAGTATGAACACGGTAATTACAACAAATCAAATACACAATTTTTTTTATTGCAATTTATTATTCCATATGTTACACGAAAATAAACAAATCAAGTAAATTTATAAATCAATTACATTATAAACAAATCAAGTAGATTACCCACAAACTGAAACAGACCCTCCAAAATTACTTCAATAAACAGTCATCGATTAGTACAAATGGAAACAAACCCCCAAAAATTACTTTAAGAAACCACAAAATTGAAACCATCCACAACCAAAACTCGAAATTTTACTAAAAATCTTGTTCACGATTTTGTATCTTTTTCACAATTTTTAAAATATTACAATGAAAAGGTTTGAAAATTACCTTAATGGCTGCAAGTATCCGCTTTGGAGTTGATTTTGGTGTTCGTTTCTTGGAGGAAAATCGTATGAGATGAGTTTAATTTTCTTTTTGGAAGCTTTCCTGAGAAAATTATATGAGAAGTAAGTTTTTTGTTTGGAGTGTGGAGAAGAAAATGTTTTAGCATAGGAGTGGTGATTTTATTTTTTCTTTGGGAAGAGGTATATGAGCCTTAATTAAATTTGTAGTGGTAATTGACTAAATTATCATTTAGTACTGTAGTGCTAAAAATAATTTAGCAGCCTAAGTCATACTCACCAAATGTTACATCATTCCATTTTTTTGTAGGACATTTTAGACACTTTTATATATAATAATAATAATAATAATTAATCAAAAAGTATATTGAAAATATAAAATATCAATTGATTGTCATTATATTATTAGTTGGTTGATAATTTTAACAAAAAAGTAAACAAAAGGTACATTAAAATGTAAAAAACACACTAAAATTATAAAATGTCTTAAAACCCAATATTATCAAACATCATATAAAATATGTATCATATTATACAAATTAGAATTCAAATTATCAACAAATTGATTCAGTCAATTCATCTTAGTTTTAATTTTGAAGCGCAATCGGACATTTAGTCAATATCCGATCACCTAAAAATACTTCAAAAACTCTTTGAAAATATACTAAGATTTATCCAAACAATAAAAAGCTCTCAGCAAATAGTCAATATTATGTCTTCGTGCAATTTTATTCTAATCATAGATTCAAATTTCTAAAAGTTTTCTAAGAAACCTTCTAAATATTTCCCTTTTTCAAATTGTAGAAATGAAATATTAATATAATTCCGAAATCAACTTTTTCGTATAAATAAGTTTAAGGTTTCAACTTTCTTAGAAATGTAAGAACTAATGAAAAGTTCATTCTCGAAAAATATAAATTTAAAATAAAAGAAAATATAACTGTATATATTACTTTAATATACTTACTTAATAACTTTTTTTACAATATACATTTATATAATACATAACTCACACTTCTAACGGTTAGATAATGACAATTGTTTATCCGTGCTTTAGATTTAACTTTTAGATATTTTTACAAATAATATTAATTGATATAAATTTTCTATATAAAATTTATTTTATATTAAAATCTTATTTTAAGCTTTGATATATCATTCATTTCAAAATATTTTGTTTTACTTTTGTTTTAATTTATATATATATATATATATATTTATAATAGGGTTACTGGCTTGGGACATCACTTACCTTTTCTCAATCTCACCAGTTGATCACTGACCTTTTAAGAGGTTTCAGTTGATCACTCACCTTTTAAAATTTGTCTCAGTTGGCCTATCGCCCATTTTTACGGCTGGTCGACGCCTGGTCAACGCACGTGATTACCATTATTGAGGGTTTTTTGTTTTGTTTTTTTCATGTCGAAATTAAGTTTAACAAACTTGAAAATTAGAAATAAACTCAAAACCAACCCTTAATTTCAACATGAACAGGAGAAAAAACTCTTAATAATGGTCATCACAGGCGTTGATCAGCCGGAAAAACGTCCAATAGGCCAACTGAGACAAAGTTTAAAAGGTGAGTGATCAACTGAGACCCTTTAAAAAGTAGGTGATGAACTGGTGATATTGGGGAAATGTAAGTGATGTCCCCAGCCATTAACCCTTTGTAATATTTATGTTTATCACAACTATATAACATATACTCCTTCTGTCTATTTTTAGTTGACATCCGGACACCTTTCTTTGTTCTAAAGTAGTCCTTCTAACATATGAAAATGTAGTTTTACATTTTCAATGAATTCTTTCACTATTTTTTCTCTTGATATTAGCAATCAACCAATGATATGGTTTCAAATAATTGTACTTTTTTAAATACTTTTAATTTTTCTTAATTTACGTGCAATAGCTAGAACGACAACTTAAAAGGGACGGGGAGTATAACTTATCTTGATTTTTTAATTTCTTACAACGTTTGTTAAATGTTTCTATCATATTTTCGAAACATTTCTTAATTTTATAATTTAGAAACTGTGTTTGCAAAAGAAACTTTGAACCATGGTTCTAGCTAAGCATATATTTTCAAGACAATATGTATGGCACACGATGTTTTTTAAGGCACACAGGTCATGTATCCGTTAACCCATCCCAATGTATATCTTCTATACTTTGCGTATTAGAAATAGGCTTGTCCGTAAGCATCGGACTACTATGTAACTCTTTTCAGGCTATCAAGGCACAACAATCTACTGGGTACAAAACCCAATTAACTAACCTTGAACAAATTGCCTGGTCATCAGTACCATACCAATAAATTTTACTACCAATATTATAAATCATATTGGCCAATTGGTTTATTAAAAGCTCTAGCTAGGAAAATTAACACTTAAAAATATAAATAAATTCTGAATGTCTTTAACTTTTAGTTGAGTAATTAAGTGGTCATTTAACTTTTGGCTTCTAGTCTTTTTGAGTAGATTCAATAAAAATTGGTTAGATGAATAAGAACAAAATCGCCTTTAGAGAGATGGACAATTCCTTTTCTTGGATTGTTAGGTGTTGCTGATTTTGTTTATGCTTTAATTAATTAATGCACACGTTATGTTAGATTTCTCATAATGTACATGGGCACGTACCTACTTAAATTATGAGGTAAAAACAAATAATAGTTAGGTGTCAATAAATGATTAAAATTCTCACTATCATAACAATTACTATAACCTTTTTTTTTTATAATATCCCCAATAAAATGAAGGAAAAATATCTGAGGAAAGTACAAACTGCAAGCCGATTGAGATCTATTTAAGTTTGGATTATTGTCCAAATTATGTGTTGAGATGTATTTGTATGTCTTAATCTGTCTTTAATATTTTAAAATTAGTTTAGTTGCACTTGGACTTAGTGTTGTTGGCTATTGGCTACTTGAGAATGTTGATATCAGACAACTTTTAGTTTTGCCTGCTGTTATTATAGACATGTTGACTGCTAATTAGTGGTTTTGACAACAACATAAATACAGTTAATAACTTGTATCCATACTATTTGAAACTTCATTAAAAGTTGGGCCATTTTGAATTTCTCACAACTTTTGTTCTTGTATTGTACTAGTTAAATAGTAAAATAGGTAAACAGATTATATGGAATGTGTTTAATAAAAGTGATACGTTCATTTTAAGCGTCTGTTTTACTAGTCCGATCATCACCTAATATAGGAGGTAAATTCGGGATGTGCCTCTAGCGGTCGGTACTCCACCTCAAAAGTGCCTAGGTTCTGGGTAACCACCCACAAGCATGTACTCCCTTAAACAAATGCAGAGTTACTCATGCACCTGCCGTGGATCCATAGGCGGAACCAGGATATTTATCATATGGTTGCCGTTTAAATAATAAAATAATTATAAATAATAAAGTTTTGATAATTATACATTTAACATTTCATCAAAATAAATAAATAATTCCACATTTCATTTTTTAAGTGTCAATGTTTTTGAATATTTATAAGATAAAACTCGAAAAACGAAATGATATGATCAAAACAAGTAATTATAGATCCTGAGTCAATATTGAATAACTATTAAAATATTTAAGAACATAGTAAAAATATAAAATGGTTTATAAATATAAAACTATTTACAATTTGTTCATTGAGATATTATATGATTATGTTCATCTTCTTGAAAAATATTATAAGAGATTATTAAAATGAAATTATATGATAACACAATTAGTTAGAGATCTTGAATCAATATTGAAGTTAGTAAAAAGAACTAACAACACTATAAATTTTGTTACACATTCATGTTTTTCATATATACCATTACTTATATGTTAATTGTTCGCTAAATTTGTCATATGCCAATCACATGTCGTATCATCTCTACCATCTCCATTTGTAATTTTTGCTATTGTCAATTCTCTTCCCTGAGGTATATTTTGTTGCAAATGGTTTTCTTAGATTTTAGTTTTTTTGTAATTATCTGATGTTTGATAGAGAAGGAAAGAACATAATTTTTGTTGTTTTTTAGATAATTTTAAAAAACCGAGAAATTAATTGTTTTTAATATTTTTGTTGCATAGATTTGTATGGGCTAGTTAACAATCACAACTAATGGAAGTTTGTCAAACAATGGAACGAATAACATGGATTTGGTTGCCCGTTAGTAACATAACATGTCAAAATCACTAACTAATAAAATTCACAAAAACTAACAAAGTATAGCATGCGAATATCTAGGATTTATAACTAACGAAGAGATTGGAATGGAGTCATCATTCATGGTGCATCAATGAATTAGAGCATGCAAGAAACTAGAGTTTATAATTTTGGAAAAGGAGGAGTTGTAAAGTTGGATGTGACGATTAAGGTCAAATTTTGTGTAAAAATAAGTGCGTAATTTTGAAAGGGATATCATATATTTTCGTGTTAAACAAATAACATCATTTTAATAACGTAAAAATAATAATAAGATGTCATTTTTTATAAATTTTGATGGAGTGTGATATTGTTTTAAAAAAAGTTTACAATATAATGTGAGTGTTGAGACCAAAATTCATGTAAATTGACAAATAATAAAATACATAGATTCTAATTGGGTGTAAATGAAAAACAATGACAATAGCTCGAAATTGTGAAACCAATCTTTTAAGCACAATTTGAGCTTGAATGTGTTGAGCTTTTAATATAAGTGTAAATGTGTAACATATGGGGAGCTTCAATATAAAATATCTAGTTATCGTAATTAGAGTAACAAAATAGTTGTATATACTAAAAAAAAAAATCATATTCTAATTTGACGTAAGTTTGAATTTATTTGGTCTATGATTTAAACTCATGAACTATATGATTACAGAATAAGGGTTGATAACAATGTAATCTCCAAAAATACTACTCTCTCCATCATTAATGATAGAAATATTTTGACTTTTTAGGTAAAATTTTGAAAACTTAGACCATGAATTCTCATCCGCCGATAAGAAATAATATAGATTCATGTGAGATTTATTTTATTAAGATTTTTGAAATATCAAATTGTTATGCATGTAAAACTAAAGATATTTAGGTTTTAAGTCGTGTGTCGGTGATTGTAAAAAGTCATTTTGAACCTATCATTTATGGATGAAGGTAGTCATTAGGCACGAAAAATAAAGCTAATTTTCATGAGGCTCTTTAAACTGTTGACAATCGTTGAAGGACTGAATTTATGAATAATTTAAGTTGCCTTCTGAACAATTATTTTAGATTAGTTTGCATTGTGAACAACTATTTTATATCAGTTTGCCCCGTGAACAATTATTTTAGATCAGTTGCCTCATATCGTGATTTTTCATTAAGGGTAAAATGAGGATTTCCTAAGTATTAAAGTTTTGGATAATTTCACAAAATTGTAATATTTGTTAAAGTCCCGGTATACCCTTCATGAAAAATCACGACAAAAGACAAACTGATCTAAAATTATTGTTCAAGGGGCGACTTCTCTACAAAGATTGTCCAAGGAATAAAATAATTTATTCAGAAGTTTAGTCCCTGAACCAAACGATTGAGAATATTTCAGCGGACCGTTAGCCTAATCTTTTTTTGGTAAACGAGTTCATTTAATCGATCCATCCTAGCCCAGGCCGTCCAATAGCCTATAAGCCTTGTGAGCAGAGGCGAAATCAGGATGAAAATCAGGGGATCAATTTTGGGGGGAAAAACTAAGGGGGAGGGGAAAAAATAAAAAATAATTAAAAGTACCAAAAAATTGTTAAAAATAAAGCTAACAAGGCTTGAACCCATGACCTCTGCCTTTTCAAGGTAGGAACTAACCAACTAAGCTACACTTACACTTGGTTTGTTTACATTTTTTATTGGGTTAATGGCATGGATGATAACCTATGTTTGCCATATGTTACCAGTCGATCACCTATGATTTAAAATGTTTCAGTCGATCACCTATGATTTAAAGAGTATCTCAGTTGGTCACTCCGTTAAAATTTTACGTCTAACTCCGTTAAATATTGGTCATGTGACATTTGTGGGGGTATTTTAGGAAATTCACACTAACTTTTGGGTGTGAAATTACGAGTATGCCCCCGAAATTTATGTGAAATTAATGTATTTCAAACAATCTAGCGTGTAAAATTACGAAAATGCCCCCAAAATTTATGTGAACTTCAGAAAATGCCCCCAAAAACGTCACATGCAACTCACATGAAAATATTTCACGGAAGTTAACGGATTGGGTGATCGACTGGAACATTTTAAATCATAGGTGATCAACTGGTAACATATGACAAACATAGGTGATCATCCTTGCCATTAACCCTTTTTTATTATATATATCACAAAAAATTAAAAAAATAGCATATAAAATGAACGATACCGAAAAACCTAGGGGGGCGGACGGCCCCTAGTTACGCCCCTTCTTGTGAGTGATCCTTCTGGATTGTTTAGCCAAAAAATACTTTATTAAGGGATTAATAAAAATTTAATACTATTATATATTATAAAGGGCAAAAGGCTGGAATCATCACCTATGTTATACCTAGGGTCCCCTTTCACTCAACCATGATTTGATTGGCCTCTTTCACTCACCCATAAAATAAAAGGAGTCTCTTTCAATATTGCCGTGTTATCTACTGTTAATGTTGTCGATAACACAATAATTTAGTAGGGGCAAATTGGTACCTTCAAGCTTAATAAACAACCAAAAAAAGGAAAAGTCAAAAATACCCAAATCAATTTAATGTTTATCCAAAATTCCCAAATTAAACACGTAACCTAATTATCAAAACGGAAAACGGCATATCATGGTGAGCGACTGGGACCTTTCATTTCATGGGTGAGTGAAAGAGGCCAACTAAATCATGGGTGAGTTAAAAGGGACTCTGGTTAAAACATAGGTGATGGTTAGTATTACAACCTTTTGCCCTATTATAAAATACTCTCGAAATAAAAAGTAACCTCTAAAGCAAGGGTAAAAAAGGAAAGCATGAGTACAAAAGTATATTAAATTCCGTAACAATCAAGTATTATGAAAAAAGAAATTTTTTTTTAAATAATCAATTATTATAAAACTGAGGGAATAATAAATACATAAATACTCTTGTGGCACAATTATTGATCGTCTCTATTATAATTTTTAGTGTAAACTAAAAAAAGCGGTAGACATTGGTGAAAAAGACATTAAGAATAATGGCGCAAGCCATTCAAATGTGCCAAAACTTGCTAATTTATATTTGGATTCCTAATAAGGAAGGTGGAATAAATTATATTTAACGAAAGACGAATATGCCACTAATAGAATTATTGATTGTTACGTTATTTAGAGAAAGATCCAACATCTCAAAAAATGATCCCTTCACTAACAAAGACAAGGGAGAATGAGGCTGCCTTTTTTGGATTATCAAAATATTCATGTACTAATAGTAATCAACAACTAAAGACAGGGCACGAACTTACACCGGATTCGACAAATTTTGAAGAGGTTTCGAGTTGTACTTCAACACAAACGACATTGGTTTAATGTTTTCTTTGATTAGTCCAAATTATGTAATTGTTCTGTGATTTTTTATTTTCAACTTGTGGCTAGTTTGATTGAGCTACTTAATTAATAAGTTAATGATTGGTTCGAGTTAATAAGCATCACCATCAAGATGGAAAGGTAGTGCAACGTCCAGCAACAAAACCAATTTGGTAAATTTTGTTTGGGTAATAAGAAATTTTGATCTCTCCCAACAATCAAGATCTCTTGGCTGGGAAAGGATTATAATTTTAAGGATGTATCCTCATAGCAACTTGTAAGGGTGAGGAATGAGGATTGACGCTGGCAACAAGACATGTAACTAGAAATAATCCTATAATAAACGCCTTCACATTTAGATTTGAACACAGGATGCTAGGTATCTCCATCCCAATCTACTTATCACTTATCACTAGGGATATTGCCCCTAGCTTGAATCTTCTTGATTTTCTCACTTATAAGAGGTATCTAGAAAATTACGTTCATTAGTTATTTAGTTCGTAGTTGATCAAAACGTGCCAGGTTCAATCTAAGAAAATGATACACATGACATAAATAAACTATATTAAAATTGTCTAGATAAAAAATATAATTAAAAAATAAATAAAAAGTTGTTAGAATTATGCCTTGAACCAAGAAGCTTCAAGAATCATCTAGTAGTTGTCCACACGGGCATAACCTAGTTGAAAGTGACAAAGTGATTAAGGTTGAAATATAGAGACATCGGGGCTTCAAATTCTTGTGGAGGCCATTTTTGCTGAAATATTGAAGAGGTTGTTTCAACTTTAGTGTCTCATTAGTCATCTCCCTTACATGACTGTTACTAGGGTACATCCCTCGATTTATAACCCACCTGATCAAGAAACTTACAACACAAGTGGGGGGAAATTCAATATCTTCAATTAAAAAATCATCTAAAAGCATTAAATAATAAACCTTTAATCAATGGAAGAAATAAATTTCAATTTTCTATATATTTAGTTGTTAGTCTCTAACCAAGAAAAGCTTCTTTCCATTTTGCCCCCTCAAAGATTTTCATCTTTGTAACTTGTCTATCAATACTTCTATCTTTTCAAGTTATCCTTTCAGTAGCTTTTTTCAATCAAAATGAAAATTAAACGGAAAAGACAAAGGGTAATTTAGACAATTCATTTAATTTACCCACATTGATTTGCATTAACCACACATTAACCGTATATTGCCTCTCTCAGCACTTGTTTGAATTAGCTTCACTAACATAATTTTGTCTGCAACCTAGAGATTGGTCACTAAAACAAGTACTGAATAGCACAGTAAATACAGAAAAATTCAGGACTTGGAATAGTGGAGTGTGGGCTAAGATGGGAGATAGAACTATTCACGTGCTGGTCTCCCTTCCTTTTGCTCAAAGGCCTCATAAATTGTAATGACTCATTACTAGAAGTATATATTTATCCAAAGTTCGATACAACTACTTGCACGTAGCATTTTGCCCATCACTAAGAGTCTAAGACTACTGACAAATGCATGATGGTTACTTTTGTTTTATAATTCTCGTTCTCTTTTAATTTGCAGGTGAAATATAATCATGTAGCATTATTAAGTAAAAGAATACAGGACCAATACTTATTGCAAAGGGCAAAAGACATATATGAATATTTGAAAAACTGAATGCACTTTATTAGCTGATACAATGAACCAATTGTTAATTAATGACACTTGGAAGAGCAATACAAAACTCAAAGTAAAAACATCCAAGATCGTAATCTATAGAGTGTAAATAAATTACTTACATCTAAAAAATAGTTTGTGATATTACAAGGTGAGACTTAGACCACCCACAACAAAGGTTAAACTGGGGGTCAAGTAAAGTTAAAGTCAATTCAATTACATGCAGCAAGAATTAAAGTGGCAGGAGTTAAACTTGAGTTTAATATTTTAATACTCAGATTTTGGGTTTAATGTGGACCCATCGCTAAAAAGCAGCCAATGGGGCGCTACGTGCAGGCGCGTGTACCAGCCTATAGAAGTTTGTGGCAGCGTCCCATTGGCTGCTTTTCACCTTTTTTTTGTTTTCTCTTATTTAATAAATGTATTATTTGGCCAATAATTTATCAATATTTTTTTTTATTTTTAGAGATCTATAAATAGAGCCTAGGATTGTTTCATTTGGACACAAAAAAATAAGTTTTTTTTACACCTTTCTCCAATTCTTATTTTGTTTAATTATTAATTTTTATTGTAATGAATTAATTAGTTACAAATAAATTAAATATTATTTATTATATTATAAAAATTAATTAATATAAATATTATAATTTTAATAATAACATATGTATAAATAATAGGATAAGTAAATATCTGGTGGGTATAGGATAAGGTGATGTTGTTTTCATTCAAACGCTAGAACTTACAAATAGTCATATGCGATATCAATTACATTGCATTTTACACTAGTAAATGGGAGTCTAAGCTCCAAATAAATAGTTTCGTCTTCTTGACTGTTGAATCCACGTAATCCTTGAACTTCGCTTCCTGGATGTGAGTCCGATCCCTGAAGTTGTCCTGAAACGACCGGAAATCCCACAGAGTGGATGCTGGAAATCGCTGAAAGGCCTGAAATCCCACAGAGTGGGTGCTGAAATGTTGCACAAGCAGTCCCGAAAGCAGAGGAAGTATGTTTAAATATACCCCTCTACGAGATTTGAACCCGAGACCTCTTGCAAAGAGGCTCGAGTCCGGTATTACTAGGCTAGATGGATAATGTGATGTGGAAGGGAGAGAAACTAACATAGAATCCTGAATAAAACTCTGATGTGAAAACTGAGTTCAATTGTGGTGTAAGTGGATTTAAAGCTGACGTGACAATGAATAAAGTGAGTTCAATTAAAACTTTGTTATGGATGGTCTTATACGAATGTCCACATTCTCCAATGCCCAACTCTAGAATTTTCTACAAGTATCCCTACTTTGGAATTTCTTTCTATGTCAGCACCTTTTTGAGCTGATATGTCGGATGGGGCCCGGGGTCTCCAGTTCTAGGACCCACCTCGACAGAAATGTAACTGTCGACCTCCTAAGGGGTCGACACCCTGTGAAGGGGATTTCAAGAGTTGGTTTGCTGGCTCTTGGACTAGATGACAATTGCGACAACTTTGCTGTTTCCGTGTTCTATGTGTTTCAAGTATCTAGACCACGGTCGAAGTCGATCACAGCAACTCCGGCGCTAAAGTTAGTCCGCGTCGTGAAATCAATCTACCAGGATATAGAGAATTCAAAACAAAATTACCTTCACTTACTCAATGCATGATGTATTTATAATAGTATCGTGATATCACCTCTTCAACAATAGTGTTATCTATAAGGTTGAGATCGATTCTTTTCCCTTTCGCCGAATAGGTAAAAGTGAATGGCTATCCTCTTGGGCCTACTAGGCCTTTACCATAAGAGGAAAGCTTAATAGCTAATAAATGGGTTATCACCTTATCCTAATTGAAGTGAAGTACTAACCCATTTATCCATCATAATTAAAAGCAAATTTGAAGATGGGGAGGTGAGAGAGGGACCTGAATACACGGTTAATGATATCAACCCAAATATTAATTATACCACCTTCACTATCAACTATGGATTGGTTGAAAAATGATATTTTTATATATTGGGAATGAAATTTTATTTAAAATTATGCTGGGTACATTTCACATAACCATCTAATATATTTTGAACCTTTTAAATTACCATGATATTGGCAAATATAAAACCGGACCAAATGGTTCAATTTAATTCGATTCAAATATTAATACACGGCTTTGACCCACTAACTTTTTACATGTCCTGACATTTTTGCTCATCAATCAATTCAATTGTCGCTCAATGCTTTTTGAGATTTACGCCAAAATTTGAATAAGAGACCTCTCACAAATTAATTAAAGAATTAGTCATACAAATTATTTACTTTTTATGTAGGGTGAATCCCCTACTAACACTGTAGGTCTATATGATATCATGGTATCTCCATGGATAACATCAATATTTAAACTCTCTCAAACAATCTGGGACAATATGCTAAAATCAACCAACCATGGATAACTAGAACAAACGTCAACAAGAATATGAAAGATGGGCATTGAGAAATTGATGGAACATTTTCATTGCAAAAATTGGTTCATTGAAAAACCTGTTACAATATGTAGGACTCGTAGAGTATATTTTCTTTTCATGAGGATCAACTCCAACACAATCAATCAAGATTTAATTAACCATAAACCATTTAACAACTAATTCACCAACTGAACCACATGCCAAAATCCAACGTCAATGAAATGGACAAGACACTTCAATCGATACAAACAATTTATAAGGAAAAGACATCTTCGACGTAAAGAGCAAAAAAGCCTCCGGGACATGTAAGGAGTAGTCCACTCTAACTTCTCTTACCATAAAATATTTAAGACGCAAATAGTCCACAAATGCGTAGAACATACATAAGACAATAGCAACAATATCAACAAGAGGAGAAAAGGTGAAGAATGTCGCGACAAAAGAGGTACAGACACCTCCCTAATGGAAACGTTTAATGTTGAAGAACACAACATGATATGAATAATATATGTTGAAACTAAGGAACAGTCGACATAAAATTCATAGTATGCAGACACATTAGTAACCTCGGTTTACTAGACCCCATATTAATTACTGTAACGACAACATGAGAGAACAATGAAAACCAGGGTTTAACAAGGTATTAAGTATAGACTCTGAAAAACGACATGGTACCTACATCTATATCAACAACATCACTGGAACAATGTGTACAACAGCACGATTACACCTTCTTCTTGTCTTTCAGTGGCCCTCGTGGTATTTTGCTTAGAACCTTTTCATCAAACACGGCATACTGTTTCTTTAGTTCTGCCAGGGCTTTCTCCACAAATGCATCCACTTGGTCATCATATTTCTCGTAAAGCACTGGGACAGTGTGAAGCAGCACGAACACTGTATTGAGAAGTCATCAACATCACATCAGAATCAATAGACTCTAAAGTTCTAATACGTAAAAGATATATTAGGAAAATATATATTAGACTTTACATATATAGAAGAGGGTCAAGAAACTGCAGGAACTCCCCACAACTGATAAGATCCACAAGCCGAAGATTACCTATTTCAGAAAGATGACAACAGAATCTGAGAAATAAGAAACAATACTAATCTTAAAAATGACATCACTTCGCTTATGTAACATGTACTAGACCATTAAGCACCAGAGAACATTACTTCAGTCATTATCAAGCATAAATCAGAAAGTAACATACACTGAGAAATGTTTTCAAATCCTTTCCTGATGCAATGCCCTTCAGAGTTGCCAAAGCATGGTTTATCTCAATCCTCAAAGTAGAAGCAATTTGCAGTACAGGCTTCTCAGGAATCTGAATTTCTGGAATGTTTGGCCGCGACCTAACAACGAGCATGAAGTCATTAGGGAGCCAAAAACACTTAAATCTAAGTTTACTTTAAAATTTTAAAGTTGCAAGATATAAGAAAACAAAAGTGACCTACTTGGTGATGAAGAAGCTCGCATTTGACCACAAGAACAATACAGCAAGAGTAAGAATCAATCCGTGGCAGATCAATGTGAGCAGATGATATTCAAGGACATCGAACAGAAGCCATATAGCTGTAGCACCTCCCAAAACTCCAGCTGATATCTTCTTCTCCCTCCATAAGAAAACATCAGCAGCTGCACCCGAGTAAGGTAACAAATAAGATGGGTCAATTTCGGTACAATTTTTCATCTTCCACATTTTGGTTAATCTCTATACGTCCTTTAAGGGAAATGCGCTTTAAAGATGACTACAGATTAAGCATACAACGGTGACCAGGATTACAATGTTCTACTAAAGGAAAAACAAATGTCTCATCTAATTAATTAACTGAAGAATCTTAAGACAGTTAAACTTAAGACAATCTCTAGTCCAAACTCCAACGAAAAAGTTTGTCAATTATAACTTCACTTTCGATTCTTAATAATCTAACAATATTCACTTTAATAAATAAAAAATCAACAGGGAAACCAACAAGATCTAACTCATAGTAAGCAACTTAATTACAAACAAAAGTTCCATCTAACCTAAACGAAAACAACCTCAATTCATCAAAGTAATAAATATAACAATTACTTTCTCAACAGAGGAGAGTGACAAAAAAATTCATAATTATGATTTAATTCATTATATCGAAGGGCAAAAGAATATATAATCTTCTACTCTAATTACATAAAAATAAAACCACATATACAAATGAATCTAAGCTCGAAACATAAAAATCAACCAGTAAAATTCAAAAATCGACAATCTTACTAAAAAGCAAAAACAAAAAGAGTTAAGGGCTGAAAGATAAGTATTACGCTTTCCACCACCAAGAACTTTGTGAACAGGCTGTTGACGGCCAAAGAGGCGTCGTTTTTGGGACTTCATCGAGAGCGATGAAGTCCCAATTGTCTTGTTGTCATCATCTGAATCTGAGGAGGAAGATGAAGATGAATCATGATGATCTGAACCCTTGATTGCATCAGAAATCTTGTCCATCAAACCTTCTTCTTTCTTCACCTCTTCATGATCTGCCATCTTCTTAATTGTTAAGTAAAAGAGAAAAGGAAAATGGAGAATTCTTGAGTTGGAGATAAAGAAGACTTGTGTCTTGGGACACTGTTTATTCTTTCATACAAGAAAATAAAATATGGGTTTTCTAGCTTAATTTCTATGTACACACGCAAATAGTGTTTTTCCTATGAAATTACTATCTTAACTTCGATAATCCCTGTTTGTGAGTAAAGACGAGATCGAACTGAAAATATTTTATTGAGTCGTGCACACTCAAATTCAAGTCGAACCCTTAGTTAATCTTGAGCGTGGCCGAGATCCTAAAAGAAATATAATAATGACTTATTCGGTTTTTTTTTTTCTAAACCCAAAACTAAATATAGATAAATTATAAATACAATTCCAAGTAAAATTTAATTTCTTAAAAAGTAGGGGTATAATAGTCATTGAGTATCTTTGGGATGATCCAGTTGGGCCCATTTTCGGGTGATATAGTGTGATGAATCTGATATTTCTAGAAGGAAGATTCTGGTAAAATCTGAGCCGTCCAACTCAGCTTAGGAATTGAGATGGGTTTTTATTAAATTGTTTTTGATTTTGTGGAATTAGTTGGAGAAGATATAGTAAAGTAAGAGTAGGAAAGGCTCACAGGTTTACAGGTGTCAGGTGTGGTCTAAGTTCCGCTGGACGGCTGGTCCACTAATAATATCGAAACTCGAAACTACTAGAAACCAGCTTCAATATCTTTAAATGGTCATTTTGACCCCTAGAATTTTAATCCCTCCATTTTGTAGATAACTATCTAATTAAAATGCCTTATAATTACCACAAATTATTACTCCACGCCTTATTAATTAAATGAAACATCAATTAACTATTCTATATGAGGTCATTTTGTATATATGAGTTCATAAAATAAACACTCAAATCAAAACAAAAACAAAAGCAAAATCTCGATTGAGTACAAAAATAAAAATGAATTTTATCATCTGCTTTATTTGTGCTCTTGTAATTTTATACAGACTTTATATAATACTAGTAGATTTGTCGGGCCAAAAATTAGACATAAAAGTCGGTATTGAGTATCCATTAAGTTTGTTTATTAAGCAAAAGTGTGGAAAATGTATTGAATATATAAGTAATCATTATAATTCGGTTGACAAATCAGCAAAAACTTTTAAGTAGTGGTTAATAATATATGGACAATAATAAAGATTTCGATTTTAGCCCTGTTTAAATCTATTTGTATGTTTCTATGAGATTATTAACTTTTGTTTTCTTTTTAGATTAGATATGTGCGGTTTCAAAAACCGAGGCAGATCATCAGATTGATCTTTGGTATCGTGACTGTAGGAAATATCATATCCCCTTATACAATACTGATGTGGAAAAGCTAAAGGTAGTGTCTCACAATTTGGATATCAAGATTGGTTCTATGTACTCGAATCATTTGACATATATTAGATTTATGGGAATGATGCTCTTCCTGCCCTCATCTACTATGAGGGGATGTTCTTTAGGTGCGTATTCTTACCCCGTTGTAACAAGTTGACAATGACAAAAAATTTGTCAATATATGTTTCTGTCGATAAGATCAGAAGACCGGAAAACCGCAGCAAAATTTTGACCTTCTTCCATCTCATAAAAACCTACATTGACAAATTTTTTGTCATTGTCAACTTATTACAACTGGATAAAAAGACCAATCCTACCACCAATCTTGCTAGAGAAGGATAATAGAAAAAATAGATGCACCTAAAGAACATCTCTCATAGTAGATGGTGGCAGGAAGAGCATCATTACCGTAACCAACATACGCCAAATAATTCGAGTACACAAAGCCAACCTCAATATCCAAATTGTGAAACACGCCTCTAGCTTTTCCACATCAGTGTTGTAGAAGGGAATTGGAAATTTCCTAGAGTCACGATACCAAACATCAATCTGACGACCTGCCTCGGCATTTGAAACCGCACAAATCTAATTTAAAAGAAAACAAAGGTTAAAGATCTGATAGAAACATACAAATAGATCTAAACATGGCTAAAGTCGAAATCTTTATTATTATCCATTTATATACATCATAACTTGAAATGTTCATTATTTTAGTTAGAATTGAACATATTATTCTATGTTGTACATTTTTATTGAATATATATGAGTTATTCTAATCCATCTTAAGTTAGGTTGCAAAAAAAACTCTCTTATGTTATTGTTCCCTGATTTATTGTAATATATTATAACTATTTCTGTACATGTGAATATATTCTACTTCTTATGTTACTGTGCTTGGATTCTGTCTCAATCTTTTTCTATCTATAAATTGTGACAATGAGCTCAATCTTTGTCTGGAATTTGAATGAAGTAGTCTCTTAACGAGGATGAAATGTGATTATGTGCTTGCACACATAAGATAACTTGAAATAATTTGTGTATTGTTTCTTTAATTTATGCGTACTCTCTATATAATTTATCGGATCGAACTCCATGAAACAAAATATGCCCATATATACAAGCTATAATTGATATAGATAAACTGAAATGAAGATCCATAAAATCAATTTTTTATCTAAATTAACTCACCCTTTACTACAATACAACCTTCCTTTCTCTAGGGACATTATATATACAAATATTATGGAGACTACGAGTACTATGAGAGCCATAAGTTTTTTAACATGTAAAAACATGCGAAACGTAATCAAAATAGTTGAAAGTATGCCCATAAATAATTACACCCAAGATTAATTTGTTAATTGATTTTTTGTTTTGAGTTATTGGTAATATAGAAGATAATACATGTCTATATATCAAAATTGGAATCAATAGTCATGAAAAAGGCCTCTTCAATAGTCATGAGACAACACTTCACTTGCTTAGATTCAAATTAACACCAATTAATATACCAACCCGTCGAATGATTCTGCACAAAAACATTAACAAACTAAGTAACAAATCACATTTTTACTAAACAAACTAAGCAAAAGGAAGATAATGGAATCCTGTATTATATGACTTAATAATCAATAGAAAATTTATAATGAAAATAAAAAGTAAAACGTGCCTATTTACTAAGAATTGAGGTCAACCATTAATTGTTTTATGAAAAAACTCTATGTGTCTTGATGAATGGAGGCAATGGATAGAAAATTATTATATAGCACAAAAAAGGGGAAGCTTAAGAAGAAGAGATACAAAATCTAATACTACCTCCGTCCCTAAATGATTGGTATATTTTGATTTTTGTAGTCAAACTTAAAAACTTTGATCAAGAATTTTTATGAAATGATAAGAAATAATATAGTCATGTTGGATCTTGTTAGATTCGTCTCAATATATATTTTTAAAATATCAACTATTATAATTTTTTCGCATGTAGAATAAGAGAATTGACCATGAAAGTCCAAATATACCAATCATTTAGGGATTGAGGGTGTAGTGAATTATGAAGGAGGGAAACATGAGAGTAACATATGGAGGAGTTTTTCCACCCACATTAAATGCTATGGAGGAGTTCTTGTGCATACATTAAATGCTATGAATGAGTTTTTGCGCATACATTAAATGTTATGAATGAGTTTTTGCACATACATTAAATGCTACATTAGATGGCAATTGAATCAACCACTCAAATTTAACCACGTGTGTAAATTTTATGCAAAAAGGAATGCGGGTTGTTGGATCATGACGCACAAGAATTCATTTTACTATTCGACCGGCAATATGTACAAGCAAATCATGCATTCATGCACAATGTACAAGCATTTAAAAGCATAAAGTATCTTGACCAAGGATCACGTTAGAGACCCTCCTTAGTCCCTTTGTATATTGAGTTAATAAAGATCATTCAAATACATTCATTTCAAATAATACGATATTTTGTTTGGTAATATCGTCTTTTCATCGATTTTTTCGTGTAAAATATCGGCTTTTAATTGTATGAACTATTTCAGTGAAAAATTAATACGATTTAAATGTGGCGGTTTTTGTTTTTATTTAAAAATACTATTATATTTATACTTTTATAATCACTTACAACAAAAAGGATCTTTGAACTTAAAATTTGAGGATAGTATTCCCATCAAACCCTTAATAATATATTTGATACTTCATCGCTATATCCAAACCATTAAAGAATACATTACCTTCTCGTTAGATCCAAACCATTTTGAATGATTTGTTTGTTTGCCTGAGTACCAATCTCATTTATAGATAGTCTCTACGGGCCGAAAGAAATTTAGCGCAGATTTTCAGTTTATGTTCAGACTTTTCAAGTACCAATTAAGATGTGTTTTGAAACATAAATAATGTATCAAGGTCATTTCAAAGAATAAGTAAGTTTTGGGAGCATAACCTAATAATTGATCATGTATGTCTTTTGTTTTACATAGATTATTTTAATTTATAGGTGTCTTTCAGATTTAGTTCAAGATGTGAATTTAAAAGTTAATTATTTTATTGGGACAAAACAAGAAAGGTGGTTAGAAAAGCACATTGAAAATTTAAATACCATGTTAAAAAATTCTTGTACTTTAGCCTAAACACCAAGCTAAGAAAAGATAGAGGGAGTATTTGATAGGCGTGTTCACATCATATCTATATGCAAAATTAGATATGCATACTATATGAAAATATTCGTAGGATTTAAATTATCTGAAAGTAAAGCACGTCATATGTATTCACTCAAATTTAATAGAGCTTTGTATGGATTTAAAACAATATGTATTTAATTTATTTTAATTAAGCTTAAATTTATAATAAATAATACTTCTTTCATTTCTTTTTATTTAATTATTTGGATAAAAAATACTTTATTAAAAGATTGCGTAAACTCATTTGCAAGCATGAAGATTTACGAAAACGAGGGGGAACCTGTTGTTTAACAATCAAGTTAGGACAAAACATCAGGCTCTTCGTAAGAAATTAGCAGATCATTTATTGTCATATATGTTGGTTGAAGAATGCACTAGAAGAGAGTAGAGTACATAGGAAACGTAAGCAGTTCATTCCCACTGTTCATGTATACTTAATATAAATGATATGCTCGTTTAAGGCGTCCCGCTTGGCTAGCTCATCGCCCAACAAAGGAGGTGAATTCGTAATGTGCCTCTAGCGGCTCGGTACTCTACCTCAAGAGTGCCCAGAGAGGCTGGGTAACCACCCACAAGCAGATCCTCCCTTGAACAAATGCAGAGTCACTCATGCACCTGCCGTGGATCGAACCCACACACTTGTGGAGAAACACACTCTTATAGTGAAGCCCTTACCATTTGAGCTATGCCCCGTGGGCATGTATGTATACTTAATATAGGAAGACAGTCTCGGGACATAACTCAACTGGTAAAGAGTTAGAGTGCAAAGTGCAAAGTAATCTCGCTTCTTCATGCAACTCAGATTCGATTCCCACTGAAAATTAAAAACCTTGTGTTTCAAAGTGGTTAACGGACAAGCTTTAGTCCCCTGATCAGGCGAGGCACATCTCGCGTTAACCTTTAACATCGTACCTACGAGAAGGAGGTGTCAAGGGCCCTTAATTTGAGGGTCTCCAACTTTTTTTAACATACGAACACAAAAACAGTAGGCACTACTCTCATATTACTTCGACTCCAATTTATCATAAGGCACTATGAGGCTTTTACCCCGCTTATTAGGCGAGATATTTTTTTATAGGCATTGGATATATTGATGTTGCTATTGTAGGTGCACAGCCAAAAAGAGATTAGGAGTGGCAAACAGGATACATCCATTACCCTTCAAAGGAGCTGAAAGCCACTCCAATAGCTTCAAGAAAGAGCAAACAATTAATTTTATTTGTCCAAGCATTGCGGCCTTCTGCTCCAATACCACCAATCTACAAATTAATTGAGACAGTTTTCATTCAAGAAACAGATGTAATAGTATAACTAAAAAAAACAATGAAATACATAAAGTGAAGCTCGGACAAGCTCAAGATTGTCAAATTTTCAATTCTTGATTTCTCATCCCTTAATTCTTCAAGAAAAAACATCACATCTTCACGAATAAGTTTCCATCAGGCGGGGGGTGTTGGGACTGGGGGGGGGGGGGGGGGGGGGTTAATGGGAAAATGAAGGAGGGGATGGGGGTATGGGGTGGGGTGTGAGGAAGAAGGAGGGGTTAATTTGAAAATTATAGTTTTGTTATTATAAAAAAGTGCCCAAAAAAATTAATAAGTGTATTATTTCAAGTTTACCTTTCTTTTAAAATGAAATTTAATATGAATTTGACATTTTAGGGAGTAAATTGATAAAAAGAATAGTTTGAACCTTATTTTGAAAAGAAGCAAAATTTGAAAAGCCCTCTACAAACGTATGGATACTTTATAGGCCAAAAGAAAATAAGCCTAGAAATAATAATACCTACAACTTATGCATATATAGTTGTTTGCAAATCAAAATATGCATGAATCGATTACAATATCAATCATGTATACTTGCCATATATATGGAAACTTCGAAGATTGTATTGATGCGTAGTACAAAAAGTATCAAATTGTCAATCATATATCAATTAATATCAAAGAATATCGAATAATTTAGTAGTTAATAGATCTTTTAATGGTCTCGTCAATTCTTAATGATTATAATTTACTTTTGAAACACTTTTATAATTTTGATGAATCTTTGAGACAAATAATAATATAATGAACTTTATGTCATTATCTTCTCCGACTTCGTCTCACTCTACTGAAACTATCTCAATTACTTTTCTTTATAATAGGGGGTGTTTAATTTATGCTTTTGTCTAAAAGTATTTTTTAAATTAGTAATTTTAACTCCAATATGGATTTAAATATATTTTCTGTCAACAACTAATTAAATAATTAATTTATGCACTATTTTCACATGTGTTACACATTTATATGGACCATTTACGCATCGATGTCACTTGATGGGACCAAAGTGCAACAATGAATTAAATAACCCCATTATGTTAACACATTATTTGTAAAGAGTAAATTACTGAAATGGTCCTCGAAAGTGGGTTCAGGTTGCCTTTTGGTCCTCGAAAGTGCAAAAGTTGCAACTTAGTCCACGATATTGGCCAATGCTTGCAGATTGGTCCAAAATTTAGTTAATGTGTTAATTTTTAACGCCCAATGGCGATTGTAGTTCACTCCTAAGCTAATTTTATTATAACCTTTCTAACTTATTAACAACACATGTAACCCACGAGGCGCGTGGGCCATTAACATTTAACAACGCCGTTAAATTTTGGACCAATCTGCAACCGTTGGCCAATATCGTGGACTGATTTGCAACTTTTGTACTTTCGAAGACCAAAAGGCAACCTGAACTCACTTTCGGGGACTATTTCAGCAATTTGCTCTATTTGTAAACTATAAAAATACTTGTGAATGGTAACAATTAGTATTAAATAAAGGGTTAATGGCAGGGATGATCATCTATGTTTGTCAAATGTTTCCAGTCGATCACCTATGATTTAAACCGTTCCAGTCGATCACCTATCTTTTAAAACGTTCCGGTCGATCATCCAATCTGTAACTCCACCGTTAAGTTTTGCAAGTGACTAACACGTGACTTGCATTAAGGGTATTTCGGTCATTTACTAAATGTATTTTAAGGATAAAAAATGGAATAATCATTGACTAATTTCCCAACAAGAAAGTTTCAGCCAATTAACGCCGTCACTATATCGCCCGGGGCCTCGCGACATTGATTCCTGAGAACGGTGATTGGAGAAGTCAACTCCCTCTTGAAGGTCGTTGGTCGAGGGAGGGGGTTAGAGACGATGGAGGGAGAGGGAGGAGGGGGTTGTCGCATGTCGTAGGGGGGATGATTGTGAGGAGGAGGGAGGGGGTTGGGAAGATTGTGAGGGAGAAGGCGGTTATGATGATTGACTAAAATACTCTTCCGTAATTGTCATGTGACAATCACATTACCAACATAACTGAAGTTAGACGAAAATTTTAACGGAGAGACAAAGTGGAATACTATTTAAAATATAAGTGATCGATTGGAACGTTTTAAATCATAGGTGATCGCCTGGAAACATTTGGCAAACATATGTGATCACCCCTGCAATTAACCCTTAAATAAATATATTGTTTATGTGTAATACTATATAACTCAATTTAATTAAGCTTAAATTTATTACAAATAATATAAAAAATTTATAAACCATTTTTAGAAAAGAAAGTTAACTATATTTGATGATATTAATAAATAGTTAATTCGTATATTAAATATTAATAAGAATTAAATAATTTATATGAGTTTACGTTTCCTATAATTGAAGGGACCATGGGACTTTAAAATAAGAGAAAATTGTCGAAATGGTCCCAGTAAATATGTGCAAGTTGCACTTTGGTCCCAGTTAATATTGGGTCTGCGAAAATGGTCCCAGATATTAGTACATATGGTGCGCTTTAGTCTCGAACCGTTGTTTTTAGACAGAAAAAGTTAGTATAGGGCAAAAACGTAAGATTCAGCACAGTGAAGGACATAAAACGCAATTCTAACTAATATTAGGGGAAAAATCGAAAAGTAATCAACTATTATACACTTTATGTCCACACCCCCACACCAATTTCCACCAATATTGTTCCCCCATTTTTAATAATCCAATTTTCCCTCCAAAACATTATATATTTACTTTATGTAACATAAGGGCGGATACGAGCCGGATATATATCGAATCATTCGAGTTCGAATACGACGAATGGGTATTCGTATTTGAAGCTTGACGAATTCGAACCGAGCACAAATATTAAAATGATATGCGATTTAAATTCGAATAATGTAAATTTATATTCGATATTCAAATCGTATTCGACATTCATATTCGGTTTTTTAAGTAATAAATTTAATAATACATCATATTTAAGAAAGATATGAAATTTGGAAGCAACTAAACTTTTTTTTTCCATCACGTTTTTTTTTCCTTAATCAATCTTTATTGAAGTAAGTAGAAAATATTTCAGTGTATTTTCAAAACAAAAATGGCATGGTGCTTACTTATTTAGTATTCTACACTACATATATTCATCCCTCTTGTCCTGTTCTTCAGCCTCCTATTTGCAACTTCTACTGATTTGAATTACAAGAATGTTGCAGAAGGTGTTCCAGTAACCCCAAGAACCCAATTAATACAGAGCCTTCAATTGCCTCTCGTACGAGGAACTTTCCAACTTCAAGCTCTACTCCTAATAAGCAATATACAACTACAAATCACATTGTCGGCTAATCTATTTACATTATCGAACACCCGCCTATTCCTCACTCCATACCTCATAGACCACACAGCAAAAACATAACTTGAGCCATCATTTTGTTTGGTTGTACTTCCTTGCTAACGCCATCGAAGAGGGCTCAATAATACCTCCACGGAGCCTCAAAACAAGATGCAATGTCGACTCTAATAACCAATAAATTACACCATAATTAAAACTACATCAAGTCGACATCTCAACAACTACTGAAATAAAATTATATGTGTACCTTCCTTGTCTTGAATCTTGGATTTGACATTGTCAATAGTATCACTGGAGTCGACCATGATTAGCTCCATTTGCAGCTTCTGATCTCTGATGCCCATTGCCTTTTGACCCTTAGGAGTGTTCTCGCTCAAAATCAGGAGACTTCAAATACTCAATTGACCCTTGCTTAGAAAAAATTACTCATCAAAGACTTTTTTGCTAAAAAAGATTCAATTCCAACAACTTAATTGCGAAAGAGGCCCAATTTTAAGTATAAAAACTCATTTATAAAAAATCTTAATTGCAAATAACATTCAATTCCTGTTAAGATTGCTCCAAATGAGCCCAAATTGTCACATGTGAAAGTCCCACATTGGAAATAAAGGAGGGAGTTCATCACTTAATAAACTAGGGAGCAACTCCACTTATCACCAATTGGTTTTAAGATGGTGCCTACTTGGGTTATGAAGTGTGCTCTCTCTCCTCATATGGGTGTGGCCCAGACCCGATTAATGAAAATTCTACAATTGCAATATAATTCTACAATTGCAATAACTTGACTATCAAAAAGACTCAATTGTTAGCATAAAAAACTTAATTGCAATAAATATTCAATTTTTAGCAACAAAACAAATGCCACGTTTTGTGTTATTCATCAAATTAAGTGGCACAAATGTTAAATAAATAATGCACGATTATCAAAAATGTTATCAAATTACATATTACAACACCAAAAGACACTTTGAGTGTGGGGCGTAAGGGATGGAAACAACAAATAAAATCATGAAATTAATACCGTCAAATAAAAGAGGCAAATAAAATTGGGATTAGATTATGAAATTTGGATGCTTGCGATGCTTGGCAAAATGGAGATGGAGAGGAGCTAGCCGTCCGAGTGGTAAGGTGGTGGTGGTGGGCGGGCGGGCGGGGACTGAGGTGGGAACTAGTGTACACACACCCAAGCAGTGATTGATTTTTGATTTTTGCCCCAACATTAGTTAGAATCACATTTTATGTCCTTAAAACTGTGTTGAATCTTACGTTTTTGTCTCATACTAACTTTTTTCCGTCTAAAAGTAACGGTTAGGGACTAAAGTGCACCATATGTAACAATATCTAGGACCATTTTCGCTGGCCCAATATTAACTGGGACCAAAGTGCAACTTGCACATATTTTCTGGGACCATTTTGACAATTTTCTCTTTGAAATAACCTATAATTCCTCCTTCCCACATCATATATAGAATTTATGTTATTTAAAAAAAAAAATTGAAGTGTCAATTTTGGTATGAAATTGATTAAATGGTGGTATTTGGTACACAGTAAATCAGTAATTTGTGCATATATGGTATGATTTGTAATTCCCTTCAATTTTTATTGATTTGTAATTATTCCCTTCCTTTTTTATTGATTTGCATATATTTTATCTGTGTGTTTTGAACGCATTATTGCATATATATATTACCATATAGCCATAAGGTGATGAAGAAGCCACTATTCATGAGTACAATTGTTGAATACACTAAACATGACTACAAACATGCAATGTGTTCATGTTTTTATTGTTTCCTTCTTCATCATTTTAATTTGCTCCTCTTTCTCATCAGCTCGTTATTATTATGATGATTATGAATTTCTAAAGAACTATAATCAATCATATATAAATGATGATTACAGAGAAGCACTGGGTAAGGCTATTTTATTTTTTGAAGGCCAACGTTCAGGCAAATTACCAGCATCCCAAAGGGTCACGTGGAGAGGAGATTCGGCCTTGTTGGATGGCACCACCGATAATGTACATATTTGTTGGATGTCACGTTGGAGTACAATTTTTATAGACGTGTCCTTAGAGCACAAGTTAAGATACTCCTTCCGTTCGTAAAAAATTGATACATTTTGACTTTTGGTGGTCAACAGAACACAATTTAAAACATTTTTATTCTACATCCGAAAAAATTATAACAAGTTGATATTTCAAAAATATATATTGAGACGAATCTAACAAGATGCCACATGATTATATTATTCCTTATCGTTTAATGAAAATTTTTGATCAATTTTTTTAAAATTTGACTATCAAAAGTCAAATTATATCAATCTTTTAGAGACGGAGGGAGTATTTGATACAAATTTGCTTTTGAAATTTCATATATAAAGATTTTTCAAATATATTATTTACTTTCATGTATTAACACAGGGTACATTTGAGAAAAAATAATATTCTTTGAATATTTTTATATATTAAAACAACATGTCATTCACTATCTTAAATTTTTTTTACGAGCACTATTCATCCGATAGAGGCCGGTATTCAAATTGGATCTATGAGCAACCATTTATTTTTATCCTAAACAAGTCTTTTCAAAAATAATATTAATCAAATAGTGACCTAGTAGGTGGTTACTATGATGCTGGAGAATGTTCTCTGTTCGAAGCTCACCCACCTCATTACCAATAAATGATTCACTCATTGACATACATTTGAACTACTTTCTAAACATGACATATTATATTAACATTATTGCAGGTAAACCTAGTAGGTGGTTACTATGATGCTGGAGACAATGTGAAGTTTATGGGGCCAATGTCATATTCGATGAGCTTGTTAAGTTGGGCTGCAATTGAGTATGAGGCAGCTTTCTCTTCCTCTGACCAGTCAGACTATCTCCTACAAGCAATTCGTTGGGGCACTGATTTTATTATCCGAGCTCATACATCACCCACCGTCTTCTATACTCAGGTACTAAATAATACTCCTATTCATATTATGTTGTTCCAAAAATGAGTGTATTGCACAAATAATTCCCGATAGTGCCATCAAGTTGCAATTTAGTTTCCAATAGTGGAATCGTTGTAGTTTAGTCCCGAAAATGGTAAAAAGTTGCAAATTAGTCACAACGTTAACTATTGCATTAACTTTTAACACCAACATAAAATCATATGTTAAATTTGGGGCAAAAAATGTTTTTTTTACATAAACTCATTTTTGGTATTAGAAAATTAATTAAATTTTGCATTTCAGCTTCATAATGAATTTTCATGAGACACTAAAATGAGTTTGTCTAAAAAAATTCATTTTTTTGTCCAGATTTGACCTCTCATCGTGTGTTGATGTTAAAAATTAATGGAATAGTTAACGTGGGGACTAATCTGCAACTTTTTGGCCACTTTTGAGTACTAAAGTACAACGGTGTCACTATTGAGGACGAAACTACAACTTGATGACACTATTAGAGACTATTTGTGCAATTCGTTCTTTCAAAAATACCCTATTTAGTTAGGCTCTAAACAAGGAACTTACTATATACCCTTCAGATATATGAATGATATACTAGAAAATATTATCATATGTATATATATTTCCATATATACCGTTAAACTTTTTTTGAAATGCATGAGTATATATTACTTGATATATGGTATTATTACATGTTTACTTATTTAGTTTCGGAGATTATGGTTCTTTAATATAACTTCTAATTCTCACTTCCTATATGATATTTAAAATAAATATATAGTTGATATATATATAGAAGATTTGTATTTAAAGTTTTGAATAAAAAGATTTTTTATAATACTCCCTCCATCCCTAATTGATAGGGACATATTGACTTTTTTTGTCAAAATTTGTAAATTTTGACCATTAATCTTTAATAATCAATACAAAATATTATAATCAAATGAGATGTTGTTAGATTCGTCTCAATGTACATTTTTAAAATATATACTCCTTATAATTTTTTCATTGACAGAATAAAAGATATTTACATTTTAAGTCGTGTCTCGAAGACTGTGAAAAAGTAAATGTCCCTATCATTTAGGGATGGAGGGAGTATGTTTTTTCATATGTTTGTATATGTTACTATATATATATATATATATTTATTTTTAACTTTACGTAATAGAGGGCATGTGTAATGTGTTCATACAAATTAGAAACAATTATATAACGACCTTACTTTATTTCTTCACGTATTAATCACGTACCTCTGTTATCAGAATGTTTCGAAACCCCCATTTTATTGGTTAAATTGTTAAATAATCTTATATTTTATCTGCACGTAAAGATAAAAATCATGTAAAAATGGAATGTGACCTTATTAGCTTATTTTTTGTGCATCTATTTGTGTAGGTTGGTGATGCAAAGGATGATCATAGATGCTGGGAACGCCCTGAAGACATGGACACTTCACGGGCACACATTAAAATAAACACCTCCAGTCCTGGGAGTGAGGTTGCAGCCGACGCTGCCGCCGCTCTAGCCGCTGCATCAATGGCTTTCAAAACGACCGACCCCGGATACTCCGCTAAGCTATTAACCGCATCCATATCAGTACGAATTAAATCAACGCTAAATTTCATTTTCCCCTTAAATTATTATAATTTCGATTAAATGAGGGATCGAACTATTGAATAAGTCAGATTGCCCCGGGAACTATCACCTTGAACTGTACAGGGGTCCTAGTTAACTAATGCATTCTTGTGTTTGTTCAGCTATTTGAATTTGCAGATACATTTAGAGGATCTTTTCAAGGTGCTTGTCCTTTATATTGCTCCTACTCTGGCTTTGAGGTTATTACATTTATAAAATAATCTTTTGACCTTTTAATTTAATGATATTACATTTTCGATCGTCTGGAAACTATATTGGTGATCTCATTAAATTTGATGTTGTAGGATGAACTCCTTTGGGCAGCTTCTTGGCTCTTTAAGGCAACTGGAGAGGCAACTTACTTGAATTATGTTTCAAGCAATCAGGGATGGAGCCATGGAGTTAATGAGTTTAGTTGGGACAACAAACTTCCAGGAGCCCAAATGTTACTATCCCAGGTCATTGACACTCATATTCCGAACCAAAATTCGAATCGAACTTTAATGATAAATATTACTACATTAGCGATAGAACTGACCTTGATTGTTTACCCCGTCAGGAATCTCTTAAAGGAAACGAAAAGTTATCCAAGTTTAAGAGCGATGCCGATTTATTTATATGCTCGTTGATGCCGGGTAGCGATTCCCAACAGATCAAGACCACACCTGGTACAAATAAGATCCTGGGTCTATGGGGTTCCTGTAGAATTTTCATTAATCGGGTCTGGGCTACACTCATATGAAGAAAGAGAGCATACTTCATAACCCAAGGAGTCACCAACTTAAAACCAATTGGTGACAAGTGGAGTTGCTCTCTAGTTTATTAAGTGATGACATCTCTCCTTTATTTTCAATGTGGGACTTTCACATGTGACAATTTGGGCTTATTTGGAGCAATCTTAACACTCTAAAACCAATTGGCTATAGTGGGAGTAGCCCAAGATCTTATATATTGACCCGGGAGAACATCGATATCCGATGCGGGTGTGCATCTCCTTAACACTCCCCCTCACATGTAACCCAATCATTGGCGGAATTTTTCCATCCCGGTATTAGTTGCCGGAACAACATCGGCGGGGTTACACGTGCCTTAATAACTCGGGCTGGCTCATGATACCATGATAAGATTCTACGAGGTATCACTCTAAAACCAATTGGTCATAGAGGGAATAACCCAAGATCTTATATATTGACCCGGAAGGATATCGATATCCGATTGGGTGTGCATCTACTTAACAGAAACGTTAACAAATGTTGTATAACTTAATCTGCAATATTATGAAAATTAGTTTATGGATTTTAATTTGATTTTTTATTATGATGGTTTGTTTGCGTGGTAGGGGGGCTTATTTTCGTTAGAGATAGTAGCAATTTGCAGTATGCTAGTGGTGCCGCAATGTTGCTGTTTTTCTACTCCAAAATATTAGAATCTGCTGGAAATGCTGAGGTACAATGTGGTTCGGCAAATTTTGCCCCATCTAAGATCAAAGAGTTCGCAACATCTCAGGTTCGTTCTAATTGACTATCTCTTGTTTTTATTCAAATACGTCTTGATATTAAAGCATCTTGGTTACCGATTGCATTTTGGTCTTCAATAATAACAACGTTGCATTTTCGTCTTCGATAGTAATACAATGTCGTTTTTTGGTTATTGGATATAATAGGTGGATTATATATTAGGGAACAATCCAATGAAGATGTCATATATGGTTGGGCATGGAAGCACATTCCCACAACAATTGCACCATAGGGGTTCATCAATTCCTTCAATACGAATTCGTCCAAACAAGGTGGGTTGTGATGAAGGCATGTCAACTTTTTTCAATTCTCCCAATCCAAATCCAAACATACATGTTGGAGCGATTGTTGGAGGCCCAGATGGAAATGATCAGTTTAGAGACTCAAGATCCAACTACGCACAAACGGAGCCCACCACTTACATCAATGCAGCCTTCGTCGGATGTTTAGCTGCACTTGTCTAATCTTAGGTTGCGCTATATTAGATCACCATATTTAGATCAATTACACTAGTATCCTGGAAAAATTCCTTAAAATTCTCTTTATTTATAATTTAATTCAAATTGGAAATCTATTTTAATTTTGATATATTTTCAATTTTCTTATCTTTTTTCCTACTTCCTCTTCTTCTATTTCAATATGTTTGATTGTTTAGAAAATTTGTCATGTTTCAAATTGTTTGATTGTTTACATTTTCAATAAACTTTTAAGCCTATTTTCTCATTTTTACCCCTACAAAATACTTTTTGGCCCTAATAAAGTAACACTCCCCAACACCTATATTTGAGGGCATATTAGTAATCTTATTATATCATTCCTTAATAAAGTACTTTTTCCTCCAAACAATCAAACATATCGAAACTGGGGGAGTATTAAAAATTGTTGTATGATACTTATTTTAAACTTTAGAAAAAGATATGGTACAAAATTAGTAAAACAAAAAAATTACTATATTATACTTATTTTAAACTTTATACACTAGGGCCTTATAAACTTCTATAGTAAACAATTATTACAACTTCAAACTTTACCTACACTTGAATATATTACCCAAAATCCTCAACTAGTTGCAGTTGTACCTAAGACTTGCTAGTTGCTACAACTACAAATAGTCAAACTTTAGGACAGTTCAAATCCTCTAGCCCATAAAAGAAATCATCATACATCAAAAAGTCCGAAATGATTAATGGATCACCATTACTATTGCATCCCCATTGCATTGTTCTTAGCTCTTCATCTATGTTCTCTTGTTTGAAATGTGTTCCTGAAAGCTCTTCTTCACTTGAGTCATTCAATGGAAGACTTGTTGACGATATGTCTTCGTTTGATGGAAGAGGGGGAGAATTGTTTCCACCCATCGTGGGGATGATGGGGTTTCGGGGAGTAGCCGGAAACTTGTTTCTTACTGTTCCGGCAAGAGAATTTCGTCGTGTTGGCTGGCTGTGGCAGTGCTCCTCCGTGTAGGTTATAATATACACTTCCGGATCAATACAACTTTGTTCAACTTGTTTTCTTGCTAGACAGCCTTTCATGCTGCTGCATCTATAGTAGCTCCTACATTTATTCAACAACCAAACAATTTTAGTAGTTGCAATAATATATGGTTATATATCCAAGGAATCTTCAGTTTCCATGTGAGATATGTTTTATATCCAAAATAATTAACCTAAGCTTTAAAAACACATGTATATTTATTGGTCATATAGATTATGAAGCATTTCGATGTAATAGTCGGCAGAACCGAAGGATTTTTATTTTTTAATATTAAGGATTAATTGTAAAAAACTAAAAATGTTAGTGAGAGATCAAACCTAGGGTAGGGCGATCCTTTGATAGGTTTCTGGCCATACTTGCGCCAAGCCCATTTATCAGAAGTCAGATATTCCTCGGCCTTTACTTGAGTTACAACTCTTTTTTGTTGATTTTTCCTACAACAAAAAAATTATTACATAATGAGCTAATAACATCAATATAAATATATAGATTTCATTTCTATCTTCTACTTTATTTAAGTTTGAGATCATTTCCGTTCTGGTCCGAGATAGTGGGAGGAAGTTGGTTCGCTGGAGATATTTATTATGAACTCACCTTTTCTTGAATCTTGGTGAATAACCAGTTGTCAAAGCAGTACTACTACTAGACAGCTGACGAACAATTTCAGAATCCGCCTTCGGTTGGATCACTTCTTGATGATGATGACTTCTTTCTATTACCTCAACTTTTTTTAGTTCAGTTTTCACTTCTTTGGGAGTACTACTACTCAAGGAAAAACTTGGGGAAAAAGAGGTAGGTACTTGAGTAGAAATAGAATCTTTAACTTTATAAAATGGCTTGTAAAGTGTTTCTAAAGGAAACCCTAGAAAAAAGCTTTCATCATCTTGTGGCATACCCCAAATCCCCGAGGTAGATTGACCTTGGACATTCTCCATTTTGTCGATATTATTCGAGTCTCCAACTACAGCTTGCAGCCCCCAATCTTCAAACCTACCAAACATGGCCATCCAAACTTCGCGTCGCGATTGGTAATATATATCAAAATAGAGATATTTTGAAATTGCTTGAACTCCTCGAGTTAGTTAAAAGAAGAAGAAGAAGTTGTGGAAATGCATATGGTATCAGATGTTGTGATATTAAGGTCTCTTTATCTAAGCAGCCAACTTGCAATAATAATGTAAGGCGTTTTCCATTCAGATTGGCTTAGCTTCATTATTTCATTCACGGTCAAAGCCTACTACTATACACGCTTTCCATTATTTTATTTTATTATTATTAATTGGTGACGCTTCATTAGATTGAAAAAAACAAAAAAATTGAAGTTGGATAAAAGGGTTGTATACTGTAGAAATGCGATTAAACATGTGGATCGAGTACTTATAATAAAGTCTTATGTCAATTTATAATGTTTGAAACTAAACTATAATCATTTCTATATAAGTAATAGGAGTATATTAATATGATAAAAGTCAACATTGACTAAATAAAGTAATAAAGCACTACGAAAGGATCGTTTGCTTTGTGTAGCACCAATAATTTGATAATCTCACCTAAATCCGGTAGCTGAGTCAAAATATGCGCCAAAAACAAGGACCATACTAGATATCTCTCGCTTGCATTATTATTAAGTAATTGCGGCTAATATGCCAAAGGGCTACGGATTCACATGCATCGAATTAAAATAAAATCATACAATTTAATATAATAAAAATATGTTATAATAACAATTTAATGTAATATAAATATGTTATAATATTATAACATACTTTATTAGTAGAGAATACTTAATTCAAATCAGATTTATAGATGTAATAATTAACGTGTTGGAATTCATTAATTTTAATTCAAACCAAATTTATTATATATATATCAGATTTAACAATTTACACGTCATACTCCTGAATTTCTACTCTAAAGTTTGAGACCCTCAACTAAGGCTCAGACAGCTCCTTGCCCTGGATATAATGTCAAAGGTTGGTGCGGGATGTGCCTCGCCTGATCAGGGGACTAAAGCTTGCCCGTTAACCACTTCGAAACACAGGATTTTTTAGTTCCCAGTGGGAATCAAACCTGGGTTGCATGAAGAGGCGAGAATGTCTTGCACTTTGCACTCTAGCTCTTTACCAGTTGAGCTATGCCCCGGGGCCTGAATTTCCACTCTAAGAGAAAATTGTCGAAATAGTCCCCGCTAGTGGGATCGAATTGCACTTTAGCCCCTATAGTTACACAGTTGCATTTTAGTCCTCGAAAGTGGCCAAAAGGTTGCACTTTAGTCCCAGGTCATGTTTTTCAATAAAGTTAGTGTCAAAACACGACTTTTAATAATTATGGGGTCAAAACACGATTTCCACTATAGGGGACTATTTCGGCAACCATTATATTATAAGTTTGTCCATTAGCTAACCCATAATTGTAGACTTTATTGAAAAACAACCATAAAAAATCGTGTTTTGACCCCATAATTATTAAAAATTGTATTTTTGACCCCAACTTTGTTGGAAAATATGACATGGGGATTAAAATACAACCGTGTAACTATTGGGGGTTAAAGTGCAATTCGGTCCACTAGCGGAGACTATTTCGACAATTTTCTCTCCACTCTAATATGAAGGTGTTTAGTTTAGTTTAGTTTTTTTGTGTGACGATCACATATATGAAATTGAAATTATATTATAAATAAAGCAAATGGGAGTAGCTGTTTAAAGAACTTTTACTTTCAGGATATGACTTCAATCCACATGATTTCGCTTCCTAGATATGCCTCCGGTCTATGTAGTAACTAAAACGACTAAAAATCTCACAAAATTAGTGTCGAAAAGCTACAAACTACAAAGACATCTCCGAAAATAGAAAAGTATATTTTAAATATCCTCCTAAAAATTGCACATAAAACTTTTAAAAAGAAAATCAATGCGAATACCACTAAATCAATCACAATGCTCTGAAAGGTATTAAGTTCACTTGTCAAAACCAACTTATTACACTTGTTTGACTGAATACAATCATACTATTATTGCTCTATATGTTATTTAATGCACATTCCGTGCTTATCCCATTCAATAATATAATATGACGTAATAAATGTAGTCGGAAATAAAAAATATCCGAAAATGGTTGACTTTTGTAATAAATCAACGGGTGAGTTTAACATGACAGTATCTTAATGTCACTAGTATGACTTTATTGGTAGTATCTCCCACATAATTAAGTTGGTAAAGAATTAAAATAATAAATCTCATCTTTCTATAAGGTGTTAATTAAGTAAGTAACGCAAATCCTAATTCTTTAAGATACATTTTGTAATTTACACATGAAGGCTTTTATGATGATATCATTTTTAAAAATAATTTTGTTATTAATAGTTCCACATTACCCTTTTGATGACATTTATAATTAATAATGAGAGATTTAATTCTCCATTTAATTTAAAGTAAATAAAATGATTTAGTTATAATATAATTAGCCTTATCACAAAGATTGAGACCCTCAAATTAAGGATTATGACAGTTTGTTCTGTTTTGGGTATGATGTCAAAGCGGAATATATCTCGCCTGATTAGGAGACTAAAGCTTAACGCTTTACACTCCAATTATTTATCTATTGAGCTACCCAGGAACAATTAACCTCATTAGTATACAATATTACAGAATAATTAGTTCTAAAAGAATGTAAGTGTTACAACATAGTCACACAAAGTCATAGATGTTGTACATCTCGTCCCAATTTAGACGTTAAAACAAGAACAAATGGACAACTTCCACTACTAATTACCACAATAATGATATTACATGTTATTATTTTGACAATTGAGAAAACTAGAAGAAAAATTGTAAGTAAAATATATAACACCTGAAAGGGCGTGAGATATAAGGGAACAAATTTTCTAGAAAATAGTTTTCATATAAATAATTTAATGGAAATTTTCTATTAAATATTTTTCTTCATTAACATTTTACCACGTGCATAAAGACACATTCTAGAAAAATATATAAATTATTTATGTTAAAAAACAACATATGTATGTGGCAATTGAAGTGTTTGTCATGGAACATAAAGGTTAAGAATTCGAAATGGTCTCAGCTAGTTAGTACAAATTTCACTTTGCGGATCATGATTATTGCAGATTGATCTCAAACTAACATTTTTTCGTCTGAACTTAATGAAAAATTATGTTACTATCAAAGACCAAACTGCAATATTATTAGTGTCTATATAGGGGACTAAAGTACAACAAATTTGTCATTGTCAGGGATCAGAGCATTCACACTAGTTTCCTCAAAATTATCCTTAAATTTTTCTCTATATATTACCTTTATCAATTTTGGGGAACGATTTTAGTTTTAGTGTATTTCTAGTTTCCTTACTTTACTCCTTATAAAATAAAAACAAAAGCAAAAAATTCAATGAAAAGGTAAAAGAGATAGATAATGTAGGAGACAGAAGAGAAAAAGTGAAGTTTGGGGCTTGGATGAGAGAGTGTATATATTCACCTTGCCAACTCTCCTTCCCCAATTTTAATGTGGGCCAACCCTCAATAGGGAAGTTGGAAATGCACAACTTTAACAATTTTTAGCTACTCCCTCCTCATTATTAAGATAATAAAGCTTTTAGAGCATCCACACTAGATTCCCAAAAAGTCTTATTAACTCAATAATAGGGAGGGATGGACTAAAATATGTTAAAATATCACATTTTTAGTTTCCCTATTAAGAGATGGCCCACACAAAATATTTAGAGATCTCTATTGTTGTGCCAATAAATAGGATTTCCCACCCAAACCCCAAAATTCCCTTTTTAGCTTTATGTGTCATGCTATTGTTCTTCATTTTTTGTGTCTCATGTTCTCTCTCCTATATTAATGATGACACATTATATTTAATGTTTTTATTTTGATTAAATAGGGTGTAAAGTAAGGAATTTGAAAAAGTATCTAAACTAAAATGACCCCTCAAAATTGATAAAGATAATAAATAGAGAATATTTGAAGGATAATTATAAGGACACTAATGTGAATGCTCTTAGAGAGACTAATGTGGTTGCTCTCAAAGTGATATATACATTAACACTAACGATAACAAATCACTATGTTATCACCATTGGAGATCAAAGTTTAATTTATACCCGCTGTTTTGGACCATTGTGATAACTAACTCCGAAGAAATTGATGGATAATGCCTAGTTAATTATTTGAAAATTTTCATATTAATCACTGAAATTGATAAACTAGTATGTGTGAAAGTTAAGATTTAGATTTTAACATTCAAAATGCTTAACATACATTCCAAATATGTACTCAATAAATATATCACAAGAAAATTGATGATTTCAAATAGTCACATGAGTTATTGAACATTTTAAATAGACATTTAAACTTTTGAAAAGAAATTTTTGGAGCATCAACTTCACTTTAAGAGGGGCACAATGGAAATTTTATGTATATTACACTCTAGGGAATATTTTTTAAATAATACATACTTAATTAGATAAATTTTTAATATTAATAATTTCATAAGTTAGAAAAACAAATATCATCTTTAACCTTACACTTTCCATTCATAAAACATCATCTTCAAGTTTACATGCACCTATTCCCACTTAACATGGCTCGGTATTGGATCGTTTTATATATGAGGGGTTGATGTTTTATTTCATGTGAGAAGATGATGTTTGTATACAAGTAAAGTGAAGGTGAGGGGTGGGATATAAAGTTGAACATGATTTATTAGTGTGGAGTATAAGATTGAAGATGATATTTTTTATTTAATTAATGAAAAATTGATTACTAAAAATTGGTATAGTTGAATAATTCGTGTTTAAAAGATGAACTATAAACTGTAATATATTTAAATTTTTCGTCTTGTCCTTAAGGATACTTTACAAATTGAAGTTCAGGTGTAATAAAAATACACTCCAAAATACTCCCTCCGTCTCTTAAAGATTGATACATTTTGATTTTTGGTGGTCAACAAAACATAATTTAAAACATAAATATCTCTTATTTTACATACATCCCAAAAAATTATAAAAGTTGATTTATTTCAAAAATATATATTGAGACGAATCTAACAAGATCCCACAAGACTATATTATTTCTTATCGTTTAATGAGAATAGTTGATTAAATTTTGTAAAATTTGATCACCAAAAGTTAAAATAATGTATCAATCTTTTAGGGACGGAAGCTAAGGAGTATATGTTTAAATGTTCAATAATTCAAGTAATTATTTTAAACACTTGTTAAAGTCTGGGGATGCTAAAAAGCTGGCCTAAACTATTTTATAAAGCATCAAGCATGATGAGTTAGTCTGAGACATGCATATATGATGCATGTAAAGTCATCGGTCATCGGTCATCCTAGCGTAGATGACGAATCATAAATAATGATCTTTAGTTAATTAGTAACACTCTACAATAATCCACGCGGCTCATTGTTATACTATTTGTTCCTTAAAGGACAATTAATCCTTCACTAAACCGCGTATGGCGTCATTTGTTTAGATTAATTAATACTCCCTCCATCCCTAAATGATTGTCAAATTTTGACTTTTAGTGGTCAACAAAATACGATTTAAAACTTAAATATCTATTATTCTATATATGAAAAAATTAAAAAAACTTGATATTTCAAAAATATATATTGAGACGAATCTAACAAGGTCTCACAAGGTTATATTATTTCTTATCGTTTAATGAGAATTCATGATCAAATTTTGTTATATTTGACCAATAAAAATTAAAATGTGTTCAATCTTTTAGGGACGGAGGTAGTACAAGTTTGTGATAACTGAAGTCATATAGTCGGTACGTACAAATTATTTAGCCTAAACTCATAAATCATAATGATTTGCCACGGGAATCGCCTCGTCGGCACATCTGAGACTCCCCGACTCCCTCGCGGATCTCTTCCCTGGATGGTCGGGGCGCAGCCCTAGAGTGAGCGGATGGGTTACTCTGACGAACCCTATTTAATTGATCCCTCAGGTCTGGAGCGTCTTGAGATCCTCGATCTCCCTCGTCCCTGACATCAACGACTCCTTTGCCTTTACTCAGTTGTTCTCGTAAATCTCTCGCAGGTTCGTCAGGCGGCAGCCCTTGACGAGACATGGTCTGCGTAGCTCTGTGGACTGGGGGACGAGAAGAAGTTGCCTTGCTGGTATTACGTGTCTTGGGCGGCATCGACCTGAAAGCGTGGTCGGGGTACGACCACAAACACTCCGACGATCAAGTCAGTCAACGGTGTTTGAAGGGTATAGTTTAGGGTGAATAGCACATACCTCATCTGGGGAAGTGTGCCCAGTATTTATAGTGTGAGGCTTCCGTAGTTCTCGCCCTAGAAGGGACACATGTCTCCTCCTGATTGGGTGAGGTTTAAACCCTATTTGCCCGTGGGCTCTTATGCAGATCGCGTCTGCCAAAAGTGTCTAGTTGGATCAAAGTCCACCAGACGGATTGGGCTTTAGATGTATATATCTATATACCCATGAAGTGGGGTCCACATCATTGCCCCCACCATTTCTCGAGAATCCCTCCCACGCCTCGTTTGCGGGTGACGATCGAGAAATGGATCCTTGGTACGAGAGACAGCTGGATCCCTCTTTATGGGACATCCGTCAATATGTCTACGCGTGTCCTTATGGGATCCCAGGCCCGCTTCGTCTTCATTACATCCCTATAAAAGGTACTGTTCCTTCTTCATTTATTCACTTTCTCATTTCATACTCAAAATTTCTCCTTCAGTAATTTATTCTCTCTGCAAGTGCTTTCCTTTTCCTGTATCATCTTCATCACCTTTACACCCGGTAAGTGACCTTTATCACATTTTCCTTTCACTCCATATTTCTGCTTTTCTATGTTAAACATCGAGAATTTGGATAGAGGTGTTTTGGAGTGATGATTAGGAGTATATCAGTAGTATTTGGTAGTTTATGGGAAATGCATGAAATAGGACTGATTTCTTTTCGTGTTTGGTCAACAAATGTGTGTTTTCTCGACGTTTTCCTGGTCTTTTCGGCTATTATGGTGGTTATGGCCGTTTTCCGGTGACCGGAAAATGTAGCTTCCGGTGAACCGTTATTCTATTTGGAAGATGAACAGTCTGGCAACTGCTCATCTTTTAGGCGGGAAAATCGAAGAAACCTTTCATCTTCTGCCACCTGTCCTTTTGACGCGTGTCCTGTTATTGACGCGCTGACATCCGATTTTGCAGATCTTCCTCTGATGGCTAATGACGAATCTAACACTCCTGTGATCGACGTTGACGAGGACGTGATTACAGTGACAGAGACCACTAACCCCCCGTCTGACCCGATGCCTGAGCCGTCTCGTGAGGTAATGACGAATCTATTTCCTTTGAATGCGCGGTCCGTGCTTTCTTCCTAGTCTTAGATCATTTTCTCTTTTATCACAGGAGGCCTTGCCGAATCAGGAGGTTATTCAGGAAGAGCCCGTGGCCATACGTGGAACACTTCGATTAATTGAAGTTTCCGGCTCGGGGCCCAACGAGGAGGTGGCTCCTAAGAAGTCTAAAGGTAAGAACCCTCTCGGTCCGACTTACCTAAGACATTCGCTCCCCTCCATTATTGAGGAACA
>CM016562.1:15305464-15505464 GCA_003412495.2 Echium plantagineum
GTGAGAATGGCATTTAATTAGTTTCTCCAGATGTTTAATGACTTACATAAAGCTAGGTACCATATAAATAGTCTTATTGTTCTTCGAATTGATGTTAGAGGTGTTCTAATTTTATAATTTCATGTAAATACGATCTTACCAAAAAACATGATCAAGAAAACTGGTTTGATTCTCATTAGGAGCAAATCTTGTGTTTACTGGTTTGATTCTCATTAGGAGCAAATCTTGTGTTTAAAGTAGTTAACATGAAAGTTCTACACAAGTTCTAGTCTCCTCGTAAGAATGTATAGGAATCATTAGTGTGACGATTTCACACTTTAAATAACAGAGAACATTGAAATCCAACATGTTATAAAATTATATATCACCAATACTTTATATTTAATTCATTGATAACTTACAATTACAGCTTGAACCTTCTTCACACAAATAGAATCACAGAGTTAATGACCAATGGCGTAACAATCTCAACTTTCCCTGGTCGATTAATTTCATCACTAATCCAAGAAAAACACCAATTATTTCGTTAATACATAATTATCCCTGTTAGCTTAATATATGAGGTATTCAATCACCAGTAGTGAATTGAATCTATCAGCATTATGTAGTACGCAATCCATACTATTTTGTTTTATCTTTTTATTTAGGTTCTAGCATGAACAAGAGGAGAAGCCATGGGAGAGTGAGGAGACATCATGTTGCCCATCATCATTTCATCCATCCTACTACGAAACGATAGGCTGACTTCCAAGTTGCTCCTCCTGCGGCACAATTTCTTGGCCGCACCTGCTTTGCTTTGGAGGACGAAGTTTCGAATTCGCCTGAGAGCTATTCTTACTGTCTCGTCATCCATGTTAGCAAAGCAGACTCTGAACCAACCCGGTTCAGAACAGTGGAAGGATGAACCCGGAGAAACATTCAATTTTACTTCATGAATGATCATCCTCCAAAGTTCCATTTCACCTTCAAAACTTGCCTCTTTTAGCATCCTCCTTAAATCCATCCAGCAATATAGCCCGGCACTGCTTTCCAGGCTCCCAATCCCGACCTGAGAAAGTCCCCTGGTGAAAACGTCGTGCCTTTTGGCTAATCTGTCAGCACTTTCTGCTAGGAATTTCTCCACGAAGATCTCATCCGACAACATTGATGCAATCAAATGTTGTGTTTGTGTGGAAACAAGCCCGAAACTGGACATCTTTCTGGCACAACTCACAACAGTATCGTTGTAAGAGTAAATGATCCCTACTCTAAATCCAGGGAATCCTAGATCCTTAGATAAACTGTATACAATGTGGACTAAGTCGAGGTTGCATTCCAAATTCTCTGATATGATTTCAGCAATGCTGATGAATCCAGGTTGGGTGAAGACTGTTCCTGCATATATTTCATCGCAGATTAAGTGAATATTTTTCTCATTTATGAATTCGACTGCATCTAGGAGTGTCTCCCTGTCCATCACAGTGCCCAGGGGGTTCGAAGGGTTGTTCAACAGCAACCCCTTCACTCGAATATTAGCAGCCTCAGCTTCGTCATATGCAGCTTCCAATGCTTCTCTAGTGAGCCTGAAACCGTTGGCACTTTCGCAGACAACCGGTATAAGCTCGATTCCAGTTCGCCATCTCAAGTCTCTATCAAATCTGCATGAAAAAAAATATCACATCATCTAGTTAGAAAAGGTTCAATCAACATATATTTGATGCCTCCATATATTCGAGATTAGTAAAAGGTTATGTTTGGTATTTCTCTGTTTTATTATCCGAAACATATGAAAGGTTGAAGAAAAATATTTGATAAAATTGAAAAAAACATGTGAAGTGACGGAATTACCCTGGATAGTATGGAGTTGGGACCAAGAAGGCATCGCCAGCATCGGCCAAACAAAAAGCAAGCGATTCATGAGCTCCAGTAGCTCCTCCGCTCATAACAATGCGATCAGGATCAAATGATACTTTGTCTCCTCGTACTGTCTCCATGAATCTTGCCACTGCCTATAAAACAAGAAAATTTTAATTAAATAAATTCCAGATACGAGGAATAGTCCGTGATCTGTTCAATTAAATCGTAACATAACATATTTCAATGTGGTATGGGATCGTTAAAATACCTGTCTAAATTGAGTGAGCCCATGGTAGTCCTGAAAAATGGCAATTTCTTTGAAATCATCTGCTCCTTCAGGTGTACATATGGAGGCTCTTGGGTTGTTCATCACCCATTTTTCAATTAAGTCAAAGCAAAGCTACACAAGAACACAAGAAAAGTAAGAAAACATTAATAGTGTCTTTAAGACAGAAGAGTATGTAATAGTTAAGACACTGGAAATGTTTTTTACCTTATTTTCAGCCAAGCCCATCTGAATAACTCCTGCCTGATTGTTGATGGGATGAAATGGATCACTGTCATAAGCTTTCCATCCATCAAAGTAAGGTGAATTTTCACCATGTCCACCATTGGTTGCAATTCTTGAAAGGATCTCTTCTTGCTTGTTCAATCCCTTCACCATTTTTAATGATTAAGTCTCAATATGTTGCTCTACAATAGGATAAGTGAAGGGGTTCACAAATTGTGATAGCTATCTAGGAAATTATTGTTGAATTTAGTAGTATAAACCCAAGTTTTTTTTGTTTCTAAAAAATGTTGTTTTGCTTTTGTGGAGATTTTGGTGTGGATATCAAGTGGGGAGGCTTGAAACCTATTTATAGAAGAGCAGCCCTTAAATTCTTGGAGTCAGAGAATTATTGCATTATGCTAGTTGGAGAACTTTCATGGGAACGTACATGGTTTTATTGTTTTAATTTTGAGATCTAGTGGGCGGCTTATTAGACTCATTGTTGATTTCAATTCATTTTAATTTATGGGGTATAAAATGGGATAATTTTATATGTGGTGAGATTATTGTTGTTGGCGGCTTATTAGACTTGTTGATGACATCAGTTCATTCAATTTGTGGGGTACAAAACACGATAATTCTATATTTGGTGAGACTATTTTTTTAACAAAAAGCTATTCATGAGAAAGAACGATATGTATGTACGTGCGTTGTTTTTGAAGACGAAAAATTAGCCAACGACATTACACACGCTCGGTGTGTATTTCGTGTGCAAGCAGTGAAAGCTTTTGGCGTGAAAATATATATCATCTTATCAGTTTTATTTTCGTGGCCATTTGGTAATTTTTAATGAAGGATAGAATAGTAATTCAACATATAATTAACTTTTGGGGTCAATTTCAATAGATCAAATGATTGGGGCTTCTCTTAAAAATAAAAAGAAATAATCCTTCCCCCTCCCCCTGATCTGTTATACACATACCAGAATAGTGAATTACTATTAATTCAATAACTATTCTGCCCCCTATTTGAAAATGTGGTGATTGAGAGAGTTAAGTGGGAGGGGTAATATAGTAATTACAACCCTAAAAAATCACTATTTGAGAATAATCAATCACTATCCCAGTATAGTGTTGCCCCCCTCCCCCTCAAGCGTCCCCCACACTTCATTTTGATTTTGTTGGCATAATTTCATAAAAGTATGTAAATAAGCTAGTTTACAGATATAGAGTAATTATTTCGAGTTCCCAAATCATTGGCCCAATTCCCAGTTCAAAAAATTAACGTCGCTTCCCTATCGATCTGGAGTAAATATTAATCATAAGGGTTAAAGGCTATAACAGTCATTGAAGTTATTCCTGGTTGGTGTTCCACCCACTTCGAGTCAATTTGCCTGGTTCCACCCATTGTAATGCCTTAATCACATGAACATGCCCATGCCACCGGGTAACCCGGTAATTTAACCGGTAATTAACCCGTAATTAACCCGATGACTTGATTTTGGGGCAGAATTGTAACATTTCAGATTGTGAGGGATAAATATAGTAATTTAATAGAATCAAACACTTATACATATCCAATTGATGTCCAAATCAATTAAATCAAACACTACAACCCTAACAAACAAATCAATTTTACCTCCATTTTTTATTCCCAATTAAAAAAGTTTGCCCCAATCAATTGAAACAACTAGAACCCTAATTTTCGATTATACCCAATTCTATTAGAACCCTAATTTCGATTATACCCAATCTATTACAACAACCCTAATTCGATTATACCCAATCTATTAGAACCCTAATTTTCGATTATACCAATCTATTAGAACCCTAATTTCGATTATACCCAATCTATTACAACAACCCTAATTCGATTATACCCAATCTATTACAACAACCCTAATTCGATTATACCCAATCTATAGTACCCCAATTTCGAAATCGATTATACCAAATTATTCGAATCCGGAATTATACATACCCAATTATACATACCCTAAAGCATCTTCAATTCAGCAATGTCTTCCTCTTCCTGTATTAGCAACAAGAGCCCTACTATCAATGGAGATGGATTGGTGTATTGCAAGTATTGTGGACAACCATGCGTGAAACTCGTTTCAAGCACGAAACAAAATCCGGGGCGTACGTTCTTTGCGTGTCCAACCCCACGGGTATGATAAGCTTCCATTTTATGCTTTTGGCATGTTCTTCGAGTGTGCAGCAAACTGGTTTAAGCAATAGTGTTGCTTTGTTTGTTGTTCTTAATTTTTCGAATAGGTACTTGGAGGTCATGGGTGGATGGAATGGGTGGATAGAATTGGCTTCGAACATCCTGCTAGTGGTCGAATTGAAGCACTAGAGTTGATGTTGAAGGAGAAGAGCGACCGAGTTGTCCAATTGGAGTCTGAAAAAGAACAGATTTTGAAGGAACTAATTGAAGGGAAATTGCACATTAGGTGTTTGACAAAATTACTCAAAGGCATTGGTTTAGTTATTGTTCTTTATTTTGTTGTTAAGATGTTGTAATATGGATCAGGTGAAATGTCTACTACATTTGAGTACTAAAATGTAGTAGTGTTTGAATGTTTGAATGTTGTTTGAATGTATGTTCGAAATGAACCAGTGTTATTAGTGTTGTTTTAATGTATGGTAGGTGCATGTTTGAATGTATGTTTGGTGCAGTTAGTGTTTTTTATTAGTGTTTGAATGCCACTATAAATTGGATCACATTTGCAGCACATTTAACCTGTATTTGAAGCACATTTGCAGCACATTTAACCTGAATTTGCAGCACATTTGCAGGACATTTGCAGCACAAATCAACAAGACAAAATAGCATTGCAACTAGATAAGACTACCATTGTTTTTCCCATAAGAAATTCAAAACACTTAATTGTCTTAACAAACTAGTAAACCACTCACACACTTAATTGTCTTAAGAAGTTAATAGACTATTCATAACACTTAATTAATTGTCTTCACAAACAACAAATAGGTAGATGAGTCATAATACTTGGTATATTACAAAAGAACACTAATCTTTCTTCAAATCAACTTTGACTAGCCACCTTGAGACAAACTTTTTTCTTTTCTTCTCTTCATTCTCTTAAGGATATTTGCAGTTGTAGGTTCTGGTTGACTTGAACTCACTCCCTTAGTCATCTTTTTCTTTGCCTTTGGTGGAACTTCACCTTGTGTGACTGGACTGAGTGGATTATTTGGCTGGAGAGGCTGCATTGGAGTCTGAAGGTTGACATTATTGGGCACAATCATCTTGAATTCATTGATCCATTCATTTACATTTTCCATCTACAAAAGGAGAAAGTATATAAACAAGTCAATTACTTAACAGTTAGAAACAAAGATGAAATAAATGAACAGTCTAACACACTATAACACTTACATATTCTTTATGGGCAAGCTCCTCTTCTTGTGTGACTGGACCTTCTTTGATGGACCTTGAACTTGTGTTTGAATGTTTGATTAGAGTCTTTGATATACCTTCTTTTCCCAGTTGTTCTCCTTGGACCATCCTTTTCTTTATATTTGGTGGAACATCAGATTGTACAATTGGCCTCACTGGAGTAGTTGGTTCTGGTTCAAGTGGATGTGGCTGGGGATGCTTATTTGGAGTCCGAGGCTTGACATTATTTGGCACAAGATTTCTTATGTCATTCATCCAGTCATACAGGTTATGCAGCTAAAGAAAGGACAAACAAATCATCAGCTAAACAAAGCACACTATAACACTATAAAACTAGAAAACTTACATATTCTTCATGGGCCAGCTGCTCTTCATCAATTATCTCATCTTGACCAGTTGCTGGGGTGATTGGAGTTTTTGATGCCCCTTCTTGTCTCTGTTGTTCCCCTTCATCAACCTTCTTCTTCAGACATGTCCTCACATTGTGACCCTTAGCTCTACAATATTTGCAAGTGTGGAAGTTCCACCTAGTAAGCACATCCTTTTCCTTTCTCTGTTTAACCTCAGTTATATCCCTTCTCCTACTTAACTTAGGTCTGCCTAGCTGCCTAACAAACTTGGGAGGTAATAATGTAATCCTATTCATACTTGGCCATTCAGAAGGACCACTCATTGGTTGAAGTACATTCTCATATACAGCACCAAATGTACTCACTTTATAACAGAAGGACACTACATCATGTAAGGGAATCTGCCTCCATTTATAAACTGCAGGAATGGCATGTCTACAAGGGATGCCTGTTAACTGCCATAGCCTACAACTACATTCTTTTCTCCTCATATCTACCTTAAACTGATCTCCATTCCCACAATAAACCTAAAAACCATCAGCCCCATTCCAGACATAATCTAATCCCTCTGCATGGTTTAAGATTTTTTGTACTATCTTGTTAATTCTAGGACACAGAGGACCAGGTTTTGTGCCTATTGCCATTCTCCTATCCTTAATTCTCTCCATACACAGTCTCCTAATTCTCTCAATCATTGTTATAATTGGCTTATCTCTAGCAGATAGTATGAAAGAGTTAAATGATTCACTTAAATTGTTGCACAACATGTCAGATTGTACATATGTTGTAAAAAATGCTTTGCACCAGTGTTCTGGTTTACCTGCATTATTCTGAATCCAAGCATGTGCAGCAGTATCTGTTTCCTTAAGGTTCAGCATTGCATTGTGATATCTTGCTTTGATAGATGCCCTTGCAATAGTCCAGACCTTATCTCTCAACATCTGACTGCTATGGTGCCTCTTAAAATTTCTGTATATGTGTTGAAAGCAGTTTCTGTGCCCAATATTGGGTAAAGTCTCATATAATGCACCCTCTAATCCCTGCAAAAAGACTTCAAATAGTTAGTATAATATATGTATAATTATCACTATATATGGAATTAGTTAAGGCAAACCATACCTTTTGCTTATCACTCATGATGACATAGTCTTCAGAATCAACAATCTCCAAATCTTCACTCATAGCCTCAATAAACCATTTCCAGGTTTCCTTGTTTTCTTTCTCAACTACTGCCCAACATATGGGCCACCATCCATTATTTGGATCAAGAGAAAGTCTAAAGGTGGGAAGCCTTGGGTCGAGGAGTAGATTAGCGAACCTCGGTATACGCCTTGTCGAGTTTGCATCTCTATCCTTTGATTATATGCTAGAATTGCTAGGTTTTCATAATATGTATTGCGTGGGTTGATGATTTGCTTGTGTCGTAATATATCATAAGTGATCACACATTCCGTGAAAAGAGGTTAATTTGGGGTTTCGATATTAATAGTTTTATTAATCCGAAAATTGGCTATAATTCCGCTATAACCTAATTCACCCCCCCCCCTCTTAGGTTGTCATATAGGCTAACACATTTAACCTCTTATCTGTAGATAACCAAACACTCCAATTACAGGGATATTGACACCTGGCACCCAATCTATATTTCTCATTACATGTCAACCAAATATCTTTCTTTCTAGTCAATGCATACCATCTCATAACCTCTTTAAATTGCTCAGAACTAGAAAAAACTAAACCTGGGAATAACTTAGCATTCTTAATGGTGCTTTCATTGAAATGGACATACCTTTTTTTCTTCCTAACACTTTCTGTCAACATTCCCATATCCACTATCCCATCACTATCACTACCAGAAGTGGAATCCCCACTATCAAAATCAGAATCTTCATTCTGGCTGTCATATAACACATCATCAGAATCTGTGTCTGAATCATCAACCCAACCAGTTAACCTCCTCTGCTTAAATTGAACTCCATGTCTAGCATATGGGCCTGGATACCTTTTTTTCTTCTTCCCTTGTGTTTCACCTTCAACATGTCCACCTTCAAAGTCACTCTTGTGAAATGTTGCTATTTCAGGCCCCTTAGTTTTACTACTGCTAGCCTGCCCATTTACAGGTGCCTCATACTCATCATCATCAGACTCATTCTCAACTTCATCATTTATGTCTACCTCAGTGTCAATGTTTTCTAAGAAAGTAGCAGACATTCCAGGTTGTTGGTTTTTCTTCACTCCTCCATCATCAAATCCACCCTGCTTCATCCCAAACCTGATATCCTCTGCATCAAAATCACCATCACTTTCTTCAGAATCATCACCTTCACTACAACCAATATATTCACTGTCATCACTATCATCCCCTTCTGCCTCTTCACCCTGACTATCCTTATCACCTTCATCATTATCCCCTTCTGCCTCTTCAACATCATTATCCTTATCACCTTCATCATTATCATCCTCATTATCATCCTCATTACGAGCCTCATTAACACCCTCATGAACACCCTCACCAGCCTCACCATCATCACTACTTTTTTCAGTTCTTGTTGTAACTTTTTCAACCTCCATAGCCTCACCAATCTGACCACACTCATCAACCTCCATAGCACCCTCAGTCTCATTCATATTAACTTCACAATCCCAATCCAAGTTAAATGGTACAACATCCAAAGAAGCATTTGAAGCACCAGCACGTTTTAAAGCACTAACCCTAAGTATCTCAATACCACTGTCACTAAGCTTCAAATTACCAAATTCATCCTCATTATCAAACACATCTAACAAATCAGTGTTAACAGCCCCCATAAAGTAAACATCAATAAACTTATGCTCATATGTCAGACTACAAAACTTGACAACATTTCTAGAAATCGCGAGCCTTCTAATCCCCTCAAATCCCTCTACCTCAGGATGTTGATACACACATAACTTCACTTCACCATAACGAAACCCTAATCTAAAAGCCCATGCATCAATCGAAGCTAATTCAAATGTGTCAGCATTACAACAATCAAAAGTTTCAACCTTCCCACCTTCGTACTTAAAATTAGGCTTAAATATGAATTTCCCATGGTAGTGAACCCTAACAGTGAACATATTATTGTTCTCACCATATAAAGCTCTATACCCTTCATCAGTCATGGCTTCATGATTCTGCCGAACCTGACCTGCCATTAATTACGGGTTCAAATCCAAATCGAATTTGGAATCGATTTGGGGAAATCGCGACTGAAACCCTAACTATAACAACAACACGATTTGGGGAAATTTAGGTGAATAAAAGTGATTTCAATGAGTATTAACTGGGTACACAAACAATGGATGTTCTGATTCGAAGTAAAAAATCGAAATCGAAAACGATTTGGGGAAATCGACTTTTAGGGTTTTCTGATTTTTGGTAGGTAGTGTTATGAATGAATAATTGATTTGTGTGTAAGTGTTATAAGTGTTTGATTTTATGTTTTGGGCATGTTATTCTATTAAATTCCTATATTATCCCTCACAATCTGAAATGTTACAATTCTGCTCCAAAATCATGTTATCGGGTTAATTACGGGTTAATTACCGGTTAAATTACCGGGTTACCCGGTGGCATGGGCATGTTCACGTGATTAAGGCATTACAATGGGTGGAACCGGGCAAATTGACTTGAAGTGGGTGGAACACCAACCAGGAATAACTTCAGTGACTGTTATAGCCTTTAGCCCTAATCATAATTTCATCTCTGATTGGATTGATATGATTGTTCAATCTGCTGACATTGACCTTTTTAGCAGTAAAAAAGTTGGTATTTAGGGGTTTGGTGATATAGTTAAATTAAAAAATTGATTGACCATGTTATATTTGGATAAAGGGGGAAGGATTTTATTTTATTTTTCTTTTAATATTTTTTTTAAAAAAGAAGTCTCAATGTGATTTATTCATTAAAATGGACTCCAAAAATTAATTACATATTGAATTTCTATTTTGTTCTTCATTAAAACATAAAATATGTATTTTTTTAAAGAATAATTCTGGTATAGTTTGGTGAGGAAATAGTCGAAATCATCCCAGTAAGAATAATCCTCGTATAGCTTGGTCCTCCACACTAAATCACTAATGGTCAATGCATAAGTGTATGATAATTTAGGGGCAAATTTTAAAATAACTAAGCATGTGGGGAAATTTTTTTAAAAACAAAACACAAATGAAACAAACCCCCTCTCCTTCAAGCTTCTTTTAACAGCTCCCACTCCCCTACCTTCAAGTTTCCAACAGCTCTCGCCCCCCGCCCCGCCCCCCGCGCCCCCCCCCCCCCCCCCCCCCCCCCCACCCCCCACCCACACACACACACCTCATATATTATGTTGAACGTGCAAAATTTTGATAGACTCATCGTATGTGAAAACTAAACTTTAGGAATTTTAATTTAAAATCACAACTAAAACCGACCAAATGTAAACATGAACATCTCATATGGAGTATAATGTAATTCGTATGGTAATGTGATTGTACACATGTATCACTCCACTAGAGTATTTTAAAGCAAGGCTTATTTTAAGGAATTAAAACGTGAGGGGTGATTAGTACACGTTAGCAACACTTATTCTCAAATTTAATGTGTGATTACAAATGATACTCATTTAATTAATACTTACTTCACCAAACCTATTTCATTATCATCCTCAACTTTTATTTAATCACACCCGAATTCAGTGAATGGCAAAAAATGCATCACAACAACGTGATTAACGAATTTTAGAAACTTCTATTAGTAGAAAAGGAGCTAATTGCAGAAATGGTCCCCGATAGTGGGTTCAGGTTGCAGTTTGGTCCCCGCTAGTTGACGAGTTGCAATTTAGTCCCCAATATTACAGAAAATGTTGCATTTTGGTCCCAAACCGTTAGTTCCGTTAAGTAATTAACTTTTTGACTATTTGTAGGGGTGACATTGTAATTATCAAATATTTTGGGGGAAGCTGAGTAATTTTTGCCCCAAATAGAAGCTTCTGATTGTTGGCCCATTATATGGATATGAATTGAATGTATATCGAATTATTCAGATTCGAATTCGACGAATGACTATTCATATTCGAAACTTGACGAATTTGAATTTCGGTCTAAATTCAAATACGAATCTAAATTATGTCATTTTACATTCAATATTCGCTAATATATTCGATTAATTATTATTATATGGTTCGTATTCGATATTTAATTTGTATTCGATATTCGATTCATGACTCGTACTTTATATTTGAGACACTCGTATTCGATATTCCACATTTATATTCGGCAACACTCTACATACACCAGAATATTGTTTTATTATACTATGAAATTACTGATTTGCCCCCAACTTAACCTGTTGTTATACTTCCAAATAGGATGGATAAAATAGTTATTACAATCCTAAAAACAACTTTGGTGTGTATAACAAATCAATTCGTATTCCATGGATTCAAAGTCAACTGCAATATTGTCATTAAGTCCAAATATTCAACAAATACTCTGCAAACCACAACTAATGAATTAAGGTGCGTTTGGTTTTAATTTTGGAAGATTGTACATGCATAACCTGATATGGTACTTTCAGAAAAGGAATTAATTTCATACATGGTTTCCAAGTCCAATAAAAATAACAGCTTTAGAAATGAAAACTGAACTCAGAAACCCAGGAATTAACACTCAAAACCAAAAATCGAAACTGGAAAAGAAAAATTGAACTAAAACCCCCCAAAAATTGAACCCCTTTACATGAAATTGAACATCTTAATTTCACAATTGAACCCCTTTACATGAAATTGAACCTCTTTCGGCGGTGGTGAGTTGGTTGATGGAGCGATGGCCTAAGGAGCAAGTAGGTGGTCGCATAGAACTTGGGTTTGAGAACATGAAAAGGACAAAAAAGCTATAATTTGGAGAATATGGAGGCGATGATGGTGACAGACAAACGATCTAAGGAGAATGGTGGTCGGCGATGGTGGTTTAGAGATGGAAGATGATTCACGATAGGGGAGGGAGGAGAATGAAATGGGAATTAGATTTGGGTGGTCTTTTTTGTATAGTAGGGAATGTTTGATAATTACTCAGCTTCCCCAAAATATTTGATAATTACAATCTCACCCCAACAAATAGTCAAAAAGTCAAATTCTTAACGGAACTAACGGTTTGGGGACCAAAATGCAACATTTTTTGCAATATTGGGGACTAAATTGCAACTCGCCAACTAGCGGGGACCAAACTGCAACCCGAACCCACTATCGGGGACTATTTCTGCAATTAACTCAGTAGAAAAGCTCAAGAGTGATCATAGTTTGACCATAAAATTATTTTGGTTATGTTGTGAAAAATTGTAAGGAATAATATTAAATTATCAAAAATGAATCAAGAATAATAATCTTACATTTATTAAATATGAAATAATCTTATAAAAATGAAAAAAAACTGGGAAAGGTAAAATATAAATTTGGATCCCACTTAAAGTACTTGATAAAATAGGATTCAAATGAATTTTAAGATTTCAATCAATTTGTATTCTACTTATTAGATTATTTTTTATTTTTTTATTATATATTTAATAATGTTATTCAACATCTTAATAAAATATTTTTTATGACAGGAAGAATTTTAAGAAAATAATAAATAATTTATGGTCAAGTGTATTATGCAAACACCTACAAGAAAAATGAATTGAAGATGCCCTTGAACTAATTTTAGGAATGCCATTTATATGTTGTTTTGCACATTAAATATAAATTTAGTTCACATGAAAAAATAGTATCACATAGAAATATTATATTTGTTATTTAATCACAAATGGTATACTATAAATATGATGAATAAATTGCGGACTACGCACATGCATCTAGTTAAAGATAAAATATAAACCTAAACCTTTATTATCTTCTTTAACCCACCCAGAAGCAAATCCATGTGGTAGTGAAAGTATGTCGTGGATCACCCAAACTAATAATGTCCCTAGGTCATTGTTGGACTCTGAGTTCAAGTCTTGTTATATTTGTTTTTGAGCTTATTCTTTCCTTATTGTTTTAATTTCCTCATTATTGTTTAAATCATATTAGCACGTGGTGTATAAACTGACATTCTAACGATATATTGTACCCTATTCTAAAGTATACGTATGATGTATAAATTACAAGATATTTCTCAGTAAATCACGACATATTTCTCAGTTGATCGGGGAATTAGAGTTTGCTTCTAAAATAATTTTAACACAATGTTCACTCCTAACTCATATTACGTGAATAGACAAGATTATAAATACTTAACATTCTAGCTTTTTACCAATTAAACTATATATTGTGTACAAGAATAGTTGTTGGAAATACATCAAAAGCACTAGATCAAATTTGAACTTTTGGCCATATAAGAATTTTCTTCTCATTCTCATTTTACACATCAAAACTTTAATAATATTTAAATAAAAAAAGGTACTTAACTATTCCTCTTTTAAATTAACTTTAAGGTGAGCTTATTTTTCAAAAAATAATTATTACTAAGGATAAATATGAGATACGTTCAATTCATAAACAACCAACTACTATTGAAAATCAAGCTTTTATTAAATAATTAGCTATTGTGCAACAGGTAGAATATAAGATAATTTTGATTTATATCTGCCAACTTGTCAATGTTAACCAACTAAACCTAATATATCTTATTAATTTTAACTAATAAATGTAGAATTTGTTTGATATCAATTTTATATCTTTAAATTGAAAAGTAAAAAATAATTGATACTCCTTCCTTGCCAATTTGCACGACCACTTTAGGTTTGCTTAAACTCTTCACCCCTAATGGTGTGTTTGGATTGAGGTAAATTAAAAGAAGAGTAATTCCTTAAAATTGTCCTAAGGGAAGGAAATTACAGGAAATCACATAAAATTAGAGAGGATTTCTTTTTTTAAGTCTCATAATTTTGAGCTAGAGGAATTATGAAACATATATTTGAAATAAGTTATCCTCCTTCATTCTCTTAAGATTTGGGGAGAGAAAATTTAAGGGAGATGAGGGGTTATGGGGGTAGACTACTAGTACTACCTCCATCCTTTTTATAAGACTCATTTACTTTTTCATGGTCTCCGAGACACGACTTAAAACATAAATATTTTTCATTTTACATGTGTAAAAATTATAAGAACTTGATATTTTAAAAATATACATTGAGAGGAATCTAACAAGATCCAATATGATTATATTATTTCTTAACGGTTAATAAAAATTTACGGTCAAAACTTTCAAAGTTTGACCCAAAAAGTTAAAATGGTGCTAATAAAAAGGGATGGAGGGAGTAATAATTTTCCCTAGGGTAGAAAAATTAAGTTTTCTAACACAATAAAATATTAAATTCTACTCCATTCCCCTTGATTTTCCCCAAAACAAATACACCATAAGTGTAGACACAACATGATGCATGTATTTCAGAAAGATAAAATACTTTGCCATATTAGATTATTCTTTTTTTTAAAAACCCACCCACCGTCCATAACAATGAGAACCGAACCCATGAACTCTAAGTCACTAGAAGACTTCATAATCACTATGTCATTCGATGTTCTCATATCAAATTATTCTTTCACCATATCATCAAATATATACTCAATCATTTTACACTTCAAAACAGATTTTCGTTTTGACATTGCACTGCCATCGAGATACGATTTTAAATGTAAATATATCTTAATCATAACTATAGAGTACATTATTTTCTATCGCGTAAATGAAGAATTCATAATTAATTATTTTCAAAGTTTGACCAAAAAATTAAAATGTCTCCATCATTCGGAATGGAGTGATTACATTGTTTTTCATTCAACTTTTCCTCTACTCCCTCCAAGTCATTTTTATAGGGTTTCAAGTTATTCCACAAATATGAAGGATAAAATATGTCAATTGTAAGAAAAAATAAATTATTTTGCATGATGGGTTAAGCTAAAGATGATAATGATACTTTGGAATAATGTAGAAATATAAGACGAGCATATAGGCTAGTGACTATTAGATAGGATTTAGATAGGATTATGATACGAGTCTATGATGTTCCACTCTAAACCAATTGGTAATAGAAAGAGTAGCCCAAAATCTTATATATCGATTCGTGAGGACAACGACTTTCGATGTGGGAGGTGTATCATAACACTATCGATCTATCAAATACCAAAATGACATGATTTCGGGAAAAAAAATGCTAAAAAGTATATTAACAGAATTGAAGGTAATACGAAATTTGAGAAAAGTGGAATCTACCAATGAAATTTAAAATTAAAAAAAAAATGTTAGCATTCGTTTGTTGAGATGAGATTTGAAGTTCGATTTTAAAGTTTGAATACGTCGTTGGTTAATTTGACGATTGTCAACACTTTTGGAGTAGAATGAGTATATGCCTCAGTGTGGGGTTGGGGGCTGATGAGGGGGTTCTATCATTATAAGTTACGTGTGGTACTTGGTAGTTTTGATTGGTTTCCATTGGCTGTTTGGGTATAAAACGTTTATTTACTGATTTACCATCAAAGTCAACACACTCAAGCCTTTCTTTTCAATTCTCATATCAAACGTCAATTAATTCTTTGAGTCAAACACATGGTCTGCTACACGGCTGCATCCTGACATGTTTGTCCAACTTTAGCAACTATTCAAGTCAAAAGTTTATGCCTTAAAACAAATAAGCCTCTTCCTAACACAAGCACTCTTGGCCTTTCAGGAACCTCTTAATTTACTTCCAGAATTTTCAAAATCGATCTCTTTTGTCTTACAAACTATTCAAATTGGTCAATTTAAAAATTATATTTACTTTTGATGTTAAGATTAGCAGATTGACACTTCTCTTTTTTTTTTGCTCATTTCAACTTTTAATGAAGAATAAAATCAAAAGTTCGTACATATTAAAAATTTGGGTCAATTATTAAATATGAAAAATTATTTTAGTCTATCTCTAAGTAATATACAAATATATTGATGACATATCTAGAAACGCATTACCCTTTAAAGTGTGAATAAAAGAGTATTTATAGACGAAATGGAAAGGTAAGTAGATCCTCTACCAAGGTATGGAATACACATATTACATGCTATAGAGTTACATTAACATTAACATATAATCAAACCTTAAAACTCATATCTTCTTTAGTAAAAAGAAAAGTGATACTGATTTCTATTTAGGATTTGTATTTAGAAAAATTTGTGCAACTCTGATATTCTCAAAACCCCCAAAATTAAATCGACTACTACACCTGTCTAAGGGACAGGATATGCTCAAACGATCCGAGGCTCGATTATTCCGGTTCGAGCCCGAGCCAGGGCATATACGGCCCCTGGTACGCTAATGAGTGAGGCAAACACGAGCCAAACTTTTGGGCCCTAGCCTCGGTTTGAGCCCACCATATATTTAGTGGGTATTAGGCCGGAGTCTGGTTTGAGGCCTCCCAAGCTCTTGATTAACGTGGGGACGTTACAACTAAACGTTCCCGCGTTGTAACTAAATGTACTTACGTTTATTACTAACTTGACCATGTTTGAAAGGCAGAACAAAGTTCACTGATTTCTTTTTTTCATTTATCAAATTTAATATAAACTTAGAGAAACAAATAGTTATACTCCCTTCATTTTTCTTAGTTATTATTTTTGACATTTTACATAGACTAAGAAAAGTTAAAAGTAGATAAAAAGAACATTGACAATGTAAAATATCAATTGATTATCACTATACTATTGGACAATTGATAATTTTAATAGAAAAGGTAAGCAAAAGGTATATTGGAAATATAAAATTATCTTTTACTATGCTAGAAAGATAACTATTTTCAAAAGAATAAAAATTAAACTAAAATGATAACTAGTAAAAGGTGAAGGGAGACTAATTAAGCTATTTAGAATTTATACTCTTGCGAACCACGAGTTTATATGATCTTCTGTTTATATTTTTAAAAATAAAACATAGTTCATCATACATTAACTCATCAAGGACGGATCGAGTCAATATATCGAAGTTGTAAACCTAAACGATGATCAATTAAGAGCGTTAAAGTTTATCATGAAAAGACTAAGCGACATAGATGCATAGTTTATATTGTCCGCGTCTATGGAATATATGCTTAAGAAAAAAAAATTTCTACACGAGTATAAACTGTGTAAACTTCTTGCTACACGAGTATAAACTGTGTCATTCTTATTAAAATTGTTCCCAATTATTTTGTTCAATAAATCACTAAAAAAATCAATAATTATTTTTAAATGAATCAACAATATTTATACTTTTGAAGGATAAACGTGCCACATTTTAGAACTAGTGCAGCCTCCCTTTAGGTCCCCGATAATACGGGCCTCGAATTGAATAGAAGCCGAATAATCTCTTAATGGACCTGGCGGGTCCGATTTTCTAGCAGGCTTAGGACCTCAAACATGGTGTAAGGCCCTATTTCATTCAAGGCTTAGTGGGCCGGGACCATTCAACCCCTCGGACTAAATGGGCTTCAAGCAGACAAGGGCCAAACAGTGTCTTCTAGTAAGTGGCCACTTGGAAATTGGATTGGTTTTCAAGAGAGTGGATACGTGGACTAAATGGGTTCATTGCATATTTGCATATATCTCAGGTCTCAGCTAAGGTGTCTAGTGGACGGCAACCTCGGCCCTCGGATAGTCTGAGGTTGGGGCCCTTAGTCTAGTTCGAGCCCAGTCTAAGCCCACAGATGGCTCTTAGTATGTTAACAATAACCCTTAACAATAATAAGTGAGATAAACAAGGGCCAAGATATTCGGTGGGTATTTTGTCCACGAATCACGATCTAGGTTAGAGTAAATGACTTCATTGATCACTCACGTTTGTTAAAATATACCAGTCGATTACCCTAGTATCACTTCGTATAACTTCGATCAGTCATGTTGGGCATTATGTATACTTTCGATCACTCACGCCTTTTTTAGGTACAACTCGCGATTTTTCAAGATTTCTAACATTTTATTAGGGGTATTTTTGTCATTCTCCAATAATTTTGTCACTAACATCACCTAACACTCATAATCTTTTTCATTAACTTCTATTACACTACCAACATTATGGGAGAATGACAAAACTACCCTACCAATATGTTACAAATTTCAAAAAATTGCGAGTTATACCTACAAATTGTGTGAATTACCCAAAGTATACATAATATCCAACGTGAATAATCGAGAGTATATAAAATCATACTAGAGTGATCGACTAATATTTTTTAACAAACGTGAATGATCAATGAAACTATTTGCTCTCTAAATTATTCCTTTTTAAGAGGACTGATAAAATGAATTTTGTTTAAATTTTGCCAATTCGTGCACACTCCACGTATTAAGATAACTATTCAAAGTCTTGTAATAATTTTAGAATCCGATACTAGCATCATTTAGTCTTGCTTATGTTAACAGTAACGACTGGACCGCTGGATTATTGCAAACACCATGTTATTGCTTGGATGCCACTTGATTTTTCGTCTTTAGTTTCATAGTTCATACCATTTGATAAGCTAGCTTGATGACTTCCTACAGTTACATACTTATATACATACATCAGTCATCAGTGTATAGATTTGGGACTCTCTTCATACTAATTTAGCCCGTTTATTATTATAAAAATAAAAGGTTAACCCGATAATTATGTGTTCACTTTTTCTATATATAATCGACATATTTTAGACTAATTATGTCTTTATAAAAAGATTTAATTCGACCTGGGACTAGATTTTGAACTCGTTCATATCTCATAGTTTTAAAACATTAAAAGTATGATGAGATTTTTTTTTTTTTTTTTGTAAATTAGCGATGAGGTGAGTTTCGAAGCCAGGACCTTTTCTACTAGGCTATTCGATTAAAAATACGATGAGATTACGAGCTTAGGATAAATAAATTGTACATACAGAGTATATGACTTCAGTTACGACAAACCTGTATTAATTAATCTAAACAAATGACGCCATACGCGGTTTAGTGAAGGATATTAATTCACCTTTAAGTAAGGAACAAATAGTATAACAATGAGCCGTGTGGATTATTGTAGAGTGTTATTAATTAACTAAACATCATTATATGATTCGTCATCTACGCTAGGATGACCGATGACTTTACATGTCTCATACTAACTCATCATGCTTGATGCTTTATTAAATAGTTTAGGCTTTTTAGCATCTCCATATATGGACTTTAACAAGTGTTTTAAATAATTACTTGAATTATTGAACATTTAAACATATATTTGAAGTGTATATTTATAATACTTGAACTTCAATTTAACAAGTATCCTTACCGACAAGACAATAATTTAAATATATTACAGTTTATAGTTAATTCTTTGAGATAATTGCAGCAATGGTCCCAGTAAATGGAGCGAAGTTGCACTTTAGTTCTAGTAGGTGACACTATTGCAGTTTTAGTCCCTGATAGTGTACACATGGTGCACAAATAATCCCTATTTTGATGGCACCATTAGTTTGAAAGGTTTATAACATTTTTGGACAAATTTGGCGTCAAAATAAAATTTTTGAAAAATTTGGTCCCTATTTTTACTATAATTCTCATTATTATTATTATTCTATTATTATGATTTTTTATGTTTAACGTTATTATTAGAAATATTATTTTCATTATTATAATCATAAGTATATTATTTATTACTATTATTATTTTCAATCAGCAGAGCCACCTAAGTCAAACAGGAGTCTGAACCGGCATCTGTACCAGAGTTATTCCAACCATGTTGCTGGAGAAGATGACCAGTTTTAGGCGAGACAAAAATAAAGATAATATATTTGTAATTATAATAATGAAAATAATAACAACAATGAGAATAAAATAAAAATAATAATAATAACAAAAATAATAATAATAATAATAATGAAAATAATAATAATTAGAATAATAATAATAATAAATAAATAAAACAATAATAATAGTAATAACAAAAAATAATAATAGTGAAAATAATAATAATAATAATAATAATAATACTAATAATAATAATAATAATAATAATAATGAGAATAGTAATGAAAATAATAATAATATTAATGATAATAATAAGAAGGAAGAAGCTAGTTTTGACCCCCAACGGTTCTACATGGGCTAAACTTTTCAAAATTTCATTTTGACACTAAAATTTGTCCAAAAACGTCAAAAACCGTTCAAACTAATAGTGTCATAAAAATAGGGACTATTTGTGGAGTCCGGATTCGGTGCATCAATAATTCGGTGCACCCGGTGCATCAGGTACCCATTTAAAGGTTTTACGTGGATACTGTACCCACTTGAAACTTCATCATTGGTACTTGTACCCAAATTGTACTATAACAATGGTACAATACCACATATTTATAATACAATTGTTATAGTATTTATGTGGTATTGTACCATTGTGTGGTATTGTACCATTGTTATAGTACAATTTGGGTACAAGTACCAATGATGAAGTTTCAAGTGGGTACAGTACCCACGTGAAACCTTTAAATGGGTACCTGATGCACCTGATGCATGGAAGTATTGATGCACCTAATCTTTTCACCTATTTGTGCACCATGTGTACACTATCTAAGACTAATACAACAAGAGTGCCATTTACTTGAAATTAAAGTGCAACCCCGCTTCATTACTGGGTTCATTGCTGCAATTATCATTATTGTGGCAATTAGTAGTGGGAGTTGTCTGTTTCTCTTTGTTTTAGCGTCTAAAATAGGGACGAGATGTACAACATTTATGACTTTATATGACTATGTTGTAACACTTTTATTTTTTTAGAACTAACTGATCTGCAACAATATATACTAATGTGATGAGGCTAATTATCTCGAGTATAACTCAACTAGTAAAGAACTAGAGTGTAAAGTGTCAATCAGCCTCGCCTCTTTATGCAACCCAGGTTCGATTTTCACTAGGAGCGGGTCTTGAGTTTGAAAGTGGTGAACGGACAAGCTTTAGTCACCTGATCAGGCGAGACATATCTCACTTGATATCAAACCCAGAGCAATGAGCGAGCTGTCAGGACCTTTAATTTGAGAGTCTTAAACTATGATGTGGCTAATTAAATTATATCTAAATCATTTTATTTACCTTAAATTAAATGGAGAATTAAATCTCTCATTATTAGTTATATATGTCATCAAAATGGTAGCGTGGAACTAGTAATAATGAAATCATAAAAAAAGATGATATCGTCAATTTAAAGGTCTCGACGTGTAAATTATGAGATATTCCTCAGATGATTAGAATTTGCGTTACTTAACTAATACTTTATAAAAAAAAAACGAGATTTATCATTCTAATTCTTTACCAACTCAGTTATGTCGGGGATACTACCAATAAAGTCATACTAGTGACATTAAGATATTGTCATGTTAACCTCACCCGTTGATTTATTACAAAAGTCAACCATTTTCGGATATTATCTCGGACTACATTTATTACGTCATATTATATTATTGAATGAGGTAAGCACGGAATGTGCATTAATAACATATAGAGAAATAACAGTATTATTGTATTGAGTCAAACAAATGCAAAAAATTGGTTTTGACAAGTGAACTAAATATCTTTCAAAGCCGATGCAAGGTGATTGATTTAGTGGTTATCAAATTGATTCTCTTTTTAAAAGTTTTATGTGCAATTTTTAGGAGGATTATCTAAAACATATTTTTTTGCTTTCAGTGATATTTTTAGAGTTTGTAGCTTTTCGACACTAATTATGTGAGATTTTGGTCGTTTCAGTCATTATGGAAAAACGAAATTGAGATAATTTGTGGATTAAAGTCACATCCTAACATCGGAAGTTCTTTAAACAGCTATTTCCATTTATTTCTTTTAGAATGTAATTCAATTTTATATTATGAGATCGATGTTAAACGACTGAACACCTTCATATTAGGTGGATATTCAGGAGTATGACTTGTAATTTGTTAAATCTGATATATATTGCACAAAATAATAATTTGGTTTGAATCAAAAGTAACAAATTCCGATGTGTTAATTACTACCTCCATTTTTTTTATTTATCATTCTACAAAATTTGCACCTAAATTAAGCACAATAAAAATCGGTCATAGTATTGAAAATATGAAATGATATTTAATTGTAACTATATAATTGGTTGGTTGATAATTTCATAAGAAAAAGTAATTAAAAAGTATATTGAAAATGTAAATTTTCAGTTAATTATATTATTAAAAAGATAAGTATTTAGAAACAAAAAAAAGTTAAGACTAGAAAAACAAATAAAAAAACGGAAAAAATATTACATCTGTAAATGTGATTTCAATTAAGTGTTCTCTAATCTCTACTAATATCGTAACATATTAAATTGTATGAAAGTATTTAATTTTAATTCGATGCATGTGAATCCATAGCCCTTTGGCATATTAGCCGCAATTACTTAATAATGCACGCGAGATATATCTAGTATGGTCCTTGTTTTTGGCGCATATATATTTTGACTCAGCTACCGGATTTAGGTGAAATTATTGGTGGTGCTACACCAAAGCAAACGATCGTTTCGTAATGCTTTATTACTTTATTTAGTCAATCTTGACTTTTTTCATATATATATTACTATTATATAAAAATAAGTTTCTATTTTCAAACATTATAAATCGACATAAGACTTTATTATAAATACTCGATCCACATGTTCAATCGCATTTCTACAGTACACAACCTTTTATGCATCTTCAATTTTTTGTTTCTTTTCAATCTAATGAAGCGTCACCAATTAATAATAATAAAATAAAATAATGGAAAGCGTGTATAGTAGTAGGCTTTGACCGTGAATGAAATAATGAAGCTAAGCCAATCTGAATGGAAAACGCCTTACATTATTATTGCAAGTTGGCTGCTTAGATAAAGAGACCTCAATATCACAATATTTGATACCATATGCATTTCCACAACTTCTTCTTCTTCTTTTAACTAACTCCAGGAGTTCAAGCAATTTCAAAATATCTCTATTTTGATATATATTACCAATCGCGAGGCGAAGTTTGGATGGCCATGTTTGGTAGGTTTGAAGATTGGGGGCTGCAAGCTGTAGTTGGAGACTCGAATAATATCGACAAAATGGAGAATGTCCAAGGTCAGTCTACCTCGGGGATTTGGGGTCTGCCACAAGATGATGAAAGCTTTTTTCTAGGGTTTCCTTTAGAAACACTTTACAAGCCATTTTATAAAGTTAAAGATTCTATTTCTACTCAAGTACCTACCTCTTTTTCCCCAAGTTTTTCCTTGAGTAGTAGTACTCCCAAAGAAGTGAAAACTGAACTAAAAAAAGTTGAGGTAATAGAAAGAAGTCATCATCATCAAGAAGTGATCCAACCGAAGGCGGATTCTGAAATTGTTCGTCAGCTGTCTAGTAGTAGTACTGCTTTGACAACTGCTTATTCACCAAGATTCAAGAAAAGGTGAGTTCATAATAAATATCTCCCGCGATCCAACTTCCTAGCTCCCACTATCTCGGACCAGAACCGCAATGATCACAAACTTAAATAAAGTAGAGGATATAGAAATGATATTTATATATTTATATATTGATGTTAATTAGCTCATTATTTTATAATTTTTTTTTTATTGTAGGAAAAATCAACAAAAAAGAGTTGTAACTCAAGTAAAGGCCGAGGATTATCTGACTTCTGATAAATGGGCTTGGCGCAAGTATGGCCAGAAACCTATCAAAGGATCTCCCTACCCTAGGTTTGATCTCTCACTAACATTTTTAGTTTTTTTACAATTAATCCTTAATATTAAAAAAAAAATCCTTCGGTTTTGCCGACTATTACATCGAAATGCTTCATAATCTATATGACCAATAATAAATATACATGTGCTTTTAAAGCTTAGATTAATTATTTTGGATATAAAACATATCTCACATGGAAACTGAAGATTCCTTGGATATATAACCATAAATTATTGCAACTACTAAAATTGTTTGGTTGTTGAATAAATGTAGGAGCTACTATAGATGCAGCAGCATGAAAGGCTGTCTAGCAAGAAAACAAGTGGAACAAAATTATACTGATCCGGAAGTGTATATTATAACCTACACGGAGGAGCACTGCCACAGCCAGCCAACACGACGGAATTCTCTTGCTGGAACGGTAAGAAACAAGTTTCCGGCTACTCCCCAAAACCCCATCATGCCGACGATTGGTGGAGACAATTCTCCCCCTCTTCCACCAAACGAAGACATATCGTCAACAAGTGTTCCATTGAACGAATCAAGTGAAGAAGAGCTTTCAGGAACACATTTCAAACAAGAGAACATAGATGAAGAGCTAAGAACAATGCAATGGGGATGCAATAGTAATGGTGATCCATTAATCATTTCGGACTTTTTGATGTATGATGATTTCTTTTATGGGCTAGAGGATTTGAACTGTCCTAAAGTTTGACTATTTGTAGTTGTAGCAACTAGCAAGTCTTAGGTACAACTACAACTATTAGTTGAGGATTTTGGGTAATATTCGCAGTAAGCTGTAAGCCTAGTGGCTTCCTATGATTACCGATCAAATAGCATCACGCTCAGGAATATTCAAGTGTAGGTAAAGTTTGAAGTTGTAATAATTGTTTACTATAGAAGTTTATAAGGCCCTAGTGTATAAAGTTTAAAATAAGTATAATATAGTAATTTTTTTGTTTTAGTAATTTTGTACCATATCTTTTTCTAAAGTTCAAAATAAGTACTCCCTCCGTTTCTTTTTATTTGATTGTTTGGAGCTTTCTTTCTTGTTTCAAAATATTTGATTGTTTACAATTTCAATGCAACTTTTTATAATTCCAATGCACCTTTTTACAATTTCAATACACATTTTTACAATTCCAATGCACTTTTTTACGATCCCAATGTAATTTTTCACAATCTCTTAATAAAGTACTTTTTCCCCAAACAATCAAATAAAAAGAAACGGAGGGAGTATCATACAACAGTTTTTAATACCCCTCCGTTTCGATATGTTTGATTGTTTGGGGAAAAAGTACTTTATTAAGGAATGATATAAGATTATTAATATGTTCTCAAATAAAGGTGTTGGAATATTATTTTATGAGGGGCAAAAATGAGAAAATAAGCTTAAAAGTTTATTGAAAATGTAAACAATCAAACAATTTGAAACATAACAGATTTTCTAAACAATCAAACATATTGAAACAGAAGAAAAGGAAGTAGGAAAAAAGATAAGAAAATTGAAAATATATCAAAATGAAAATAACTTTCCAAAATTAATTAAATTATAAATAAAGAGGATTTTAAGGAATTTTTCGAGGATACTAGTGTAATTGATCTAAATAAGGTGATCTAATAATAGCACAACCTAAAATTAGACAAGTGCAGCTAAACATCCGACGAAGGCTGCATTGATGTAAGTGGTGGGCTCCGTTTGTGCGTAATTGGATCTTGAGTCTCTAAACTGATCATTTCCATCTGGGCCTCCAACAATCGCTCCAACATGTATGTTTGGATTTGGATTGGGAGAATTGAAAAAAGTTGACATGCCTTCATCACAACCCACCTTGTTTGGACGAATTTGTATTGAAGGAATTGATGAACCCCTATGGTGCAATTGTTGTGGGAATGTGCTTCCATGTCCAACCATGTAAGACATCTTCATTGGATTGTTCCCTAATATATAATCCACCTATACCGAATAACCAAACAACGACATTGTGTTACTATTCGAGAATCAAAATGCTACATTGCCATTACTGAAGATCAAAGTGCAACCGGTAACCAAGATGCTTTAATATCAAGACGTATTTGAATAAAAACAAGAGAGAGTCAATTAAAACGAACCTGAGATGTTGCGAACTCTTTGATCTTAGATGGGGCAAAATTTGCCGAACCACATTGTACCTCAGCATTTCCAGCAGATTCTAATATTTTGGAGTAGAAAAACAGCAACATTGCGGCACCACTAGCATACTGCAAATTGCTACTATCTCTAACGAAAATAAGCCCCCCTACCACGCAAACAAACCATCATAATAAAAAATCACATTAAAATCCATAAACTAATTTTCATAATATTGCAGATTAAGTTATACAACATTTGTTAACGTTTATGTTAAGTAGATGCACACCCAATCGGATATCGATATCCTTCCGGGTCAATATATAGGATCTTGGGTTACTCCCTCTATGACCAATTGGTTTTAGAGTGATACCTCATAGAATCTTATCATGGTATCATGAGCCAGCCCGAGTTATTAAGGCACGTGTAACCCCGTCGATGTTGTTCCGGCAAGTAATATCGGGATGGAAAAATTCCGCCAATGATTGGGTTACATGTGAGGGGGAGTGTTAAGGAGATGCACACCCGCATCGGATATCGATGTTCTCCCGGGTCAATATATAAGATCTTGGGCTACTCCCACTATAGCCAATTGGTTTTAGAGTGTTAAGATTGCTCCAAATAAGCCCAAATTGTCACATGTGAAAGTCTCACATTGAAAATAAAGGAGAGAGGTCATCACTTAATAAACTAGAGAGCAACTCCACTTGTCACCAATTCGTTTTAAGTTGGTGACTTCTTGGGTTATGAAGTATGCTCTCTTTCTTCATATGGGTGTGGCCGAAAGGACGTCGATATCCTATGTGGGTGTGCATCTACTTAACAGTTTAATTAAAAGTTTGTACCAGGGGTGGTCTTGATCTGTTGGGAATCGCTTCCCGGCATCAACGAGCATACAAATAAATCGGCATCGCTCTTAAACTTGGATAACTTTTCGTTTCCTTTAAGAGATTCCTGACGGGGTAAACAATCAAGGTCAGTTCTATCGCTAATGGAGTAATATTTATCATTAAAGTTCGATTCGAATTTTGGTTCGGAATATGAGTGTCAATTACCTGGGATAGTAACATTTGGGCTCCTGGAAGTTTGTTGTCCCAACTAAACTCATTGACTCCATGGCTCCATCCGTGATTGCTTGAAACATAATTTAAGTAAGTTGCCTCTCCAGTTGCCTTAAAGAGCCAAGAAGCTGCCCAAAGGAGTTCATCCTACAACATCAAATTTAATGAGATCACCAATATAGTTTCTGTTGTGTTGTGAAGTCAAATTTGCTGAGCTGAGCCCATGGGGGCAGAATTATGGCAACTGGCGGAGAATAGGTTTCGGACAGGCTTTTAGGAAATAATTATAGTGCAAGAAAAGAAAGGTCCTTTCTTGACGGAGAAGTTATTTCCTAATAGCATTAGGCCTAATATCTCATTGTAGCCTATAAATAGGTCTCTAGCTCATTATTGTATCGTGTGCTAAAATAGAGAAACACTCTGTAAACAATCTTGCTCTTCATTAATAAAGATCTGCAGCAGCAACAGGACGTACCTTACACATTGTGGGGGAACCTGTATAAAAACTTTTGGTGTCGTTTACTTTCTCGCTTTTACTTGCATTGTCATACGGGTTTCTTGGGGTTGGGAGAATTGGATTTCCGCATTAATTCTCAACAGTTTCCAGACGATCGAAAATGTAATATCATTAAATTAAAAGGTCAGAAGATTATTTTATAAATGTAATTACCTCAAAGCCAGAGTAGGAGCAATATAAAGGACAAGCACCTTGAAAAGATCCTCTAAATGTATCTGCAAATTCAAATAGCTGAACAAACACAAGAATGCATTAGTTAACTAGGACCCCTGTACAGTTCAAGGTGATAGTTCCCGGGGCAATCTGACTTATTCAATAGTTCGATCCCTCATTTAATCGAAATTATAATAATTTAAGGGGAAAATGAAATTTAGCGTTGATTTAATTCGTACTGATATGGATGCGGTTAATAGCTTAGCGGAGTATCCGGGGTCGGTCGTTTTGAAAGCCATTGATGCAGCGGCTAGAGCGGCAGCAGCGTCGGCTGCAACCTCACTCCCAGGACTGGAGGTGTTTATTTTAATGTGTGCCCGTGAAGTGTCCATGTCTTCAGGGCGTTCCCAGCATCTATGATCATCCTTTGCATCACCAACCTACACAAATAGATGCACAAAAAATAAGCTAATAAGGTCACATTCCATTTTTACATGATTTTTATTTTTACGTGCAGATAAAATATAAAATTATTTAACAATGTAACCAATAAAATTGGGGTTTCGAAACATTCTGATAACAGAGGTACGTGATTAATACGTGAAGAAAAGTAAGGTCGTTATATAATTGTTTCTAATTTGTATGAACACATTATACATGCCCTCTATTACGTAAAGTTAAAAATAAATATATATAGTAACATATACAAACATATAAAAAAACATATTATAAAAAATCTTTTTATTTCAAAACTTTAAATACAAATCTTCTATATATCAACTATATATTTACTCTAAATATCATATAGGAAGTGAGAATTAGAAGTTATATTGAAGTACTATGATCTCCGAAACTAAATAAGGAAACATGTAATAATACCACATATCAAGTACTAATATATATGCATGCATTTCAAAAAAGTTTAACGGTATATATGGAAATATATCTACGTATGATAATATTTTCTAGTATATCATTCATATATCTTAAGGGTATATAGTAAGTTCCTTCTTTAGAGCCTAACTAAATAGGGTATTTTTGGAAGAACGAATTGCACAAATAGTTTCCGATAGTGTCATCAAGTTGCAGTTTCGTCCTCAATAGTGACACCGTTGTAATTTAGTCCTTAAAAGTGGCAAAAAGTTGCAGATTAGTTCCCAGTTCCCACGTTAACTATTCCGTTAATTTTTAACATCAACACACGATGAAGGTCAAATCTGGACCAAAAAATGAATTTTTTAGACATAAACTCATTTTAGTGTCTCATGAAAATTCATTATGAAGCTGAAATGAAAAACTTAATTAATTTTCTAATACCAAAAATGAGTTTATGTAAAAAAAACATTTTTTGCCCCAAATTTAACATCTGATCGTATGTTGGTGTTAAAAGTTGACGGAATAGTTAACGTTGTGACTAATTTACAATAACTTTTTGCTACTTTCGGGACTAAACTACAACGGTGTCACTATTGGAGATTAAACTGCAACTTAATGGTACTACCGAAAACTATTTGTGCAATTCACTCATTTTTAGAACAACATAATATGAGTAGGGAGTATTTATTTAGTACCTGAGTATAGAAGACGGTGGGTGATGTATGAGCTCGGATAATAAAATCAGTGCCCCAACGAATTGCTTGTAGGAGATAGTCTGACTGGTCAGAGGAAGAGAAAGCTGCCTCATACTCAATTGCAGCCCAACTTAACAAGCTCATCGAATATGACATTGGCCCCATAAACTTCACATTGTCTCCAGCATCATAGTAACCACCTACTAGGTTTACCTGCAATAATGTTAATATAATGTCATGTTTAAAAAGTAATTCAAATATATGTTAATGAGTGAATCATTTATTGGATAAATAGTGCTTGTAACAATTTTTTAAGATAGTGAATGACATGTTGTTTTAATATATTAAAATATTCAAATAATAATAATATTATTTTTTCTAGAATGTACACTAATAAGTTAATTAATACATGAAAGTAAATAATAAATTTGAAAAATCTTTCCATATGAAATTTCTAAAACAAATTTTGTATCAAATATTTTTTTATTTGAATATCATAACATGTGCTCTAACGATACATGTAGGAAATTGTATTTAATAGTATAACGCAAACAAATATGTACATTATCGGTGGTGCCATCCAACAAGGCTGAATCTCCTCTCCACGTGACCCTTTGGGATGCTGGTAATTTGCCTGAACGTTGGCCTTCAAAAAATAAAATAGCCTTACCAAGTGCTTCTCTGTAATCATGATTTATATATGATTGATTATAGTTCTTTAGAAATTCATAATCATCATAATAATAACGAGCTGATGAGAAAGAGGAGCAAATTAAAATGATGAAGAAGGAAACAATAAAAACATCAACACATTGCATGTTTGTAGTCATGTTTAGTGTATTCAACAGTTGTACTCATGAATAGTGGCTTCTTCATCACCTTATGGCTATATGGTAATATATATATGCAATAATGCGTTCAAAACACACAGATAAAATATATGCAAATCAATAAAAAAGGAAGGGAATAATTACAAATCAATAAAAATTGAAGGGAATTACAAATCATACCATATATGCACAAATTACTGATTTACTGTGTACCAAATACCACCATTTAATCAATTTCATACCAAAATTGACACTTCAATTTTTTTTTTTTTAAATAACATAAATTCTATATATAATGTGGAAAGGAGGAATTAGAGGTTATTTCAAAGAGAAAATTGTCAAAATGGTCCCAGAAAATATGTGCAAGTTGCACTTTGGTCCCAGTTAATATTGGGCCAGCGAAAATGGTCCCAGATATTGTTACATATGGTGCACTTTAGTCCCTAACCGTTACTTTTAGACGGAAAAAGTTAGTATGGGACAAAAACGTAAGATTCAACACAGTTAAGGACATAAAATGTGATTCTAACTAATGTTGGGGCAAAAATCGAAAGTCAATCACTGCTTGGGTGTGTGTACACTAGTTCCCACCTCAGTCCCCGCCCGCCCGCCCACCACCACCACCTTACCACTCGGACGGCTAGCTCCTCTCCATCTCCATTTTGCCAAGCATCACAAGCATCCAAATTTCAGAATCTAATCCCAATTTTATTTGCCTCTTTTATTAGACGGTATTAATTTCATGATGTTATTTGTTGTTTCCATCCCTTACGCCCCACACTCAAAGTATCTTTTGGTGTTGTAATATGTAATTTGATAACACTTTTGATAATCTGTGCATTATTTATTTAACATTCGTGCCACTTAATTTGATGAATAACACAAAACGTGGCATTTTGTTTTGTTGCTAAAAATTGAATCTTTATTGCAATTAAGTTTTTTATGCTAATAATTGAGTCTTTTTGATAGTCAAGTTATTGCAATTGAATGTTATTTGCAATTAAGATTTTTGATAAATGAGTTTTTATGCTTAAAATTGGGCCTCTTTCGCAATTAAGTTGTTGGAATTGAATCTTTTTTAGCAAAAAAGTTTTTGATGAGTAATTTTTTCCAAGCAAGGGTCAATTGAGTATTTGAAGTCTCCTGATTTTGAGCAAGAACACTCCTAAGGGTCAAAAGGCAATGGGCATCAGAGATCAGAAGCTGCAAATGGAGCTAATCATGGTCGACTCCAGTGATACTATTGACAATGTCAAAGCCAAGATTCAAGACAAGGAAGGTACACATACAATTTTATTTGAGTAGTTGTTGAGATGTCGACTTGATGTAGTTTTAATTATGGTGTAATTTATTGGTTATTAGAGTCGACATTGAATCTTGTTTTGAGGCTCCGTGGAGGTATTATTGAGCCCTCTTCGATGGCGTTAGCAAGGAAGTACAACCAGAACAAAATGATGGCTCAAGTTATGTTTTTGCTGTGTGGTCTATGAGGTATGGAGTGAGGAATAGGGGGGTGTTCGATAATGTAAATAGATTAGCCGAGAATGTGATTTGTAGTTGTATATTGCTTATTAGGAGTAGAGCTTGAATTTGGAAAGTTCCTCGTACGAGAGGCAATTGAAGGCTCTGTATTAATTGGGTTCTTAGGGTTACTGGAACTCCTTCTGCAACATTCTTGTAATTCAAATCAGTAGAAGTTGCAAATAGGAGGCTGAAGAACAAGACAAGAGGGATGAATATATGTAGTGTAGAATACTAAATAAGTAAGCACCATGCCATTTTTGTTTTGAAAAATACACTGAAATATTTTCTACTTACTTCAATAAAAATTGATTAAGGAAAAAAAAACGTGATGGAAAAAAAAAGTTTAGTTGCTTCCAAATTTCATATCTTTCTTAAATATGATGTATTATTAAATTTATTACTTAAAAAACCGAATCTGAATGTCGAATACGATTTGAATATCGAATATAAATTTACATTATTCGAATTTAAATCGCATATCATTTTAATATTTGTGCTCGGTTCGAATTCGTCAAGCTTCAAATACGAATACCCATTCGTCGTATTCGAACTCGAATGATTCGATATATATTCGGCTCGTTTCCGCCCTTATGTTACATAAAGTAAATATATAATGTTTTGGAGGGAAAATTGGACTATTAAAAATGGGGGAACAATTTTGGTGGAAATTGCTGTGGGGGTGTGGACATAAAGTGTATAATAGTTGATTACTTTTCGATTTTTCCCCTAATATTAGTTAGAATTGCGTTTTATGTCCTTCACTGTGCTGAATCTTACGTTTTTGTCCTATACTAACTTTTTCCGTCTAAAAACAACGGTTCGGGACTAAAGCGCACCATATGTACTAATATCTGGGACCATTTTCGAAGACCCAATATTAACTGGGACCAAAGTGCAACTTGCACATATTTACTGGGACCATTTCAGCAATTTTCTCTTATTTTAAAGTCCCATGGTCCCTTCAATTATAGGAAACGTAAATTCATATAAATTATTTAATTCTTATTAATATTTAATATACGAATTAACTATTTATTAATATCATCAAATATAGTTAACTTTCTTTTCTAAAAATGGTTTATAAATTTTTTATATTATTTGTAATAAATTTAAGCTTAATTAAATTGAGTTATATAGTATTACACATAAACAATATATTTATTTAAGGGTTAATTGCAGGGGTGATCACCTATGTTTGCCAAATGTTTTCAGGCGATCACCTATGATTTAAAACGTTCCAATCGATCACTTATATTTTAAATAGTATTCCACTTTGTCTCTCCGTTAAAATTTCCGTCTAACTTCAGTTATGTTGGTAATGTGATTGTCACATGACAATTACGGAAGGGTATTTTAGTCAATCATCCTAACCGCCTTCTCCCTCACAATCTTCCCAACCCCCTCCTCCCTCACAATCATCCCCCCTACGACATCCGATAACCCCCTCCTCCCTCTCCCTCCATCGTCTCTAACCCCCCTCCCTCGACCAACGACCTTCAAGAGGGAGTTGACTTCTCCAATCACCGTTCTCAGGAATCAATGTCGCGAGGCCCCGGGCGATATAGTGACGGCGTTAATTGGCTGAAACTTTCTTGTTGGGAAATTAGTCAATGATTATTCCATTATTTATCCTTAAAATACATTTAGTAAATGACCGAAATACCCTTAATGCAAGTCACGTGTTAGTCACTTGCAAAACTTAACGGTGGAGTTACAGATTGGATGATCGACCGGAACGTTTTAAATCATAGGTGATCGACTGGAAACATTTGACAAACATAGATGATCATCCCTGCCATTAACCCTTTATTTAATACTAATTATTACCATTCACAAGTATTTTTATAGTTTACAAATAGAGCAAATTGCTGAAATAGTCCCCGAAAGTGAGCTCAGGTTGCCTTTTGGTCTTCGAAAGTACAAAAGTTGCAAATCAGTCCACGATATTGGCCAACGGTTGCAGATTGGTCCAAAATTTAACGGCGTTGTTAAATGTTAATGGCCCACGCGCCTCGTGGGTTACATGTGTTGTTAATAAGTTAGAAAGGTTATAATAAAATTAGCTTAGGAGTGAACTACAATCGCCATTGGGCGTTAAACATTAACACCTTAACTAAATTTTGGACCAATCTGCAAGCATTGGCCAATATCGTGGACTAAGTTGCAACTTTTGCACTTTCGAGGACCAAAAGGCAACCTGAACCCACTTTTGAGGACCATTTCAGCAATTTACTCTTTACAAATAATGTGTTAACATAATGGGGTTATTTAATTCATTGTTGCACTTTGGTCCCATCAAGTGACATCGATGCGTAAATGGTCCATATAAATGTGTAACACGTGTGAAAATAGTGCATAAATTAATTATTTAATTAGTCGTTGACAGAAAATATATTTAAATCCATATTGGAGTTAAAATTACTAATTTAAAAAATACTTTTAGACAAAAGCATAAATTAAACACCCCCTATTTTAAAGTAAAGTAATTGAGATAGTTTCAGTAGAGTGAGCCGAAGTCGGAGAAGATAATGACATAAAGTTCATTATATTATTATTTGTCTCAAAGATTCATCAAAATTATAAAAGTGTTTCAAAAGTAAATTATAATCATTAAGAATTGACGAGACCATTAATTTCCGGACCATTTCATATCCACTACACACTTGCATGACCATTTGAAAAATTACCTCAAGAGAGATTCATAATAACTTACTTAAAAATTTTGATAAAGAATTTTTTTAAAGAAAATAATAATTACTTTACTAATAATTAGTATAAATTGATACATTGACTGATACTAATTGATATATATATTTTTTTACAACCCTCATTTCTACAATGAGAATCAAATCCAGAATTTCTAAGTCACTAACAGATCTATTAACTACTAAATTATTCGATATTCTTTGATACTAATTGATATATGATTGACAATTTGATACTTTTTGTACTACGCATCAATACAATCTTCGAAGTTTCCATATATATGGCAAGTATACATGATTGATATTGTAATCGATTCATGCATATTTTGATTTGCAAACAACCACTACTAGAAAACGCACTTTTGGAGTCGGGCTTAGAAATCCGACGTGAGAGAAAATACTTCGGAATCACGTCGGATAGGGGTGAAAACAACATTTAATTAATTAATTTAATATTGGTGTCGACGTTACTTTGGAATAGCTTCGGAATAATAGCCTTACGTCGGATAGGATAACCGAAGCAAAAACAATTACTTCGGATTTGAGTCAGCTAGCAGTTGAACCACACAAATGTTGACTGTACTTTAAAATGGTCTCGGATTTACTTCAGACTAGAGTCGGATTTCTTAATAGCAACCCCGACTCGTTTCCGAATTATTATGGGGAGTCAGAATGGATTCGGAATTTCTTGGGATTCCTAAATTCCAGAATCCAAAAATTTTGTAAAGAGTTATAAATTTTATTATTAGTATCTTTGATCATAAAATTATCCAAAAATTATGTAAAATTACTTAGCCGAAAATATTGTAAAGATACATAAATATTTATAGTAATAATAATTAAATAATCTTAATTCTTGAATAAAACATAATCATTCATATTAATAAATCATACATAATCCGATTTTCGATCATTACATGTAAAACATGATCGAAAATATATAGTTCACTCTAATTAATAACTACTATTACACAATAAATAATAAATCTAAATAGGTGAACTATTAATTTTTTATTATCGCATTCATTCCATATATCTTGACATTGAACACCGGACCATTGTGTATGGTACGAAGTAAGTCAATTTCGAACGTCACAACATCGCCCAACTCCACGTTGTTGGCACGTACGACATAGTAGATGGGGAAGAACCTGTTGACGACCCATATATAGATGGTTCGGATTACGAGTCGCACTACTCGGATGAATATGACGACTCCAATGAAGATGACGACTCCGATGAAGATGACGACGATTAGTTTATTAATTAATTGAACTATGAATTATAAATGTTTTATGTATACATTATGTTCTATTTTCTAAGTTATAATTATTGTTATGTATTAACATTGACTTAATTGAATAAGTGTGATGATATTTTGATCTTATTATTTTGAATGTTGTTGTTGTTGTTCCAGGGAGCTTTGTTGCCAAACTGTAATTTAAGTTTAAAGGACTGCAGTGTTGGATTCGGAATGGCTTCGGTTGACAATTTAAAGAATGTATAATACGTCGGGTGCACGTCAGCTTTTGAGTCGGATTGGCGTCGGATTGACGTCGGATTTTTATGTCAACAGATTCACTTCGGATTTGCTTCGGACATACCAGAATATGTACTCAACCCCGCCATTTTCAATTCATTTCTCTGTTTCATTCAATCTTTTCCATAGTTTTCTCTCCAAAATCATAAATTTCTTTATTACAATCTTTATTCTAACACTAATCTTTAACTTGTTTTCACTTTGTAAGCTAAATCATCAAGATATCATGAAGAGGTAACCATTTTATCTTCCATTCTAAAATCATATTCATATACATTTTTTATTTTATTTTTGTTGAATACTAATCTTTAATCCAATTTTATTTTATAGGCTGATTCATAAAAAGGTAATCAATGTTAGCCTATATACGATCCTTAGAGGGGGGGTGAATAAGGATTGAACTAGTAATTACAACTTTTTCGATTAACAAGTTCAAGCAACTATCACCCAAGCAATTGAACACTAGAATTGCGGAAAGTAAATACAAGGAAGGAAATAACACAATGATTTTAGCGAGCTTCGGTTTCCCTACGTGCTCGACCCTCGGCTTTCCAACCTTAGGATTTCGGTAAGTGATACTAATAATGAAAACCCTCGGAATTCAATACAAGCAATCAACTCAAACTTCTAGCTAGCCCTAGCTAGAAACCCAAAGCCTCAACTCTAGGATTTCAACTCCTAATCAACAACTAGGAACCCAAGAACACTCCTTAGGATTTCAATTTACAAAGAATGAATTTTGTAAAAACTTGACTCTTATAACAATTATCCCTAATTGGATGGATTAAGAGTAATACAAGATGGATCTATAGAATTACCTCTTCACAATCAAGATATGATAGTAATTGAAGATTGAGAAGGCTTGATGCACTTTGGGATTTGTTTAATCAAGAAAATCTTTAATTGGGCAAGAAGGGTTTCTAATTTCGGACTTGGAGTCCTTATATAGAAACCCCCATCGTGAGTCCCATCGTGACACGATGAGCCTCACGATGGCGAACCAACGTTCGGATTTTCAAGATCATCGTGAGACCCATCGTGATAGCCTATGTCACGATGGATGTCACGATGACGACCAGAGTCTGAAAACACAGTTCCATCGTGACACTCATCGTGATACATGGATGTCACGATGATGTCACGATGAGGCTACTGGAAGTTTTTGAGGCTCCATCGTGAGACCCCATCGTGAGACCATAGTCACGATGGATGTCACGATGGTCAGTGTTGTTTTAGCCCAATTTTATCATTGATTCATCCTTAACTCTTATTTCAATAACACTAAGTCATTATCATAAGATTTAAGAGATAATTCAATAAACAAATTGTTCATAAACAATACTCGAGAAGCCATAAAAACAATAAAACATTTTTAGCATCAAACCATCGACTCTCAATCAACTATTTCTAAAACATCGAGAGAGTTTAATAGGTAATTCCTTACACAAGGTCCTATACGCATATAATGAAGTAAATAAGCCGGCCTTGTGTCTTGACTTGAAGTATGTGCCTCGCGCACTGTAAAGTCACTTAATAAAACGATTAGCGCTTAATTGTAATTTGTTATTATCAAAATAAAGAAGTATCGACTTTAGGTCAACAAACTCCCCCTTTTTGATGATAACAAATTAACTTATGGTGAGAGGGAGTAAAATAAACACAAAGTAAGCAAGGCTCCCCCTCAACATAAGATTTCAACCTTGTTCCACTAATAAACATGCAACACATCCAAATAGTCAATCAAAAACAACACAAGCATGAAGCATGTTTAAACAAGCTAAAGCATAGCATAAAAGTGGTCTAAGAACAAGAGTCTAAAACATAAGCATTCTCCCCCTTTGGTATCATCAAAGAGGGGTACAATAATACCATAAAAGCGAGATAAAAAATATAGAGATAAAGCAATAAAAACACATAATGTGGTCCGAGCCATCAGTCTAGAGATCCTCCACGGTAGTTGTCAAAAGGACCAAAACCAAAGTTCGCGGGATTAACCGGACTTCCTGTGACATCCTGAGATCCTGAAGCAACGTGAGGTGGATAGACAGGCTCAGTCCCATGAGGTGCCGCTGGATCATCGGAATCTGACTCGGCAAGATTTTGCTCCGTAGCCGGGTGAGCGCCACCATCTCGAATACAACCTTTGAAGAACCTTAACAAAGCATTCAACATTTTTCCATGTTTCTTCTGTGTCCGAATGATGCTTTGCTGAGTCTCAGAAATGGCTCTCAATTCGGCCCGAATATCATACTCCCCTTGAGTCTCCTCCGGACGACTCGAACTACCCTCCCCAGACTGCCTCGGGGGCACCGGTGGATTATACTCAACTCCCGCCTCAGCTGCGGCTGCTTGAAGAATCGTGGACAGAGGCTTCTTTAGTAACCGAGCAATAGCCTCCTGATCTTCTGCACTAGCCTCTGCGATCTCCCAAAAGGACCAAATCCGTCCATTGTGCAACACAAGCTTCCTAACCTTGAAGCTACTTAGTTCGATTTGGTGAATACTCCTAGATTCCGGTAACGAAACACCTGGAGGCATAAATCCCCATTTCATCATAATGTGGGACACAAGCATACCATAGGGGAGAGTGCCTCCTTTAGTGTTGTTGAGCGCATATACCATGTGACGACCAATAAGGCTCGGAAGATTGATTTGATTCCGCATTTTTATCTCATAAACCAAGGCCGCTGTCGCCTGAGTAATGTCACTAGCTTGCGAACCCGTAGGAAGAAGGATAGACTTAACAATGGAAGTCATAAATTTATCCTCTCCTGTGAATAACTGGACCCAAGGCATGGGATCCTTTTTCCCACGAGATCGTCCATTATTCAACACTAAAGACATTTGCACAAACTTGTTCAATTCTACCGGAGAATCCGTTGTTGGATAAAAATCATAGCCTCTAGAGATTAACCCAAAATCCTCCTCAAAGTTATCACTATCATACGTAAACACATTATCATCCGAAAACCTCAACGAGAACGTAACGGAGTCCACATTAAACTCAACTAGCACATGCTCATAAAAGAAGTAAACCCAATCCGGATAAATAGGAGTCCTATGAGTAACAAACTTTTCCCAAAAATAGAATGCAATTGAAGTCCAAAAGTTTGTACCTTGAAATTCATCCAGATCTACGAAACTCCCCTCAAGAATCCGCCTTTCTCGAATACCTTTCTTGCCACCCCGAGAAACCACATCACGTGTGAAAGTAGGATTTGGCATTGTTGAAGTTGAAGCATTGCGAGCACGAGAAGTAGAGGTTCTTGCACGTTTGGTGTTAGGACGAGACATGTTTGCAAGAAAGCTTGTAGTTTTGGAAAGTAATTGAGATGGGTTTTTGGATTATGAAACAAATTTTAGAGAGAAATTTGATAAAGAGACGATTTTGAGTTGAAATTTGAGAGAAAAAAACGATTTTTGGGGGTTTTGGAGAAGAATGAGTTGAAAACTCTGTTTTTCGGTTTATAAAGATCGTCCCATCGTGAGGTCTATCGTGAGATAGGGTGTCACGATGGATGTCACGATGGAAGCCCAAAACTTCCAGGAAGCCCATCGTGAGATCCATCGTGACAAGGGTTGTCACGATGGGTATCACGATGGAAGCCCCAAAAATTCCAGAATGTTCATCATGAGATCCATCGTGATAGGGGGGTGTCACGATGGGTATCACGATGGAAGCCCCAAAAATTCCAGAATGTTCATCGTGAGATCCATCGTGATAGGGGGGTGTCACGATGGGTATCACGATGGAAGCCCTGTTTTTTCAAGAAAAAAGCACAATTTCTCAATACCAACACATCCAACTAACGTCCAAACGTGCGTCCATTTCCACTCAACTTCGTACCGATGTGAAGACCAAAGATAACCACACATCATATGGCTCATCATTCCACCGAAACACACATATAACATGAAGCATAATGCGATAAAGAAAGGCATACTAAACACATAGTGGAGTCTTTAAGGCACGACTCCCCCTCACAAAATGCACATAGTGGAGTCTTTAAGGCACGACTCCCCCTCACAAAATGCATATAAGCATATGGACAACATCAATATAAACACAACCAATCATAGAGAAGATAAATCAAGCATCCCTAGCTCACGTCTTATCTTATTGAATTGGTCCTCGGCTAAAGGTTTAGTGAAGATGTCCGCAAGTTGATCGTTTGTGCCTATGAACCTCAAATCAATGTTACCCTTTTGCACATGATCTCTAATGAAATGATGTCTAATCTCAATATGCTTGGTTCGGGAATGTTGTACGGGATTCTTAGCAATGTTGATGGCACTAGTGTTATCGCAAAGAACCGGGATATGATCAAACTTAAGTCCAAAGTCTTCTAAGGTTTGTTTCATCCAAAGAATTTGAGCGACACAATTACCTACGGCTACATATTCGGCTTCGGCGGTGGACAATGCTACACTATTTTGTTTCTTGCTAGCCCAAGAGGTAAGGTTGTGACCTAGAAAGTGACAAGTGCCGCTCGTGCTCTTACGATCTAAGGTACAACCCGCAAAGTCCGCATCCGAATATCCTACCAAATCAAAATTCTTATTCCGAGGATACCAAAGGCCATAATCTACGGTTCCCTTAACATATCTAAGAATACGCTTAACGGCTTTCTCATGGGATATCTTAGGGGATGCTTGAAAACGAGCACACAAACACACGGAAAACATAATATCCGGTCTAGACGCGGTAAGATAAAGAAGTGAGCCAATCATACCTCGATAGTATGTGTCATTCACACTCGTACCTTGCTCATCTTTGTCTAACTTTGTCGCCGTTGCCATTGGTGTGTTGATCACTTTTGCATCCTCCATATTGAACTTCTTCAAGAGCTCCTTCGTGAACTTGCTTTGCGAGATGAATATTCCATCATCCATTTGCTTGATTTGGAGTCCCAAGAAGAAATTGAGCTCTCCCATCATGCTCATTTCGAACTCACTTGTCATGAGTTTCTCAAATTCCTCACACAACTTTTCATTAGTAGAACCAAAAATAATATCATCGACATATATTTGAACTACAATGAGATGTTTGCCCTTGGTTTTAAGGAAAAGTGTGGAATCGAGCTTTCCCTTATTAAAACCATTGACAACTAAATGTGTGCTAAGTCTCTCATACCAAGCTCTAGGTGCTTGTTTCAACCCGTAAAGAGCTTTATCAAGTTTGAAAACATGATTTGGATATTTAAAATCTTCAAAACCGGGGGGTTGTTTTACAAACACTTCTTCTTCTAGAAAACCATTTAAAAAAGCACTTTTAACATCCATTTGATGTAGTTTAAAGTCCATATAGCTAGCAAAAGCTAAGATGATTCTAATGGACTCTAATCTAGCAACGGGTGCAAAGGTTTCATCAAAATCAACCCCTTCGATTTGGTTATAACCTTGAACAACAAGTCGGCTTTTATTCACTAAAACAACACCGGTTTCATCAAGTTTATTTCGAAAAACCCATTTTGTTCCAATAATTGTCCGGTCAAGAGGTTTTTCTACTAAATGCCAAACTTTACATCTATCAAATTGTTCAAGTTCTTTTTGCATAGATATAACCCATTCGGGATCGTCTAAAGCTTGTTTAACGTTTGTAGGAACAAATTGAGAGACATATGCACTATGAAGACACACATTATTAAAGGAAGAGCGAGTAGTAATCCCTTTCGAGATATCACTTATCATAAGACTCGGTGGATGATTTTTTACCGTTCTAGTGGGCTTGGGCAAATCTTCATGAGTTCGTCCGTGCAAGTAATCATTCACATCTTGAGTCTCGACTTCGACATCAAGCTCCCCCTCAACACATGTCTCCTTTTCAATATTTGACTCATTTCCATTCTCTACCGGTTTTTCCACCATAGTTGGAGTGCCTTCATTTTCCACACCTAATGGCTCATCATCATCTTGAACAATATGCTTAGTAAAAGGATTAGATTCATCAAAAGCAATATGTATAGATTCTTGAACAATTCTATCCTTTTTATTATAGATGATGTAAGCACGACTATGAGGAGAATAACCTAAGAAAATGGCTTCATCCGATTTGGCGTCAAATTTTCCGAGATTATCCTTAGTGTTCAAGATATAGCATTTACTACCAAACACTTTAAAATAACCAATACTTGGTGTCTTACCACACCAAAGCTCATAAGGAGTTTTATTTAACGAAGGTCTAAGAGATACCCGATTTACCACATGACATGCGGTGTCAATTGCATGTCCCCAAAAGTATTTTGGGAGATTGTGCTCATTTAGCATAGTTCGGCCCATCTCTTGCAACGTTCTATTCTTTCGTTCAACCACTCCATTTTGTTGAGGTGTTCTAGGTGCCGAGAAGTTGTGATGAATTCCATGATAGTCGCAAAACTCCTCGAACTTAGCATTTTCAAATTCACCTCCATGGTCACTCCGAATTGCCTTGATCTTTGTCTCCTTTTCATTAGTGATTTTTCTACACAACTTAGCAAACTCGTTAAAAGCATCACTCTTATTTGCAAGACAAATGACCCAAGTAAAACGAGAGTAATCATCAACAATGACAAACACATATTTAGAGCCGCCAAGGCTAACCACATCCATTTCACCAAATAAGTCCATGTGAAGCAAGTCAAGCACACCATTTGTGGAAATGTTGTTAACCGATTTAAAGGATGATTTATGCATTTTACCAAGTTGACAAGAATCACATAGTTTGCCCTTTTTAAACTTTATCTTAGGCAATCCACGAACATGATCATGCTTAGACAATTTAGCAAGTAAATCTAAACTAGCATGCCCAAGACGCCTATGCCATAAATCAACATTGTCAAGTTGCACATTCATACATACATTACTTTCCTCCACCATATCAAAGTCGACATAATAGACATTGTGAGAGCGGAAGCCATGAATAACAAGAGAGGAAGTAGCATGTGAGATAGTGCATTCATTTTTAGAAAAAACAACATTGAAATCACAATCGCATAATTGACTTACACTAAGCAAGTTAAACTTGACATTCTCAACAAGTAAAGCATCTTTAATCTTGAAACAATGTTCCTTACCAACAATACCTTTACCAAGAACTCTTGCGGAATCATTGTTAGCGAAGGTAACCGATCCACTAGCTTTGTTTCCTAGCTTCAAGAAAAGAGATGCATCACCCGTCATGTGTCTCGAACACCCGCTATCGACCATCCATACATTTCTCTTTCTTGTGGTCGACCGGTGTACCTACAAACAAAGATTAAGCTTTCACTCTAGGTACCCAAATCTTTTTGGGTCCTTTGGGGTTAGTTTGAGAACCGTTCCCTTTAACAACCCATTTGTTTCTTTGAGCCTCGGGTACACGGTTTCCCATCAATGCCACTTTTCTATACTTGCATAAAATAAGTTCATGATTTCCTAATTGGCAATAAGAACATGTAAACTTAGATTTAGAAGTTTTTGAGGAAGAAGATGGAACATGTTTAGGTTTTTGTGCCTTTTGAGAAGATACAAATTTTATGGATGAAGAAGCACGGTTTAACAAATGAGTATCGTTCTTTTCGTAGCCTAAACCTCTTTTAGCAACATGTTTGAATTGAGACTCAAGTATTTCATCCAATTTACCGGTTCTCAAATCAAACTTGGCTAGATTGCACTTTAACTCATCAAGTTGAGCATTTGCCTTAGCCAAATTTTGCTTAAGCTCTCTCTTCTCAAGATCAACCGAATTCTTTTCAAGATCGGTTTCAATAGTTAAGAGAGCTAGCTTATTCTCAAGTTCAACAAGATTTGAATTCAAAGTTTTATTGGATTGTTGAACTTCACGATACTTCAATTTTAGTTTTTCACAATAATGTAAAAGGTTTTCATTGCAAGCATGTAAATTTTCAAATGAAGCACAATGAACCTCACATTCACATTCAACCTCATCATCGGAACTAGAGTAAGAGTCGGAAGTTACCTCAAGAGCGTCATTTGCCATGAGACAAACCACATGTGCAACCTCCTCAACTTCGGAATCCGATTCTTCATCGGAAGTGTTTTGATCCCAAGTCGCTTTCATGGATTTCCCTTGTTGAGCCCTCTTCTTGAGTCTCGGACAATCCGCTTTGAAATGATCCGTTTTATTGCACTCAAAACACTTTGGTGGATCACTTTTGTAGTTCCCCGATTCCCTAGTCTTGCCTCTTCTATCCTTTCCATCGGACTTGTTGAAGTAATCCCCTTTGCTCTTCTTCATTTTTAGAAACTTTTTGAAGTTTTTAGCTAGCATAGCCATCTCCTCATCATCATCACTTTCATCTTCTAGGAGGCTTTTGATAGCTTTGATGGCTAATAGTTTTGGAGAAGGTTTTGAGCTAGATTCGCTCTTCCGGCTAGAATCATTCTTCCGGCTATTTATTACAAGTTCTTCACCAAACAAACGACTATAGAGATCATTCGTGGGAAAGACATCCAAGTCATTTGCTTCTTCAACTTGTCCCATCTTGTTGCGGTAGTCTTGATTGACCGCCTCAAGAATTTTGTTGTTGATTTCACCAATCGTGAAAGTCTTTCCAAGTCCGTTGAGATTGTTGACAATTGTATTCAACCTTGTTTGGAACTTCAATACGGATTCTCCTTCCATCATCTTGAACAATTCATATTCTTTAGTGAGAAGTCGAATCTTGGTATTCTTGACCTTTGAAGATCCGAGAAAGGTTTGCTCCAAACTATCCCAAGACTCTTTGGCGGTCTTGTAGCACTTGATGCTATTGTAGACATCAAGACTCACGGCGCTATGAAGTAAGTTCTTGGCTCTAGCATTCAAGGACAAATTTCTTTTATCCTCCTCACTTAGATCCTCAAAGCGCTCAATGGTTTCAACCACCACTATATCCTTTGATTTCTCCAATGCTTCGGCTCGCAACCTATTGAAGTCTTCTTTGTCCTTCTTGGCCTCATCACTATCTCTTTCGGTAATGATTTTGATGTCCGGTATGATGGTCGAACTTCCACTTCCCATGATCACTCTTGACCTTTTTGGAACAAACGGACCATTCTTCATAATATGCCACAAGGCATAATCTTGACCGGTGACAAAAGTTTCCATACGGTCCGCCCAATAGTCATAGTTCGAACCATCGAACCATGGAGGCCTAGATAGTGACAATCCTTCCTTTGGCATATCACCCATGATCTTTTGTGTAGAGATTTTAAGCTCGAATTCAACACACACGGGCTCTGATACCAATTGTTAGCCTATATACGATCCTTAGAGGGGGGGTGAATAAGGATTGAACTAGTAATTACAACTTTTTCGATTAACAAGTTCAAGCAACTATCACCCAAGCAATTGAACACTAGAATTGCGGAAAGTAAATACAAGGAAGGAAATAACACAATGATTTTAGCGAGCTTCGGTTTCCCTACGTGCTCGACCCTCGGCTTTCCAACCTTAGGATTTCGGTAAGTGATACTAATAATGAAAACCCTCGGAATTCAATACAAGCAATCAACTCAAACTTCTAGCTAGCCCTAGCTAGAAACCCAAAGCCTCAACTCTAGGATTTCAACTCCTAATCAACAACTAGGAACCCAAGAACACTCCTTAGGATTTCAATTTACAAAGAATGAATTTTGTAAAAACTTGACTCTTATAACAATTATCCCTAATTGGATGGATTAAGAGTAATACAAGATGGATCTATAGAATTACCTCTTCACAATCAAGATATGATAGCAATTGAAGATTGAGAAGGCTTGATGCACTTTGGGATTTGTTTAATCAAGAAAATCTTTAATTGGGCAAGAAGGGTTTCTAATTTCGGACTTGGAGTCCTTATATAGAAACCCCCATCGTGAGTCCCATCGTGACACGATGAGCCTCACGATGGCGAACCAACGTTCGGATTTTCAAGATCATCGTGAGACCCATCGTGATAGCCTATGTCACGATGGATGTCACGATGACGACCAGAGTCTGAAAACACAGTTCCATCGTGACACTCATCGTGATACATGGATGTCACGATGATGTCACGATGAGGCTACTGGAAGTTTTTGAGGCTCCATCGTGAGACCCCATCGTGAGACCATAGTCACGATGGATGTCACGATGGTCAGTGTTGTTTTAGCCCAATTTTATCATTGATTCATCCTTAACTCTTATTTCAATAACACTAAGTCATTATCATAAGATTTAAGAGATAATTCAATAAACAAATTGTTCATAAACAATACTCGAGAAGCCATAAAACAATAAAACATTTTTAGCATCAAACCATCGACTCTCAATCAACTATTTCTAAAACATCGAGAGAGTTTAATAGGTAATTCCTTACACAAGGTCCTATACGCATATAATGAAGTAAATAAGCCGGCCTTGTGTCTTGACTTGAAGTATGTGCCTCGCGCACTGTAAAGTCACTTAATAAAACGATTAGCGCTTAATTGTAATTTGTTATTATCAAAATAAAGAAGTATCGACTTTAGGTCAACAATCAAGAGGTAACCATCTAACTTTTAATTGTTCTTATTTTATTATTTCAATTCTTTATCTATTTGTCTAATTTTATCTAATTTTTCTTATGATTGTTTTTTTGTAGAAAAAATTGTGTTCCTCAATAAATATTTGAGGTATGTTTTTTTTTATATATAATGTTTATACTTTTAATATATATGATTTCAATTTGATATATAATGTTTTGAATTGATTGATTTTTGTTTCTATTTTGGGACATTTTTTTTTCACTCATTTGTATTTCTATTTTAAATGTTTCATTATATTGTATATGTATGTGTTTTGGATAGATATTATGTAAAAAATGCATTTGATATATGCATTAATATAAATTTGTAGCCTGGTTCTGCATACATTGCAGAAACCAGGCTACAATTTTTTTTTCTGTTACAAATAAAGAGTGTCGGAATTACTTCGGACACCATATATGGCTGCGTCGGAATTACTTCAGAACTCAAAGACAAATTCTCAGACTGGGGTTGGGTACCAAAATTTAATTCGTCTAATTTTCCTACCATGCTACGGATTGGCTTTGGGTAGATGACTTCAGAAATACTTCGGAAGTTTAATTTCTAATTATTAGTGTGTCTACGGAAAGGCGTCGAAAATAATAAACTACTAAAAGTGTCAGAAAGGAGTCGGGTCACTTTATTGATTCAGAATTACGTCGGACACGTGGATTCGGAATGGCTGCGGATTGTTACTTCGGAATTTCTTCAGCTTTTTTCATGAAGAAATCAATAACCCTAATTCAAGTGTCAGAAAGGCGTCGGGGTACTTTAGTGATTCAGAATTACGTCGGACACTGGAATTGCGACAACTTTTTTTCCTCGGAGGCCATCCGACTCCATTCCGACGTAATTTAGCTTTTCTCTTCAGTTGTACGTCGGATATGGGAGACGCAAAAGGTGTGTTTTCTAGTAGTGAACTATATATGCATAAGTTGTAGGTATTATTATTTCTAGGCTTATTTTCTTTTGGCCTATAAAGTATCCATACGTTTGTAGAGGGCTTCTCAAATTTTGCTTCTTTTCAAAATAAGGTTCAAACTATTCTTTTTATCAATTTACCCCCTAAAATGTCAAATTCATATTAAATTTTATTTTAAAAGAAGGGCAAACTTGAAATAATACACTTATTAATTTTTTTGGGCACTTTTTTATAATAACAAAACTATAATTTTCAAATTAACCCCTCCTTCTTCCTCACACCCCACCCCATACCCCCATACCCTCCTTCATTTTCCCCGTAACCCCCCCCCCCCCCCGTCCCAACACCCCCCGCCTGATGGAAACTTATTCGTGAAGATGTGATGCTTTTTCTTGAAGAATTAAGGGATGAGAAATCAAGAATTGAAAATTTGACAATCTTGAGCTTGTCCGAGCTTCAGTTTATGTATTTCATTGTTTTTTTTAGTTATACTATTACATCAGTTTCTTGAATGAAAACTGTCTCAATTAATTTGTAGATTGGTGGTATTGGAGCAGAAGGCCGCAATGCTTGGACAAATAAAATTAATTGTTTGCTCTTTCTTGAAGCTATTGGAGTGGCTTTCAGCTCCTTTGAAGGGTAATGGATGTATCCTGTTTGCCACTCCTAATCTCTTTTTGGCTGTGCACCTACAATAACAACATCAATATATCCAATGCCTATAAAAAATATCTCGCCTAATAAGCGGGGTAAAAGCCTCATAGTGCCTTATGATAAATTGGAGTCGAAGTAATATGAGAGTAGTGCGTACTGTTTTTGTGTTCGTGTGTTAAAAAAAGTTGGAGACCCTCAAATTAAGGGCCCTTGACACCTCCTTCTCCTGAGTATGATGTTAAAGGTTAACGCGAGATGTGCCTCGCCTGATCAGGGGACTAAAGCTTGTCCGTTAACCACTTTGAAACACAAGGTTTTTAATTTTCAGTGGGAATCGAATCTGAGTTGCATGAAGAAGCGAGATTACTTTGCACTTTGCACTCTAACTCTTTACCAGTTGAGTTATGTCCCGAGACTGTCTTCCTATATTAAGTATACATACATGCCCACGGGGCATAGCTCAAATGGTAAGGGCTTCACTATAAGAGTGTGTTTCTCCACAAGTGTGTGAGTTCGATCCACGGCAGGTGCATGAAGAAGGAAACAATAAAAACATCAACACATTGCATGTTTGTAGTCATGTTTAGTGTATTCAACAGTTGTACTCATGAATAGTGGCTTCTTCATCACCTTATGGCTATATGGTAATATATATATGCAATAATGCGTTCAAAACACACAGATAAAATATATGCAAATCAATAAAAAAGGAAGGGAATAATTACAAATCAATAAAAATTGAAGGGAATTACAAATCATACCATATATGCACAAATTACTAATTTACTGTGTACCAAATACCACCATTTAATCAATTTCATACCAAAATTGACACTTCAATTTTTTTTTTTTAAATAACATAAATTTTATATATAATGTGGGAAGGAGGAATTAGAGGTTATTTCAAAGAGAAAATTGTCAAAATGGTCCCAGAAAATATGTGTAAGTTGCACTTTGGTCCCAGTTAATATTGGGCCAGCGAAAATGGTCCCACATATTGTTACATATGGTGCACTTTAGTCCCTAACCGTTACTTTTAGACGGAAAAAGTTAGTATGGGACAAAAACGTAAGATTCAACACAGTTAAGGACATAAAATGTGATTCTAACTAATGTTGGGGCAAAAATCGAAAGTCAATCACTGCTTGGGTGTGTGTACACTAGTTCCCACCTCAGTCCCCGCCCGCCCGCCCACCACCACCACCTTACCACTCGGACGGCTAGCTCCTCTCCATCTCCATTTTGCCAAGCATCACAAGCATCCAAATTTCAGAATCTAATCCCAATTTTATTTGCCTCTTTTATTAGACGGTATTAATTTCATGATGTTATTTGTTGTTTCCATCCCTTACGCCCCACACTCAAAGTATCTTTTGGTGTTGTAATATGTAATTTGATAACACTTTTGATAATCTGTACATTATTTATTTAACATTCGTGCCACTTAATTTGATGAATAACACAAAACGTGGCATTTTGTTTTGTTGCTAAAAATTGAATCTTTATTGCAATTAAGTTTTTTATGCTAATAATTGAGTCTTTTTGATAGTCAAGTTATTGCAATTGAATGTTATTTGCAATTAAGATTTTTGATAAATGAGTTTTTATGCTTAAAATTGGGCCTCTTTCGCAATTAAGTTGTTGGAATTGAATCTTTTTTAGCAAAAAAATTTTTGATGAGTAATTTTTTCCAATGTCAAAGCCAATCATGGTCGACTCCAGTGATACTATTGACAATGTCAAAAGGCAATGGGCATCAGAGATCAGAAGCTGCAAATGGAGCTAATCATGGTCGACTCCAGTGATACTATTGACAATGTCAAAGCCAAGATTCAAGACAAGGAATGTACACATATAATTTTATTTGAGTAGTTGTTGAGATGTCGACTTGATGTAGTTTTAATTATGGTGTAATTTATTAGTTATTAGAGTCGACATTGAATCTTGTTTTGAGGCTCCGTGGAGGTATTATTGAGCCCTCTTCGATGGCGTTAGCAAGGAAGTACAACCAGAACAAAATGATGGCTCAAGTTATGTTTTTGCTGTGTGGTCTATGAGGTATGGAGTGAGGAATAGGGGGGTGTTCGATAATGTAAATAGATTAGCCGAGAATGTGATTTGTAGTTGTATATTGCTTATTAGGAGTAGAGCTTGAATTTGGAAAGTTCCTCGTACGAGAGGCAATTGAAGGCTCTGTATTAATTGGGTTCTTAGGGTTACTGGAACTCCTTCTGCAACATTCTTGTAATTCAAATCAGTAGAAGTTGCAAATAGGAGGCTGAAGAACAAGACAAGAGGGATGAATATATGTAGTGTAGAATACTAAATAAGTAAGCACCATGCCATTTTTGTTTTGAAAAATACACTGAAATATTTTCTACTTACTTCAATAAAGATTGATTAAGGAAAAAAAAAACGTGATGGAAAAAAAAAGTTTAGTTGCTTCCAAATTTCATATCTTTCTTAAATATGATGTATTATTAAATTTATTACTTAAAAACCCGAATCTGAATGTCGAATACGATTTGAATATCGAATATAAATTTACATTATTCGAATTTAAATCGCATATCATTTTAATATTTGTGCTCGGTTCGAATTCGTCAAGCTTCAAATACGAATACCCATTCGTCGTATTCGAACTCGAATGATTCGATATATATTCGGCTCGTATCCGCCCTTATGTTACATAAAGTAAATATATAATGTTTTGGAGGGAAAATTGGACTATTAAAAATGGGGGAACAATTTTGGTGGAAATTGGTGTGGGGGTGTGGACATAAAGTGTATAATAGTTGATTACTTTTCGATTTTTCCCCTAATATTAGTTAGAATTGTGTTTTATGTCCTTCACTGTGCTGAATCTTACGTTTTTGCCCTATACTAACTTTTTCCGTCTAAAAACAACGGTTCGGGACTAAAGCGCACCATATGTACTAATATCTGGGACCATTTTCGCAGACCCAATATTAACTGGGACCAAAGTGCAACTTGCACATATTTACTGGGACCATTTCGGCAATTTTCTCTTATTTTAAAGTCCCATGGTCCCTTCAATTATAGGAAACGTAAATTCATATAAATTATTTAATTCTTATTAATATTTAATATACGAATTAACTATTTATTAATATCATCAAATATAGTTAACTTTCTTTTCTAAAAATGGTTTATAAATTTTTTATATTATTTGTAATAAATTTAAGCTTAATTAAATTGAGTTATATAGTATTACACATAAACAATATATTTATTTAAGGGTTAATTGCAGGGGTGATCACCTATGTTTGCCAAATGTTTCCAGGCGATCACCTATGATTTAAAACGTTCCAATCGATCACTTATATTTTAAATAGTATTCCACTTTGTCTCTCTGTTAAAATTTCCGTCTAACTTCAGTTATGTTGGTAATGTGATTGTCACATGACAATTACGGAAGGGTATTTTAGTCAATCATCCTAACCGCCTTCTCCCTCACAATCTTCCCAACCCCCTCCTCCCTCACAATCATCCCCCCTACGACATGCGACAACCCCCTCCTCCCTCTCCCTCCATCGTCTCTAACCCCCCTCCCTCGACCAACGACCTTCAAGAGGGAGTTGACTTCTCCAATCACCATTCTCAGGATTCAATGTCGCGAGGCCCCGGGCGATATAGTGACGTCGTTAGTTGGCTGAAACTTTCTTGTTGGGAAATTAGTCAATGATTATTCCATTTTTTATCCTTAAAATACATTTAGTAAATGACCGAAATACCCTTAATGCAAGTCACGTGTTAGTCACTTGCAAAACTTAACGGTGGAGTTACAGATTGGATGATCGACCGGAACGTTTTAAAACATAGGTGATCGACTGGAACTGTTTAATCATAGGTGATCGACTGGAAAATTTGACAAACATAGATGATCATCCCTGCCATTAACCCTTTATTTAATACTAATTATTACCATTCACAAGTATTTTTATAGTTTACAAATAGAGCAAATTGCTGAAATAGTCCCCGAAAGTGAGTTCAGGTTGCCTTTTGGTCTTCGAAAGTACAAAAGTTGCAAATCAGTCCACGATATTGGCCAACGGTTGCAGATTGGTCCAAAATTTAACGGCGTTGTTAAATGTTAATGGCCCACGCGCCTCGTGGGTTACATGTGTTGTTAATAAGTTAGAAAGGTTATAATAAAATTAGCTTAGGAGTGAACTACAATCGCCATTGGGCGTTAAAAATTAACACCTTAACTAAATTTTGGACCAATCTGCAAGCATTGGCCAATATCGTGGACTAAGTTGCAACTTTTGCACTTTCGATGACCAAAAGTCAACCTGAACCCACTTTCGAGGACCATTTCAGCAATTTACTCTTTACAAATAATGTGTTAACATAATGAGGTTATTTAATTCATTGTTGCACTTTGGTCTCATCAAGTGACATCGATGCGTAAATGGTCCATATAAATGTGTAACACGTGTGAAAATAGTGCATAAATTAATTATTTAATTAGTCGTTAACAGAAAATATATTTAAATCCATATTGGAGTTAAAATTACTAATTTAAAAAATACTTTTAGACAAAAGCATAAATTAAACACCCACTATTTTAAAGTAAAGTAATTGAGATAGTTTCAGTAGAGTGAGACGAAGTCGGAGAAGATAATGACATAAAGTTCATTATATTATTATTTGTCTCAAAGATTCATCAAAATTATAAAAGTGTTTCAAAAGTAAATTATAATCATTAAGAATTGACGAGATCATTAATTTCGGGACCATTTCATATCCACTACACACTTGCATGACCATTTGAAAAATTACCTCAAGAGAGATTCATAATAACTTACTTAAAAATTTTGATAAATAATTTTTTTAAAGAAAATAATAATTACTTTACTAATAATTAGTATAAATTGATACATACACTGACTGATACTAATTGACATATATATATTTTTTTACAACCCTCATTCCTACAATGAGAATCAAATCCAAAATTTCTAAGTCACTAAAAGATCTATTAACTACTAAATTATTCGATATTCTTTGATACTAATTGATATATGATTTGACAATTTGATACTTTTTGTACTACGCATACAATCTTCGAAGTTTCCATATATATGGCAAGTATACATGATTGATATTGTAATCGATTCATGCATATTTTGATTTGCAAACAACTATATATCCATAAGTTGTAGGTATTATTATTTCTAGGCTTATTTTCTTTTGGCCAATAAAGTATCCATACGTTTGTAGAGGGCTTCTCAAATTTTGCTTCCTTTCAAAATAAGGTTCAAACTATTCTTTTTATCAATTTACCCCCTAAAATGTCAAATTCATATTAAATTTTATTTTAAAAGAAGGGCAAACTTGAAATAATACACTTATTAATTTTTTTGGGCACCTTTTTATAATAACAAAACTATAATTTTCAAATTAACCCCTCCTCTTCCTCACACCCCACCCCATACCCCCATTCCCTCCTTCATTTTCCCCATAACTGATGTAGCGAGATCTACAGATCTGAATAATAATAACAGATATGTAGCTTTCGCTACGGATATGAATAATAAGGCCGTTGATTCCAACGAATAACGGCAATATTATCCCTTCAAAGCGTTCGTTATTCACCCGTGAATATCGAATGCTTAGGCTTCAAAAAGACTATGCTTGTTCAACAAGAACAATTGATAGATATTTCTGGGAAGAAAGAAAACAAATGTTTTCAAAAGTTTATTCAATAATAATCAATCACCTCAATACATTGACTAGAGCCACTATTTATAATATAATTAAAACCCTAGTATAACATAGGTGGGCTATTCAGACAACCCTAATACAAATGGGCTCGTCTTATGACATAATAATTTAAATAGTAAAACTGAAATCTCAATAAAATATATAATTATTAGATAGATAGACGCATTCTTCATCATTTTCTTCATCATTCTCTCCGGGTTGAAGAGAGTTCGTCCTCGAACTTACACGCCACCAGGATCAAATGGGAAATCAATTTTATGAACAAATAAAAAAATTCCTTGGCCTAATTAGGTCTTACATATGTAAGATTCCAAAACACAAGCTTTCTCGTGCCTGTCTTCAATGTAGATATATTGAGTGCGGACCCCCTGCTTGATTTGCTCAAATTCATCCCTGACCTTTCTTTGCTCCATGTGGTTCGAAGAGAGTACTCGCTCATACTTGTCAATTTCTTTATCAAGCCCCTTGTAGTGCCCCGCTTTATTCGAGAACTGGGTAGCACAGTCTTGCTTCTGAAAAAGAATAATGACCTGTTTTTCTCTTCCCACAATTCCTTTAGTGATATTCTGCGCCTCATGGACTTGTTTTTCAAACAAAACCACCTTTAACTCCTTTGCCACCACCCTCACATCCTCTATAAGAAAAACATCTATCACCTCTATTAAGTCCTCCAAGGGAGTCTTCTTAATTTTGTTGGTGATTAGATAATAGTCATCATCATAATCATCATAAACTGGATCTTGATCATAAAACAATGTGTTATCATCACCAAAATCCACGTCAGAGTCCAACAACGGTTGCATCATGGAGGATCTTGTGGCTCTGATACCAACTGATGTAGCGAGATCTACAGATCTGAATAATAATAACAGATATGTAGCTTTCGCTACGGATATGAATAATAAGGCCGTTGATTCCAACGAATAACGGCAATATTATCCCTTCAAAGCGTTCGTTATTCACCCGTGAATATCGAATGCTAAGGCTTCAAAAATACTATGCTTGTTCAACAAGAACAATTGATAGATATTTCTGGGAAGAAAGAAAACAAATGTTTTCAAAAGTTTATTCAATAATAATCAATCACCTCAATACATTGACTAGAGCCACTATTTATAATATAATTAAAACCCTAGTATAACATAGGTGGGCTATTCAGACAACCCTAATACAAATGGGCTCGTCTTATGACATAATAATTTAAATAGTAAAACTGAAATCTCAATAAAATATATAATTATTAGATAGATAGACGCATTCTTCATCATTTTCTTCATCATTCTCTCCGGGTTGAAGAGAGTTCGTCCTCGAACTTACACGCCACCAGGATCAAATGGGAAATCAATTTTATGAACAAATAAAAAAATTCCTTGGCCTAATTAGGTCTTACATATGTAAGATTCCAAAACACAAGCTTTCTCGTGCCTGTCTTCAATGTAGATATATTGAGTGCGGACCCCCTGCTTGATTTGCTCAAATTCATCCCTGACCTTTCTTTGCTCCATGTGGTTCGAAGAGAGTACTCGCTCATACTTGTCAATTTCTTTATCAAGCCCCTTGTAGTGCCCCGCTTTATTCGAGAACTGGGTAGCACAGTCTTGCTTCTGAAAAAGAATAATGACCTGTTTTTCTCTTCCCACAATTCCTTTAGTGATATTCTGCGCCTCATGGACTTGTTTTTCAAACAAAACCACCTTTAACTCCTTTGCCACCACCCTCACATCCTCTATAAGAAAAACATCTATCACCTCTATTAAGTCCTCCAATGGAGTCTTCTTAATTTTGTTGGTGATTAGATAATAGTCATCATCATAATCATCATAAACTGGATCTTGATCATAAAACAATGTGTTATCATCACCAAAATCCACGTCAGAGTCCAACAACGGTTGCATCATGGAGGATCTTGTGGCTCTGATACCAACTGATGTAGCGAGATCTACAGATCTGAATAATAATAACAGATATGTAGCTTTCGCTACGGATATGAATAATAAGGCCGTTGATTCCAACGAATAACGGCAATATTATCCCTTCAAAGCGTTCGTTATTCACCCGTGAATATCGAATGCTAAGGCTTCAAAAATACTATGCTTGTTCAACAAGAACAATTGATAGATATTTCTGGGAAGAAAGAAAACAAATGTTTTCAAAAGTTTATTCAATAATAATCAATCACCTCAATACATTGACTAGAGCCACTATTTATAATATAATTAAAACCCTAGTATAACATAGGTGGGCTATTCATACAACCCTAATACAAATGAGCTCGTCTTATGACATAATAATTTAAATAGTAAAACTGAAATCTCAATAAAATATATAATTATTAGATAGATAGACGCATTCTTCACCATTTTCTTCATCAGTAACCCCCCCCCCCCCCCAGTCCCAACACCCCCCAGTCCCAACACCCCCCCGCCTGATGGAAACTACTTATTCGTGAAGATGTGATGCTTTTTCTTGAAGAATTAAGGGATGAGAAATCAAGAATTGAAAATTTGGCAATCTTGAGCTTGTCCAAGCTTCACTTTATGTATTTCATTGTTTTTTTTAGTTATACTATTACATCGGTTTCTTGAATGAAAACTGTCTCAATTAATTTGTAGATTGGTGGTATTGGAGCAGAAGGCCGCAATGCTTGGACAAATAAAATTAATTGTTTGCTCTTTCTTGAAGCTATTGGAGTGGCTTTCAGCTCCTTTGAAGGGTAATGGATGTATCCTGTTTGCCACTCCTAATCTCTTTTTGGCTGTGCACCTACAATAACAACATCAATATATCCAATGCCTACAAAAAATATCTCGCCTAATAAGCGGGGTAAAAGCCTCATAGTGCCTTATGATAAATTGGAGTCGAAGTAATATGAGAGTAGTGCCTACTGTTTTTGTGTTCGTATGTTAAAAAAAGTTGGAGACCCTCAAATTAAGGGCCCTTGCACCTCCTTCTCCTGGGTATAATGTTAAAGGTTAACGCGAGATGTGCCTCGCCTGATCAGGGGACTAAAGCTTGTCCGTTAACCACTTTGAAACACAAGGTTTTTAATTTTCAGTGGGAATCGAATCTGAGTTGCATGAAGAAGCGAGATTACTTTGCACTTTGCACTCTAACTCTTTACCAGTTGAGTTACGTCCCGAGACTGTCTTCCTATATTAAGTATACATACATGCCCACGGGGCATAACTCAAATGGTAAGGGCTTCACTATAAGAGTGTGTTTCTCCACAAGTGTGTGGGTTCGATCCACGGCAGGTGCATGAGTAACTCTGCATTTGTTCAAGGGAGGATCTGCTTGTGGGTGGTTACCCAGCCTCTCTGGGCACTCTTGAGGTTGAGTACCGAGCCGCTAGAGGCACATTACGAATTCACCTCCTTTGTTGGGCGATGAGCTAGCCAAGCGGGACGCCTTAAACGAGCATATCATTTATATTAAGTATACATGAACAGTGGGAATGAACTGCTTACGTTTCCTATGTACTCTACTCTCTTCTAGTGCATTCTTCAACCAACATATATGACAATAAATGATCTGCTAATTTCTTAAGAAGAGCCTGATGTTTTTTCCTAACTTGATTGTTAAACAACAGGTTCCCCCTCGTTTTCGTAAATCTTCATGCTTGCAAATGAGTTTACATAATCTTTTAATAAAGTATTTTTTATCCAAATAATTAAATAAAAAAAAATAAAAAAAGTATTATTTATTGTAAATTTAAGCTTAATTAAAATAAATTAAATACATATTGTTTTAAATCCATACAAAGCTCTATTAAATTTGAGTGAATACATATGACGTACTTTACTTTCAGATAATTTAAATCCTACGAATATTTTCATATAGTATGCATATCTAATTTTGCATATAGATATGATGTGAACACGCCTATCAAATACTCCCTCTATCTTTTCTTAGCTTGGTGTTTAGGCTAAAGTACTAGAATTTTTTAACATGGTATTTAAATTTTCAATATGCTTTTTTAACCACCTTTCTTGTTTTATCCCAATAAAATAATTAACTTTTAAATTCACATCTTGAACTAAATCTGAAAGACACCTATAAATTAAAATAATCTATGTAAAACAAAAGACATACATGATCAATTATTAGGTTATGCTCCCAAAACTTACTTATTCTTTGAAATGACCTTGATATATCATTTATGTTTCAAAACACATCTCAATTGGTACTTGAAAAATCTGAACATAAACTGAAAATCTGCGCTAAATTTCTTTCGGCCCATAGAGACTATCTATAAATGAGATTGGTACTCAGGCAAACAAACAAATCATTCAAAATGGTTTGGATCTAACGAGAAGGTAATGTATTCTTTAATGGTTTGGATATAGCGATGAAGTATCAAATATATTATTAAGGGTTTGATGGGAATACTATCCTCAAATTTTAAGTTCAAAGATCCTTTTGTTGTAAGTGATTATAAAAGTATAAATATAATAGTATTTTTAAATAAAAACAAAATCCTCCACATTCAAATCGTATTAATTTTTCACTGAAATAGTTCATACAATTAAAAGCCGATATTTTACATGAAAAAATCGATGAAAAGACGACATTACCAAACAAAATATCGTATTATTTGAAATGAATGTATTTGAATGATCTTTATTAACTCAATATACAAAGGGACTAAGGAGGGTCTCTAACGTGATCCTTGGTCAAGATACTTTATGCTTTTAAATGCTTGTACATTGTGCATGATTTGCTTGTACATATTGTCGGTCGAATAGTAAAATGAATTCTTGTGCGTCATGATCCAACAACCCGCATTCCTTTTTGCATAAAATTTACACACGTGGTTAAATTTGAGTGGTTGATTCAATTGCCATCTAATGTAGCATTTAATTTATGTGCAAAAACTCATTCATAGCATTTAATGTATGCACAAGAACTCCTCCATAGCATTTAATGTGGGTGGAAAAACTCCTCCATATGTTACTCTCATGTTTCCCTCCTTCATAATTCACTACTCCCTCAATCCTAAATGATTGGTATATTTGGACTTTCATGGTCAATTCTCTTATTCTACATGCGAAAAAATTATAATAGTTGATATTTTAAAAATATATATTGAGACGAATCTAACAAGATCCAACATGACTATATTATTTCTTATCATTTAATAAAAATTCTTGATCAAAGTTTTTTAAGTTTGACTACAAAAATCAAAATATACCAATCATTTAGGGACGGAGGTAGTATTAGATTTTGTATCTCTTCTTCTTAAGCTTCCCCTTTTTTGTGCTATATAATAATTTTCTATCCATTGCCTCCATTCATCAAGACACATGGAGTTTTTTCATAAAACAATTAATGGTTGACCTCAATTCTTAGTAAATAGGCACGTTTTATTTTTTATTTTCATTATAAATTTTCTATTGATTATTAAGTCATATAATACAGGGTTCCATTATCTTCCTTTTGCTTAGTTTGTTTAGTAAAAATGTGATTTGTTACTTAGTTTGTTAATGTTTTTGTGCAGAATCATTCGACGGGTTGGTATATTAATTGGTGTTAATTTGAATCTAAGCAAGTGAAGTGTTGTCTCATGACTATTGAAGAGGCCTTTTTCATGACTATTGATTCCAATTTTGATATATAGACAGGTATTATCTTCTATATTACCAATAACTCAAAACAAAAAATCAATTAACAAATTAATCTTGGGTGTAATTATTTATGGGCATACTTGTCAACTATTTTGATTACGTTTCGCATGTTTTTACATGTTAAAGAACTTATGGCTCTCATAGTACTCGTAGTCTCCTTTATATTTGTATATATAATGTCCCTAGAGAAAGGAAGGTTGTATTGTAGTAAAGGGTGAGTTAATTTAGATAAAAAATTGATTTTATGGATCTTCATTTCAGTTTATCTATATCAATTATAGCTTGTATATATGGGCATATTTTGTTTCATGGAGTTCGATCCATGGGCATTGGCCAATATCGTGGGCATTGGCCAATTATGGGCATATTTTGTTTCATGGGCATTGGCCAATATCGTGGACTAAGTTGCAACTTTTGCACTTTCGATGACCAAAAGTCAACCTGAACCCACTTTCGAGGACCATTTCAGCAATTTACTCTTTACAAATAATGTGTTAACATAATGGGGTTATTTAATTCATTGTTGCACTTTGGTCTCATCAAGTGACATCGATGCGTAAATGGTCCATATAAATGTGTAACACGTGTGAAAATAGTGCATAAATTAATTATTTAATTAGTCGTTAACAGAAAATATATTTAAATCCATATTGGAGTTAAAATTACTAATTTAAAAAATACTTTTAGACAAAAGCATAAATTAAACACCCACTATTTTAAAGTAAAGTAATTGAGATAGTTTCAGTAGAGTGAGACGAAGTCGGAGAAGATAATGACATAAAGTTCATTATATTATTATTTGTCTCAAAGATTCATCAAAATTATAAAAGTGTTTCAAAAGTAAATTATAATCATTAAGAATTGACGAGATCATTAATTTCGGGACCATTTCATATCCACTACACACTTGCATGACCATTTGAAAAATTACCTCAAGAGAGATTCATAATAACTTACTTAAAAATTTTGATAAATAATTTTTTTAAAGAAAATAATAATTACTTTACTAATAATTAGTATAAATTGATACATACACTGACTGATACTAATTGACATATATATATTTTTTTACAACCCTCATTCCTACAATGAGAATCAAATCCAAAATTTCTAAGTCACTAAAAGATCTAGTAACTACTAAATTATTCGATATTCTTTGATACTAATTGATATATGATTTGACAATTTGATACTTTTTGTACTACGCATACAATCTTCGAAGTTTCCATATATATGGCAAGTATACATGATTGATATTGTAATCGATTCATGCATATTTTGATTTGCAAACAACTATATATCCATAAGTTGTAGGTATTATTATTTCTAGGCTTATTTTCTTTTGGCCAATAAAGTATCCATACGTTTGTAGAGGGCTTCTCAAATTTTGCTTCCTTTCAAAATAAGGTTCAAACTATTCTTTTTATCAATTTACCCCCTAAAATGTCAAATTCATATTAAATTTTATTTTAAAAGAAGGGCAAACTTGAAATAATACACTTATTAATTTTTTTGGGCACCTTTTTATAATAACAAAACTATAATTTTCAAATTAACCCCTCCTCTTCCTCACACCCCACCCCATACCCCCATTCCCTCCTTCATTTTCCCCATAACTGATGTAGCGAGATCTACAGATCTGAAAAATAATAACAGATATGTAGCTTTCGCTACGGATATGAATAATAAGGCCGTTGATTCCAACGAATAACGGCAATATTATCCCTTCAAAGCGTTCGTTATTCACCCGTGAATATCGAATGCTTAGGCTTCAAAAAGACTATGCTTGTTCAACAAGAACAATTGATAGATATTTCTGGGAAGAAAGAAAACAAATGTTTTCAAAAGTTTATTCAATAATAATCAATCACCTCAATACATTGACTAGAGCCACTATTTATAATATAATTAAAACCCTAGTATAACATAGGTGGGCTATTCAGACAACCCTAATACAAATGGGCTCGTCTTATGACATAATAATTTAAATAGTAAAACTGAAATCTCAATAAAATATATAATTATTAGATAGATAGACGCATTCTTCATCATTTTCTTCATCATTCTCTCCGGGTTGAAGAGAGTTCGTCCTCGAACTTACACGCCACCAGGATCAAATGGGAAATCAATTTTATGAACAAATAAAAAAATTCCTTGGCCTAATTAGGTCTTACATATGTAAGATTCCAAAACACAAGCTTTCTCGTGCCTGTCTTCAATGTAGATATATTGAGTGCGGACCCCCTGCTTGATTTGCTCAAATTCATCCCTGACCTTTCTTTGCTCCATGTGGTTCGAAGAGAGTACTCGCTCATACTTGTCAATTTCTTTATCAAGCCCCTTGTAGTGCCCCGCTTTATTCGAGAACTGGGTAGCACAGTCTTGCTTCTGAAAAAGAATAATGACCTGTTTTTCTCTTCCCACAATTCCTTTAGTGATATTCTGCGCCTCATGGACTTGTTTTTCAAACAAAACCACCTTTAACTCCTTTGCCACCACCCTCACATCCTCTATAAGAAAAACATCTATCACCTCTATTAAGTCCTCCAAGGGAGTCTTCTTAATTTTGTTGGTGATTAGATAATAGTCATCATCATAATCATCATAAACTGGATCTTGATCATAAAACAATGTGTTATCATCACCAAAATCCACGTCAGAGTCCAACAACGGTTGCATCATGGAGGATCTTGTGGCTCTGATACCAACTGATGTAGCGAGATCTACAGATCTGAATAATAATAACAGATATGTAGCTTTCGCTACGGATATGAATAATAAGGCCGTTGATTCCAACGAATAATGGCAATATTATCCCTTCAAAGCGTTCGTTATTCACCCGTGAATATCGAATGCTAAGGCTTCAAAAATACTATGCTTGTTCAACAAGAACAATTGATAGATATTTCTGGGAAGAAAGAAAACAAATGTTTTCAAAAGTTTATTCAATAATAATCAATCACCTCAATACATTGACTAGAGCCACTATTTATAATATAATTAAAACCCTAGTATAACATAGGTGGGCTATTCAGACAACCCTAATACAAATGGGCTCGTCTTATGACATAATAATTTAAATAGTAAAACTGAAATCTCAATAAAATATATAATTATTAGATAGATAGACGCATTCTTCATCATTTTCTTCATCATTCTCTCCGGGTTGAAGAGAGTTCGTCCTCGAACTTACACGCCACCAGGATCAAATGGGAAATCAATTTTATGAACAAATAAAAAAATTCCTTGGCCTAATTAGGTCTTACATATGTAAGATTCCAAAACACAAGCTTTCTCGTGCCTGTCTTCAATGTAGATATATTGAGTGCGGACCCCCTGCTTGATTTGCTCAAATTCATCCCTGACCTTTCTTTGCTCCATGTGGTTCGAAGAGAGTACTCGCTCATACTTGTCAATTTCTTTATCAAGCCCCTTGTAGTGCCCCGCTTTATTCGAGAACTGGGTAGCACAGTCTTGCTTCTGAAAAAGAATAATGACCTGTTTTTCTCTTCCCACAATTCCTTTAGTGATATTCTGCGCCTCATGGACTTGTTTTTCAAACAAAACCACCTTTAACTCCTTTGCCACCACCCTCACATCCTCTATAAGAAAAACATCTATCACCTCTATTAAGTCCTCCAAGGGAGTCTTCTTAATTTTGTTGGTGATTAGATAATAGTCATCATCATAATCATCATAAACTGGATCTTGATCATAAAACAATGTGTTATCATCACCAAAATCCACGTCAGAGTCCAACAACGGTTGCATCATGGAGGATCTTGTGGCTCTGATACCAACTGATGTAGCGAGATCTACAGATCTGAATAATAATAACAGATATGTAGCTTTCGCTACGGATATGAATAATAAGGCCGTTGATTCCAACGAATAACGGCAATATTATCCCTTCAAAGCGTTCGTTATTCACCCGTGAATATCGAATGCTAAGGCTTCAAAAATACTATGCTTGTTCAACAAGAACAATTGATAGATATTTCTGGGAAGAAAGAAAACAAATGTTTTCAAAAGTTTATTCAATAATAATCAATCACCTCAATACATTGACTAGAGCCACTATTTATAATATAATTAAAACCCTAGTATAACATAGGTGGGCTATTCATACAACCCTAATACAAATGAGCTCGTCTTATGACATAATAATTTAAATAGTAAAACTGAAATCTCAATAAAATATATAATTATTAGATAGATAGACGCATTCTTCACCATTTTCTTCATCAGTAACCCCCCCCCCCCCAGTCCCAACACCCCCCAGTCCCAACACCCCCCCCGCCTGATGGAAACTACTTATTCGTGAAGATGTGATGCTTTTTCTTGAAGAATTAAGGGATGAGAAATCAAGAATTGAAAATTTGGCAATCTTGAGCTTGTCCAAGCTTCACTTTATGTATTTCATTGTTTTTTTTAGTTATACTATTACATCGGTTTCTTGAATGAAAACTGTCTCAATTAATTTGTAGATTGGTGGTATTGGAGCAGAAGGCCGCAATGCTTGGACAAATAAAATTAATTGTTTGCTCTTTCTTGAAGCTATTGGAGTGGCTTTCAGCTCCTTTGAAGGGTAATGGATGTATCCTGTTTGCCACTCCTAATCTCTTTTTGGCTGTGCACCTACAATAACAACATCAATATATCCAATGCCTACAAAAAATATCTCGCCTAATAAGCGGGGTAAAAGCCTCATAGTGCCTTATGATAAATTGGAGTCGAAGTAATATGAGAGTAGTGCCTACTGTTTTTGTGTTCGTATGTTAAAAAAAGTTGGAGACCCTCAAATTAAGGGCCCTTGACACCTCCTTCTCCTGGGTATAATGTTAAAGGTTAACGCGAGATGTGCCTCGCCTGATCAGGGGACTAAAGCTTGTCCGTTAACCACTTTGAAACACAAGGTTTTTAATTTTCAGTGGGAATCGAATCTGAGTTGCATGAAGAAGCGAGATTACTTTGCACTTTGCACTCTAACTCTTTACCAGTTGAGTTACGTCCCGAGACTGTCTTCCTATATTAAGTATACATACATGCCCACGGGGCATAACTCAAATGGTAAGGGCTTCACTATAAGAGTGTGTTTCTCCACAAGTGTGTGGGTTCGATCCACGGCAGGTGCATGAGTAACTCTGCATTTGTTCAAGGGAGGATCTGCTTGTGGGTGGTTACCCAGCCTCTCTGGGCACTCTTGAGGTTGAGTACCGAGCCGCTAGAGGCACATTACGAATTCACCTCCTTTGTTGGGCGATGAGCTAGCCAAGCGGGACGCCTTAAACGAGCATATCATTTATATTAAGTATACATGAACAGTGGGAATGAACTGCTTACGTTTCCTATGTACTCTACTCTCTTCTAGTGCATTCTTCAACCAACATATATGACAATAAATGATCTGCTAATTTCTTAAGAAGAGCCTGATGTTTTTTCCTAACTTGATTGTTAAACAACAGGTTCCCCCTCGTTTTCGTAAATCTTCATGCTTGCAAATGAGTTTACATAATCTTTTAATAAAGTATTTTTTATCCAAATAATTAAATAAAAAAAAATAAAAAAAGTATTATTTATTGTAAATTTAAGCTTAATTAAAATAAATTAAATACATATTGTTTTAAATCCATACAAAGCTCTATTAAATTTGAGTGAATACATATGACGTACTTTACTTTCAGATAATTTAAATCCTACGAATATTTTCATATAGTATGCATATCTAATTTTGCATATAGATATGATGTGAACACGCCTATCAAATACTCCCTCTATCTTTTCTTAGCTTGGTGTTTAGGCTAAAGTACTAGAATTTTTTAACATGGTATTTAAATTTTCAATATGCTTTTTTAACCACCTTTCTTGTTTTATCCCAATAAAATAATTAACTTTTAAATTTACATCTTGAACTAAATCTGAAAGACACCTATAAATTAAAATAATCTATGTAAAACAAAAGACATACATGATCAATTATTAGGTTATGCTCCCAAAACTTACTTATTCTTTGAAATGACCTTGATATATCATTTATGTTTCAAAACACATCTCAATTGGTACTTGAAAAATCTGAACATAAACTGAAAATCTGCGCTAAATTTCTTTCGGCCCATAGAGACTATCTATAAATGAGATTGGTACTCAGGCAAACAAACAAATCATTCAAAATGGTTTGGATCTAACGAGAAGGTAATGTATTCTTTAATGGTTTGGATATAGCGATGAAGTATCAAATATATTATTAAGGGTTTGATGGGAATACTATCCTCAAATTTTAAGTTCAAAGATCCTTTTGTTGTAAGTGATTATAAAAGTATAAATATAATAGTATTTTTAAATAAAAACAAAATCCTCCACATTCAAATCGTATTAATTTTTCACTGAAATAGTTCATACAATTAAAAGCCGATATTTTACATGAAAAAATCGATGAAAAGACGACATTACCAAACAAAATATCGTATTATTTGAAATGAATGTATTTGAATGATCTTTATTAACTCAATATACAAAGGGACTAAGGAGGGTCTCTAACGTGATCCTTGGTCAAGATACTTTATGCTTTTAAATGCTTGTACATTGTGCATGATTTGCTTGTACATATTGTCGGTCGAATAGTAAAATGAATTCTTGTGCGTCATGATCCAACAACCCGCATTCCTTTTTGCATAAAATTTACACACGTGGTTAAATTTGAGTGGTTGATTCAATTGCCATCTAATGTAGCATTTAATTTATGTGCAAAAACTCATTCATAGCATTTAATGTATGCACAAGAACTCCTCCATAGCATTTAATGTGGGTGGAAAAACTCCTCCATATGTTACTCTCATGTTTCCCTCCTTCATAATTCACTACTCCCTCAATCCTAAATGATTGGTATATTTGGACTTTCATGGTCAATTCTCTTATTCTACATGCGAAAAAATTATAATAGTTGATATTTTAAAAATATATATTGAGACGAATCTAACAAGATCCAACATGACTATATTATTTCTTATCATTTAATAAAAATTCTTGATCAAAGTTTTTTAAGTTTGACTACAAAAATCAAAATATACCAATCATTTAGGGACGGAGATAGTATTAGATTTTGTATCTCTTCTTCTTAAGCTTCCCCTTTTTTGTGCTATATAATAATTTTCTATCCATTGCCTCCATTCATCAAGACACATGGAGTTTTTTCATAAAACAATTAATGGTTGACCTCAATTCTTAGTAAATAGGCACGTTTTATTTTTTATTTTCATTATAAATTTTCTATTGATTATTAAGTCATATAATACAGGGTTCCATTATCTTCCTTTTGCTTAGTTTGTTTAGTAAAAATGTGATTTGTTACTTAGTTTGTTAATGTTTTTGTGCAGAATCATTCGACAGGTTGGTATATTAATTGGTGTTAATTTGAATCTAAGCAAGTGAAGTGTTGTCTCATGACTATTGAAGAGGCCTTTTTCATGACTATTGATTCCAATTTTGATATATAGACAGGTATTATCTTCTATATTACCAATAACTCAAAACAAAAAATCAATTAACAAATTAATCTTGGGTGTAATTATTTATGGGCATACTTGTCAACTATTTTGATTACGTTTCGCATGTTTTTACATGTTAAAGAACTTATGGCTCTCATAGTACTCGTAGTCTCCTTTATATTTGTATATATAATGTCCCTAGAGAAAGGAAGGTTGTATTGTAGTAAAGGGTGAGTTAATTTAGATAAAAAATTGATTTTATGGATCTTCATTTCAGTTTATCTATATCAATTATAGCTTGTATATATGGGCATATTTTGTTTCATGGAGTTCGATCCATGGGCATTGGCCAATATCGTGGGCATTGGCCAATTATGGGCATATTTTGTTTCATGGGCATTGGCCAATATCGTGGACTAAGTTGCAACTTTTGCACTTTCGATGACCAAAAGTCAACCTGAACCCACTTTCGAGGACCATTTCAGCAATTTACTCTTTACAAATAATGTGTTAACATAATGGGGTTATTTAATTCATTGTTGCACTTTGGTCTCATCAAGTGACATCGATGCGTAAATGGTCCATATAAATGTGTAACACGTGTGAAAATAGTGCATAAATTAATTATTTAATTAGTCGTTAACAGAAAATATATTTAAATCCATATTGGAGTTAAAATTACTAATTTAAAAAATACTTTTAGACAAAAGCATAAATTAAACACCCACTATTTTAAAGTAAAGTAATTGAGATAGTTTCAGTAGAGTGAGACGAAGTCGGAGAAGATAATGACATAAAGTTCATTATATTATTATTTGTCTCAAAGATTCATCAAAATTATAAAAGTGTTTCAAAAGTAAATTATAATCATTAAGAATTGACGAGATCATTAATTTCGGCACCATTTCATATCCACTACACACTTGCATGACCATTTGAAAAATTACCTCAAGAGAGATTCATAATAACTTACTTAAAAATTTTGATAAATAATTTTTTTAAAGAAAATAATAATTACTTTACTAATAATTAGTATAAATTGATACATACACTGACTGATACTAATTGACATATATATTTTTTTTACAACCCTCATTCCTACAATGAGAATCAAATCCAAAATTTCTAAGTCACTAAAAGATCTATTAACTACTAAATTATTCGATATTCTTTGATACTAATTGATATATGATTTGACAATTTGATACTTTTTGTACTACGCATACAATCTTCGAAGTTTCCATATATATGGCAAGTATACATGATTGATATTGTAATCGATTCATGCATATTTTGATTTGCAAACAACTATATATCCATAAGTTGTAGGTATTATTATTTCTAGGCTTATTTTCTTTTGGCCAATAAAGTATCCATACGTTTGTAGAGGGCTTCTCAAATTTTGCTTCCTTTCAAAATAAGGTTCAAACTATTCTTTTTATCAATTTACCCCCTAAAATGTCAAATTCATATTAAATTTTATTTTAAAAGAAGGGCAAACTTGAAATAATACACTTATTAATTTTTTTGGGCACCTTTTTATAATAACAAAACTATAATTTTCAAATTAACCCCTCCTCTTCCTCACACCCCACCCCATACCCCCATTCCCTCCTTCATTTTCCCCATAACTGATGTAGCGAGATCTACAGATCTGAATAATAATAACAGATATGTAGCTTTCGCTACGGATATGAATAATAAGGCCGTTGATTCCAACGAATAACGGCAATATTATCCCTTCAAAGCGTTCGTTATTCACCCGTGAATATCGAATGCTTAGGCTTCAAAAAGACTATGTACAACTCATATATACTCTATAAAGATGTACAACATAGAATAATATGTTCAATTTTAACTAAAATAATGAACATTTCAAGTTATGATGTATATAAATGGATAATAATAAAGATTTCGACTTTAGCCATGTTTAGATCTATTTGTATGTTTTTATCAGATCTTTAACCTTTGTTTTCTTTTAAATTAGATTTGTGCGGTTTCAAATGCCGAGGCAGGTCGTCAGATTGATGTTTGGTATCGTGACTCTAGGAAATTTCCAATTCCCTTCTACAACACTGATGTGGAAAAGCTAGAGGCGTGTTTCACAATTTGGATATTGAGGTTGGCTTTGTGTACTCGAATTATTTGGCGTATGTTGGTTACGGTAATGATGCTCTTCCTGCCACCATCTACTATGAGGCATGTTCTTTAGGTGCATCTATTTTTTCTATTATCCTTCTCTAGCAAGATTGGTGGTAGGATTGGTCTTTTTACCCAGTTGTAATAAGTTGACAATGACAAAAAATTTTGTCAATGTAGGTTTTTGTGAGATGGAAGAAGGTCATAATTTTGCTGCGGTTTTCCGGTCTTCTGATCTTATCGACAGAAACATATATTGACAAATTTTTTGTCATTGTTAACTTGTTACAACGGGGTAAGAATACGCACCTAAAGAACATCCCCTCATAGTAGATGAGGGCAGGAAGAGCATCATTCCCATAAATCTAATATATGTCAAATGATTCGAGTACATAGAACCAATCTTGATATCCAAATTGTGAGACACTACCTTTAGCTTTTCCACATCAGTATTGTAGAAGGGGATATGATATTTCCTACAGTCACGATACCAAAGATCAATCTGATGATCTGCCTCGGTTTTTGAAACCGCACATATCTAATCTAAAAAGAAAACAAAAGTTAATAATCTCATAGAAACATACAAATAGATCTAAACAGGGCTAAAATCGAAATCTTTATTTTTGTCCATATATTATTAACCACTACTTAAAAGTTTTTGCTGATTTATCAACCGAATTATAATACTCCTAATTACTTATATATTCAATACATTTTCCACACTTTTGCTTAATAAACAAACTTAATGGATACTTAATACCGACTTTTATGTCTAATTTTTGGCCCGGCAAATCTACTAGTATTATATAAAGTCTGTATAAAATTACAAGAGCACAAATAAAGCAGATGATAAAATTCATTTTTATTTTTGTACTCAATCGAGATTTTGCTTTTGTTTTTGTTTTGATTTGAGTGTTTATTTTATGAACTCATATATACAAAATGACCTCATATAGAATAGTTAATTGATGTTTCATTTAATTAATAAGGCGTGGAGTAATAATTTGTGGTAATTATAAGGCATTTTAATTAGATAGTTATCTACAAAATGGAGGGATTAAAAATCTAGGGGTCAAAATGACCATTTAAAGATATTGAAGCTGGTTTCTAGTAGTTTCGAGTTTCGATATTATTAGTGGACCAGCCGAGCAGCCGTCCAGCGGAACTTAGACCACACCTGTAAACCTGTGAGCCTTCCTACTCTTACTTTACTATATCTTCTCCAACTAATTCCACAAAATCAAAAACAATTTAATAAAAACCCATCTCAATTCCTAAGCTGAGTTGGACGGCTCAGATTTTACCAGAATCTTCCTTCTACAAATATCAGATTCATCACACTATATCACCCGAAAATGGGCCCAACTGGATCATCCCAAAGATACTCAATGACTATTATACCCCTACTTTTTAAGAAATTAAATTTTACTTGGAATTGTATTTATAATTTATCTATATTTAGTTTTGGGTTTAGAAAAAAAAAACCGAATAAGTCATTATGAAATTTCTTTTAGGATCTCAGCCACGCTCAAGATTAACTAAGGGTTCGACTTGAATTTGAGTGTGCACGACTCAATAAAATATTTTCAGTTCGATCTCGTCTTTACTCACAAACAGGGATTATCGAAGTTAAGATAGTAATTTCATAGGAAAAACACTATTTGCGTGTGTACATAGAAATTAAGCTAGAAAACCCATATTTTATTTTCTTTTATGAAAGAATAAACAGTGTCCCAAGACACAAGTCTTCTTTATCTCCAACTCAAGAATTCTCCATTTTCCTTTTCTCTTTTACTTAACAATTAAGAAGATGGCAGATCATGAAGAGGTGAAGAAAGAAGAAGGTTTGATGGACAAGATTTCTGATGCAATCAAGGGTTCAGATCATCATGATTCATCTTCATCTTCCTCCTCAGATTCAGATGATGACAACAAGACAATTGGGATGAAGTCCCAAAAAGGACGCCTCTTTGGCCGTCAACAGCCTGTTCACAAAGTTCTTGGTGGTGGAAAGCGTAATACTTATCTTTCAGCCCTTAACTCTTTTGGTTTTTGCTTTTTAGTAAGATTGTTGATTTTTGAATTTTACTGGTTGAGTTTTAAGTTTCGAGCTTAGATTCATTTGTATATGTGGTTTTATTTTTATGTAGTTAGAGTAGAAGATTTTATATTCTTTTGTCCTTCGATATAATGAATTAAATCATAATTATGAATTTTTTGGTCACTCTCCTCTGTTGAGAAAGTATTTGTTATGTTTATTACTTTGATGAATTGAGGTTGTTTTCGTTTAGGTTAGATGAAACTTTTGTTTGTAATTAAGTTGCTTACTATGAGTTAGATCTTGTTGGTTTCCCTGTTGATTTCTGATTTATTAAAGTGAATATTGTTAGATTATTAAGAATCGAAAGTGAAGTTATAATTGACAAACTTTTTCGTTGGAGTTTGGACTAGAGATTGTCTTAAGTTTAACTGTCTTAAGATTCTTCAGTTAATTAATAGATGAGACATTTGCTTTTCCTTTAGTAGAACATTGTAATCCTGGTCACCGTTGTATTCTTAATCTGTAGTCATCTTTAAAGTGCATTTCCCTTAAAGGACGTATAGAGATTAACCAAAATGTGGAAGATGAAAAATTGTACCGAAATTGATCCATCTTATTTGTTACCTTACTCGGGTGCAGCCGCTGATGTTTTCTTGTGGAGGGAGAAGAAGATATCAGCTGGAGTTTTGGGAGGTGCTACAGCTATATGGCTTCTGTTCGATGTCCTTGAATATCATCTGCTCACATTGATCTGCCACGGATTGATTCTTACTCTTGCTGTATTGTTCTTGTGGTCAAATGCGAGCTTCTTCATCACCAAGTAGGTCACTTTTGTTTTCTTATATCTTGCAACTTTAAATGTTAAAGTAAACTTAGATTTAAGTGTTTTTGGCCCCCTAATGACTTCATGCTCGTTGTTAGGTCGCGGCCAAACATTCCAGAAATTCAGATTCCTGAGAAGCCTGTACTGCAAATTGCTTCTACTTTGAGGATTGAGATAAACCATGCTTTGGCAACTCTGAAGGGCATTGCATCAGGAAAGGATTTGAAAACATTTCTCGGTGTATGTTACTTTCTGATTTATGCTGGATAATGAGTGCAGTAATGTTCTCTGGTGGTTAATGGTCTAGTACATGTTACATAAGCGAAGTGATGTCATTTTTAAGATGAGTATTGTTTCCTATTTCTCAGATTCTGTTGTTATCTTTCTGAAATAGGTAATCTTCGGCTTGTGGATCTTATCAGTTGTGGGGAGTTCCTGCAGTTTCTTGACCCTCTTCTATATATGTAAAGTCTAATATATATTTTCCTAATATATCTTTTACTCTATTAGAACTTTAGAGTCTATTGATTCTGATGTGATGTTGATGATTCTCAATACAGTGTTCGTGCTGCTTCACACTGTCCCAGTGCTTTACGAGAAATATGATGACCAAGTGGATGCATTTGTGGAGAAAGCCCTGGCAGAACTAAAGAAACAGTATGCCGTGTTTGATGAAAAGGTTCTAAGCAAAATACCACGAGGGCCACTGAAAGACAAGAAGAAGGTGTAATCGTGCTGTTGTACACATTGCTCCAGTGATGTTGTTGATATAGATGTAGGTACCATGTCGTTTTTCAGAGTCTATACTTAATACCTTGTTAAACCCTGGTTTTCATTGTTCTCTCATTTTATCGTCACAGTAATTAATATGGGGTCTAGTAAACCGAGGTTACTAATGTGTCTGCATATTATGAATTTTATGTGGCTGTTCCTTAGTTTCAGCATATATTACTCATCATGTTGTGTTCTTCAACATTAAACGTTTCCATTAGGGAGGTGTCTATACCTCTTTTGTCACGACATTCTTCACCCTTTCTCCTCTTGTTGATATTGTTGTTATCGTCTTATGTATGTCCTACGCATTTGTGGACTGATTGCGTCTTAAATATTTTATGGTAAGAGAAGTTAGAGTGGACTACTCCTTACATGTCCCAGAGGCTATTTTGCTCTTTACATCGAAGATGTCGTTCACTTATAAATTGTTTGTATCGATTCCATTTCATTGACGATATTTTTGGATTTTGGCATGTGGTTTAGTTGGTGAATTAGTTGTTAAATGGTTAATTAAATCTTGATTGATTGTGTTGGAGTTGATCCTCATGAAAAGAAAATATACTCTACGAATCCTACATATTGTAACAGGTTTTTCAAGGAACCAATTCTTGCAATGAAGATGTTCCATCAATTTCTCAATGCCCATCTTTCATATTCTTGTTGACGTTTGTTCTAGTTATCCATGGTTGGTTGAGTTGAGCATATTTCTCAGATTGTTTGAGAGAGTTTGAATATTAATGTTATCCATGGAGATACCATGATATCATATAGACTTACAGTGTTAGTAGGGGATTCACCTTACATAAAAATAAATAATTTATATGATTAATTCTTTAGCTAATTTGTGAGAGGTCTCTTATTCAAATTTTGGCATAACTCTCAAAAGGCGTTGAGCGGCAATTGAATTGATTGATGAGCAAAAATGTCGGGACATGTAAGGGGTTAGTGGGTCAAAGCTGTGTATTAATATTTGAATCGAATTAAATTGAACCATTTGGTTCGGTTTGATATTTGCCAATATCTACCGAGCCACGAGCTGAACGTCGAGACCAATAGTGCTAGCCGAATTAGACTTTTACGCTCATTCGTAACTTCAGTTGTTATTGTGGCAACTATTGTGAAGTTCAATTTTTGTTCCTACAGTGAGATATACTCCGTATTGAACTTCAGTCTTAATTTTGTATATAATAAAATTATGACCGGTTTACTTGTCAAAATGTTCTTTAAGAATTTAATGGAAGGGTTGAAATCTTTTAAATGGTAATTTAAAAGGTTCAAAATATATTAGATGGTTATGTGAAATGTAGCCAGCATAATTTTAAATAAAATTTCATTCCCAATATATAAAAATATCATTTTTCGACCAATCTGTAGTTGATAGTCAAGGTCGTATAATTAATATTTGGGTTGATATCATTAACCGTGTATTCAGGTCCCTCTCTCACCTCCCCATCTTCAAATTTGCTTTTAATTATGATGGATAAATGGGTTAGTACTTCACTTCAATTAGGATAAGGTGATAACCCATTTATTAGCTATTAAGCTTTCCTCTTATGGTAAAGGCCTAGTAGGCCCAAGAGGATAGCCATTCACTTTTACCTATTCGGCGAAAGGGAAAAGAATCGATCTCAACCTTATAGGTAACACTATTCTGGAAGAGGTGATATCACGATACTATTATAAATACATCATGCATTGAGTAAGTGAAGGTAATTTTGTTTTGAATTCTCTATATCCTGGTAGATTGATTTCACGACGCGGATTAACTTTAGCGTCGGAGTTATTGTGATCGACTTCGACCGTGGTCTAGGTACTTGAAACACATAGAACACGGAAACAACAAAGTTGTCGCAATTGTCACCTAGTCCAAGAGCCAGCAAACCAACTCTTGAAATTCCCTTCACAGGGTGTCTACCCCTTAGGAGGTCGACAGTTACATTTCTGTCGAGGTGGGTCCTAGAACTGGAGACCCCGTGCCCCTCCGACACATCAGCTCAAAGGGATGCTGACATAGAAAGAAATTCCAACGTAGGGATACTTGTAGAAAATTTTAGAGTTGGGCATTGGAGAATGTAAACATTCGTATAATACCATCCACAACAAAGTTTTAATTGAACTCACTTTATTCAGTGTCACGTCAGCTTTAAACCCACTTACACCCACAATTGAACTCAGTTTTCACATCAGAGTTTTATTCAGGATTCTATTTTAGTTTCTCTCCCTTCCACATCACCTTATCTATCTAGCCTAGTGATACCGGACTCGAGCCTCTTTGCAAGAGGTCTCGGGTTCAAATCTCGCAGAGGGGTATATATAAACATACTTCCTCTGCTTTTGGGACTGCTTGTGCAGCATTTCAGCACCACTCTGTGGGCTTTCAGGCCTTTCAGCGATTTCCAGCATCTACTCTGTGGGATTTCCGGGCGTTTCAGGACAACTTCAGGGATCGGACTCACATCCAGGAAGCGAAGTTCAAGGATTACGTGGATTCAACAGTCAAGAAGACGAAACTATTTATTTGGAGCTTAGACTCCTATTTATTAGTTTTAAATATCTCATGACTATTTGTAAGTTCTATCGTTTGAATGAAAACAACATCACCTTATCCTATACCCACCAAAAATTTACTTATCCTATTATTTATACATATGTTATTATTAAAACTATAATATTTATATTAATTAATTTTTATAATATAATAAATAATATTTAATTTATTTGTAACTAATTAATTCATTACAATAAAAATTAATAATTAAACAAAATAAGAATTGGAGAAAGGTGTAAGAAAAACTTGTTTTTTTTGTGTCCAAATGAAACAATCCTAGGCTCTATTTATAGATCTCTAAAATTAAAAAAATATTGATAAATTATTGGCCAAATAATACATTTATTAAATAAGAGAAAACAAAAAAGGTGAAAAGCAGCCAATGGGACGCTGCCACAAACCCCCTATAGGCTGGTACACGCGCCTGCACGCAGCGCCCCATTGGCTGCTTTTTAGCGATAGGTCCACATTAAACCCAAAATCTGAGTATTAAAAGATTAAACTCAAGTTTAACTCCTTCCACTTTAATTCTTGCCGCATGTAATTGAATTAGCTTTAACTTTACTTGACCCCAGTTTAACCTTTATTGTCGGTGGTCTAAGTCTCACCTTGTAATATCTTTTTATATAGTGGACTTTTTTTTGGACAATGTTAGGCTAATGGGTAACCCTAGCCCATAAGCCCGTAGAATACATTAAGGTTAGGTTATATTCACCTATAAATATAGATAATTTGTATATTGTATGAACAACAAAAACAACAATAACGATTATCAATAAAATATGTCCCTCTATATTTCTACATGGAAATTTAGATGTAAGTAATTTATTTACACTCTACTGGGTTACCATCTTGGATGTTTTTACTTTGAGTTTTGTATTGCTCTTCCAAGTGTCATTAATTAACAATTGGTTCATTGTATCAGCTAATAAAGTGCATTCACTTTTTCAAATATTCATATATGTCTTTTGCCCTTTGCAATAAGTATTGGTCCTGTATTCTTTTACTTAATAATGCTACATGGTTATATTTCACCTGCAAATTAAAGGAGAAGGAGAATTATAAATCAAAAGTAACCATCATGCATTGGCAAAATGCTACGTGCAAGTAGTTGTTTCGAACTTTGGATAAATATGTAGTAATGAGTCATTACAATTTATGAGGCCTTTGAGCAAAAGGAGGGGAAACCAGCAAAGTCCTGAATTTTTCTGTATTTACTGTGCTATTCAGTACTTGTTTTAGTGACCAACCTCTAGGTTGCAGATAAAATTATGCTAATGAAGCTTAATTCAAACAAGTGCTCAGAGAGGCAATATACGGTTAATGTGTGGTTAATGCAAACCAATGTGGGGTAAAAATGAATTGACTAAATTACCCTTTGTCTTTTCCGTCTAATCTTCATTTTGAGTGAAAAATGTCACTGAGAGGATCATTTGAAAAGATAAAAGTATTGATACATATATTATAAAGATGAAAATTTTTGAGGGGGCAAAATGGAAAGAAGCTTTTCTTGGTTAGAGACTAACAACTAAATATATAGAAAATTGAAATTTATTTCTTCCATTGATTAAAGGTTTATTATTTAATGCTTCTAGATGATTTTTTTATTGAAGATGTTGAATCTCCCCCCATTGTGTCGTAAGTTTCTTGGTCAGGTGGGTTATAAATCGAGGATGTATTCTAGTAGCAGCTTTGTAAGGGAAATGACCAACGGGACACTAAACTTGAAACAACCTCTTCAATATTTTAGTAAAAATGACCTCCACAAGGATTTGAAGCCCCGATCTCCCGATATCTCGACCTTAATGACTTTGTCACTTTCAACTAGGTTATGCCCGTGTGGACAACTGCTAGATGATTCTTGAAGCTTCTTGGTTCAAGGCATAATTCTAACAACTTTTATTTATTTTTTAATTATATTTTTTATCTAGACAATCTTAATATAGTTTATTTATGTCATGTGTATCATTTTCTTAGATTGAATCTGGCACGTTTTGATCAAGTATGAACTGAAAAAAATAATGAACGTAACTTTCTTGATACCTCTTATAAGTGAGAAAATCAAGAAGATTCAAGAAATTATCCTAGGAGCAATATCCTAGTGATAAGTGACAAGGAGATTAGGATGGAGATACCTCGCATCCTGTGCTCAAATCTAAATGTGGAGGCGATTATTATAGGATTATTTCTAGGGGCATGTCTTGTTGCAAGCGTCGATCCTCATGACCTCATTCCTCACCCTTACAAGTTGCTATGAGATACATCCTTAAAATTATAATCCTTTCCCGGGCAAGAGATCTTGATTGTTGGGAGAGATCAAAATTTCTTATTACCAAAACAAAATTTACCAAATTTGTTTTGTTGCTCGACGTTGCACTACCTTTCCATCTTGATGGTGATGCTTATTAACTCGAACCAATCATTAACTTATTAATTAAGTAGCTCAATCAAATTAGCCACAAGTTGAAAATAAAAAATCACAGAACAATTTCATAATTTGGACTAATCAAAGAAAACATTAAACCAATGTCGTTTGTGTTGAAGTACAACTCGAAACCTCTTCAAAATTTGTCGAATCCGGTGTAAGTTCGTGCCCTGTCTTTAGTTGTTGATTACTATTAGTACATGAATATTTTGATAATCCAAAAAAGGCAGCCTCATTTTCCCTTGTCTTTGTTAGTGAAGGGATCATTTTTTGAGATGTTGGATCTTTCTCTAAATAACGTAACAATCAATAATTCTATTAGTGGCATATTCGTATTTCGTTACATATAATATATTCCACCTTCCTTATTAGGAATCCAATATTTAAATTAGCAAGTTTTGGCACATTTAAATGGCTTGCGCCATTATTCTTAATGTCTTTTTCACCAATGTCTACCGCTTTTTTTGAGTTTACACTAAAAATTATTCCATCCGTCCTTAAATGATTGGTACATTTTGACTTTTTATTGTCAACAAAACACGATTTTCAAACATAAATATCTCATATTCTACATATAAAAAAATTATAAAAATTTGATATTTCAAAAATATATATTGAGACTCATATGACTATATTATTTCTCATTATTTAATGAGAATTGTCGATCAAATTTTTTAAATTTTGATCATGTAAAATCAAAATGTACCAATCATTTAGGGAAGGATGGAGTATAAGAGAGACGATCAATAATTGTGCCACAAGTGTATTTTTGTATTTACTCCCTCCTTTTTACAATACTTGATTATTGAGGAAAAATTTACATTTTTATTATAATTGATTGTTACGGAAGTCAATGTACTTTTGTACTCATACTTTCCTTTTTAGCCCTTGCTTTAGAGGCTACTTCTTATTTTGAAAGTATTTTGTATGGTATAATAGTAAATTTTATTAATCTCTTCAAAAATTATTTTTAACTAAATAATCAAGTCTTCTGAAACAGAGAGTATAATTTAATTACGTTTTAAATTCTTATTACTGTTTACTTTGAATTACATAAAATACAAATAAAAGACTACTTTTGTGTCACCTGATTTTATTTCCAAAGTGTCATTAGTCATTAAACACAGTTGATTTACGGGGCATAACTCGAATAATCACGGGTTTTATTATAATAGTGTGCTTCTCACAAGTCTGTGAATTCGATCCAAGGCAAGTGTTGAGTAATTTTGTATTTGTTCAAGGGATGACCTGCTTGTGAGTGGTTACCAGAACCTGGACGTTCTTGAGGTGGCGTAACGGACCCACTAAAAACACATTCTGAATTTACATTCTCTATTAAGCGATGAACTAGTAAAACAAGAGCACTTAAAATGAATGTATCATCTTCAATAAACACAGTCGATGTAATCTGTTTACCTATTTTATCATTGACTAGTAGTACAATACAAAGAACAAAAGTTATGAGAAATTCAAAATGGCCCAACTTTTGATGAAGTTTCAAATAGTATCGATACAAGTTATTATTAACGGTATTTATGTTGTAGTCAAAACCATTAATTAACAGTCAACATGTCTTATAATAGCAGCAGACAAAACTAAAAATTGTCTCATATCAACATTCTCAAGTAGCCAATAGCCAACAACACTAAGTCCAAGTGCAACTAAACTAATTTAAAATATTAAAGACAGATTAAGACATACAAATACGTCTAAACACATAATTTGGAGAATAATCCAAACCTGAATAGATCTCAATCGGCTTGCAGTTTGTACTTTCCTCAGATATTTTTCCTTCATTTTATTAGGGATACTAAAAAAAAAGTTATAGTTATGATAGTGAGAATTTTAATCATTTATTGACACCTAAGACCTAACTATTATTTGTTTTTACCTCATAATTTAAGTAGGTACGTGCCATGTACATTATGAGAAATCTAACATAACGTGTGCATTAATTAATCAAAGGATAAATAAAATCAGCAACACCTAACAATCCAAGAAAAGGAATTGTCCATCTCTCTAAAGGCGATTTTGTTCTTATTCATCTAACCAAATTTTATTAAATCTACTTAAAAAGACTATGACGCCAAAAGTTAAATGACCACTTAATTACTCAACTAAAAGTTAAAGACATTCAGAATTTATTAAAAAAAAAAAGAAATTCAGAATTTATTTATATTAATAAATTTTAATTTTCCTAAGCTAGAACTTTTAATAAACTATACTGTTCAGGATGCAGTCATGTATCATGGCCAATTGGCCAATATGATTTATAATATTGGTAGTAAAATTTATTGGTATGGTACTGTTGACCAGGCAATTTGTCAAGGTTAGTTAATTGAGTTTTGTACCCAGTAGATTGTTGTGCCTTGATAGCCTGAAAAGAGTTACATAGTAGTCCGATGCTTACGGACAAGCCTTGATAAGTGCTCATTATATCGTATTTTAAGAGTTTAATGAGATATTAATCTATATTAATTGTATGTTAATGAGATATAATTTGTATTTGTTCACGTCTTATTTGAGTTTCAGGAAATTATTGATTAAAATGAGAAAAATTGGATATTTAATTGATGATATTGGACAACTCGTTAAAGTGATATCAAGTCATGGCCCAAGAAAATTCTGCTAGCCCATATTTCAGAGAAAGCCGTGTTTATAAAAAGAAGACTATTAGGTTTTCTAGCCTCATTCCAGTTTTGAGCAATAGAAAATGCAGAGGTCCTGTGACGACTAGAAGATACTTTCTGCTGGAGTTCAGATCTAAGTTTCAATAAGTATTTTTGTAAGGATGAATTCAATTAAGTTTTTATGTTTATTTTCATCTCGTAGTATGAACTAACTTTATTGTTGGCTTGGACCATGATGTAGTTGGATGTGATAATTTAATTTACTTTGGAGTTAATTTATTTCATGCGTTCATAATTCTGATTATTGTGCTTAATTACTTTTTAATATCCTGATATCAATATTGAATTGTTCATATAAATGACTTGCGACTCGAGATAGCGTAACCATTTAGGAACTAATAATCAGAACACGTGTTTCAGTTACCATAGAGATATAGGTATTAACTTGTGCAATTTATGAGCATCTGTGATAATACGGCCTCCTATTTCAAGCTATCATAGAGACATAGTTAGCTTTTTAGGGGACTTAACCGATAGTTAACTGAGAAGTGACGTCAGTTGCCTACGTATGCTATTGTTATGAATCAATAAATAACTCCATTGTTAATTAGACTTGATTACCCAATGAAATTGTGTGTCCTAGCCATTCTTCTCATATTAAGTACAAACCAGTAATCTGCAGTATTTAGTTTTGTCATTTTAATTCTCTAGTCGTTTTAGTTAAGTAATTTAGATTAAATAAATTTCTCCTTAACTTTAGCTAATTAAGGATAAAGAACGTAACCAGTACTTATTAGATTAGATTTCGTGGAGACGATACTCTACTTTATCACTTTATTATTTGGCACGACCCAGACTCGACCCGGAGCACAAAAAAATTCGTGTCGTCAAGCGTATTTCTAATGCAAAGTATAGAAGATATACACTCGGATGTGTTAACGAATACATAACGTGTGTTACACATTTTAGCAAACAAATTTAGATGTTTTTTATCGCCTTGAAAAACATCAAACGCAGGTTTCGTGGGTATACGTGTGCCATACATATTGCCTTGAAAATATATGTTTATCGGATGCTTAGCTAAAACAATGATTCAAAGTTTATTTTTCGAATATAGTTTCGAAATTATAAAATTAAGAAACGTTTTGGAAATATGATAGAAACATTTAAGAAACGTTGTAAGAAATTAAAAAATCAAGATAAGTTATACTCCCCCGTCCCTTTTAAGTTGTCGTTCTAGCTATTTGCACGTAGATTAAGAAAAATAAAGTATTCAAAAAGTACATTGAAAATACAGAAATAAAATTATTTGAAACTATATCATTGGTTGGTTGCTAATATCAAGAGAAAAAATAGTGAAAGAGTTAATTGAGAATGTAAAACTACAATTTCTAATGTTAGAATGACACTATTATTTTAGAACAAAAAAGGTGTCGTCAACTAAAGATGGACAGAAGGAGTATATGTTTTATAAGTATGAATAAACATAATAAATATTATAAAGGGTTAATGGGTGGGGATATCACTTACATTTTCCCAATATCACCAGTTAATCACTTACCTTTTAAATGGTCAAGTTGATCACTCACATTTTAAACTTTGTTTGAGTTGGCCTATTGGCCATTTTTCCGGCTGATCAACGCATGTGATGACCATTATTAAGAGCTTTTTCGCCTTTTCATGTTGAAAGGGTTGGTTTTGAGTTTATTTCTAATTTGCAATTTTTTTCAACTTATTTTGGACATGAAAAAACAAAAAAGCCCTTAATAATGGTAATCACGTGGGTTGACTAGGCGTCGACCAGCCGGAAAAATGATCGATAGGCCAACTGAGACAAATTTTAAAAGGTGAGTGATCAATGAGACCTCTTAAAAAGTAAGTGAGCAACTGGTGAGATTGAGGAAAGGTAAGTGATGTCCCAATACATTAACCCTATTGTAAATATATATCAAAATGTAAACTAAACCAAAAATAAAATAAAATATTTTGAAACGAATCATATATAAAAGTTTGAAATAAGATTTTAATAAAAAATAAATAAATTTACATCAATAAATATTATTTGTAAAAATATCTAAAAGTTAGATCTGAAGCACGGATAGATAATTGTAATTATCTAACACGTTAGAAGTGTGAGTTATGTGTTATATAAATGTATATTGTAAAAAAGTTATTAAGTAATTATATTAAAAGGTCACAACCGTGGGACGAACGATTGTCTGAATGTTTAAGTAATAATTTCTTAAAGAGTTTTGAGAGATAAAACGGCAGAGAGGACAGGGAGAAGAGAGAATGAGGGTTAGGTTAGGTTAAGGGTATATATGAAACAAATGGTGGGGGTGGGGAGATGAACCCAGCCGAACCTTTTATGGCTCGGTTTGTTGAATATTGAAAATCAAGGTTCGATTCGAATAGTACGAGTCGAATGTCAAGTCGGACTTTTTCGAGCTTAATATATATCAAACCTTTTTTATCTTGACGTTCGATTAGAAATCTAGCTATAGCAAATTCACATACTCCATCACCTTGATTACTAAAATCAGTCAAGTAAGTATTTAACAAATCCCTCATTAAAAAATTTAGTAGAAAATGATTAAGAGTGGCTCTTGCAAGCTATGACACTCACATAACCACCAACATTAACAATATCTCACCTTGTGGTAAAGAGACAATTTGGCACTAAGTTCCCTCCCACGTTGACTCACACTCCCTTGAGTCCTTGACCAAAGTTCAAATTCACAAAACGATACATATCCTAACGTTAAAATAGTTTAAATTCGTTTCGAGTTATAATTGAGCTGTTCCATTCTAAAAAGATAAAAATATCCTATGATTATGAATAATTAAATTTAACTAGCTATTCCTACTTGCTCAATCCTTGTAAAAATCAATATTTTACTTATTTGTTGTTCATGCATAATAAATTTAAAAAACATTATTACAAATACAATAGAGAAAGAAAAAATGGAAGTTTTTGAATATCTTATTAAGACTTTACGGGTATTGAGCAAAAGATCTCTTTAATAATAAGGTTTTTTGCGGGGACATCACCTACTTTTTATCTATGTCACCTGTTGATCACTCACTTTTTAGAGTGTATTAGTTGATCATTCACTTTTTTCTGGGTGGTCAACTGCCGGTCAACTCACATGGCACCCATATGCGCCTTTAGTAAGGTTATTTTAGTCTTTTCAAGTCAAATTTGACCCAAAATTTTCAATTAATTACATATTTATCCCAAAATTTTCAATTATTCAGGTATTTGGCCCCAATTTTATGGTTAGTTACAAATTGACCCCAAAATTTTCAATTAATTCTGGGGTCAAATTATAATTAACCATAAAATTGGGGCCAAATACGTAATTAATTAAAAATTTTAGGCGAAATTCCACTTGAAAAGACTAAAATAACCTTACTAGAGGCACACATGGGTGCCACGTGAGTTGACCGGCAGTTGACCACCCGGAAAAGTGGTCGACTTACCAAAAGAGACTTTTTCAAAAAGTGAGTGATCAACTGGTGATATAGGTATAAAATAGGTGATGTCCCCGGCCAAAAACCCTTAATAATATAATGAAAGATGTTTTATTTGTCTTTATTTTTTGTATAGTTGAAAAAAGAGGGAAAATATATGGTGAGTAATTGGCTATATTTTAAAAACATTGTCATACGACCTCATAAAATAATACTTGTAATTACTTATTGCTCTCTTCTCACATCTTATATAGGATGACAATTAGAGAACATCGAATGACCAAGTGATTACAAGGTCTTCTAGTCAGTTAGAGGTCCTGGGTTCGATTCACATTGTAAGGGGTGGTGGGTGGATTATATATATATAATTAAAAATAATAAAATAGTAGGAGTAATAAAAAAAATCAAAAACGATAAACATAAAAAAGAAAATATATATGGCTTCCCCCATTTTTATCATCCCACCAAATGAGCCGTGAGATACTAAACAAATCAACACGTGTCACCTTCCCCTTCCGATATAGATGCGGCGTCTCGTAAATATCTTTCGAAGATCTTTTTATTGTTGGTCAGTAACTAAGTCCTTTTAACCCGATAACAAAATAACCTACAAATATTTTAATTATCATTAATTACAAACAATTATCAAATTATTTAATTCCCATCCTATAAAATAGTGCCCATACTACCTTCACTCTCCCCCTCCTAAACTGAACTACTTCAATATTCCTTCCCTCACTCAAATCCTTCAATCTCTATCCAATTCAGTCTTTTACTCCAAATAGAAACTTCAAAAATATAGATATCAAAGAATCTTTTCATCATAAAGATTGTTTCTTTAACAGGCAAAAAGGGTCCAATTTTCACAAAAAATCAACCCATTTTGTGAAATATTCAGATACTCTCAACAAATTTGCCCACCTACCTTCTACTTTTAATTGAAGCTTTTTTTTTTGGTGAAATATTTTGTGAAATATTCCTATTCTTTCCATAAATTGGTTCATCTACCTTCTTGTTTCTACTCAAGCCTTTTGGAATAGTGTTTTGGTTACTTATCATTTCGCTTCTTTTTTTGCAACTTTTCTTGATCAATTTTTTTCTTTTTTTGGCTTTATTGTTCGAATCAATTCCTTTTATCCTTTAAAGGGTTCGCTTTCTATGCGAATATGAGAGAAGATATGAAAAAAGCCCAACAAAATCATTGTTATAGTAGCTTAGTCAAGTACACTGAACACTGCAGACAGAGTACTATGAAGCTCAGGACTACAGAACCCCTCTCCGACCAACTAAAGTTCTCAGACAGTCTAGTTCTGAAGCAACCAGCAAATAGGACACCAAGGTTCGTTAAAACGAATGGTGTCCCTTTCCCAAGAGTTGTTCGAATTTCAGTAACGGACCCTGATGCCACTGATTCTTCCAGCGACGAGGAGGAGGTCAGGACCAAGGGAATCTTTCTGCCTAGGAGGAGGATTCGAAGGTTCATTAATGAAGTGAGAATCGAAAAAGCGGATAACAATGATGAAAATGAAGTCATTAACGGATGTTATAATGGAAATGATGTTGAAATCCTGGATCCGATGAGAAGTAGAGTAGTCGAAAATGCGAAGAGGAAGAGGAATGGAGGGAAATCAACCGTCAACGGAAAATTGAAAATGGGAGGTAATGAGAGGAAGAAGTTCAGAGGTGTGAGGCAACGGCCTTGGGGGAAATGGGCGGCGGAGATCAGAGATCCGGTGAAACGTGTACGGCTCTGGTTAGGTACTTATGATACTGCTGAAGAAGCTGCTATGGTATATGATCAAGCTGCTATTAGGATACGTGGACCAGACGCACTTACAAATTTTTCCAATCCTTCAACCAAAGTTCTTGCACCAGAAAATTTACCAACGACCACTTTCTCATCTGGTTATAATTCGGGTGAGGAATCGCACAACAAGCGGATGTTATCTCCCAAGTCGGTTCTCGGGTTCTCCGGGCCTACTTCATCATCTGAGGTCGATGTTGTGCCTGATTTTTGTTGTAGTTTGGAGAGGGTCGACTGCCAAGCTATCAATGATGATGGGGATATAGTGTCTAATTTAGCTGTTCTTGATATGGTGTTTCCACGTAACGATTTGTTTCAATTAGACGACCCGCTCCCCATGCCGGATTTGTTTGATCAAATTGGATTATCGGATAATGTTTTCGGGGATGAGTTAAAGTGCAATGACATATTTGTTGATTCATGTAACAATTACATGTTCGAGTCGACACACTTTGAGGTCGATGATGTTTTCCAAGACTTGAGTGATCTATTTGGGTCGGATCACTTGTAGTGGTTCAAATGTGTGACCTTCATGAACGTCTTTTAGGGTGTGTTTATTTTATTTCCGCATATTATTAAATGAAAATGAAGTTATTCAATTTTTATATTTTTGTTTTATTTATGAAATCTTGAGTAGTTTCAATAGCAAGTATTAGGGGGGCAGAGGAGGCACGTGGTAAGACACGCGACATGACTGCAAATTAGGTGAAAGAATGAAATGGAATGAATGCATTGCACACTCTACTCGTGTTAGATGAAATGAGGAAGTACAACTAAGCACCTAATGCATCATTTTATCATTATGATGTCCCCAAATTCAATCATATCTTCTGTTTGACTTGTACTATTATTTTGTTAAATATTTCCCCAAAATTTCATTAAAAATATAAGTACTCCATTTAATTATTTAAAATATAGGTATTTGAAGAGTACTAATCATTTGGGAGATAAAAAAAGTCAATTAAGTAAAAAGTAAAAGCTTAGGTATTAAGTTGTGAACTACGATCCTTCTACAAGTTAGTCAAAGAGCTAACTATTTTGAACAATTCTTTTTCTATTTAGAATATTTATGTGATTTTTTTTATTGTATTTTATTACTCGATTTGAGTCTTTTGTTTTACGAGTAGTAGAAACATTATGTTAAATTTTGTCAGTAATTTTTGTAACAACTTGTTCTCTATAGATGGACAAAATACATTGGTACTCAACATTGTGAGATGAACACCATGGGATGATTGATTATTAAAAAGAGCAGAACGATGAAATGATTGAATTGGCAAGTTAGACAATTTACTGTTACAAAATAGTTTAATAATGCCATTATTATGGCTCAATTATTAAATAATGTTAATACAAGGAAAAGGCCGATGAAGGGAAATTTTGTTGTCTGTACTAATAATTAATTATCACAAAGCTTAATTTGACTAATCAATAGGAGTATGCGTAACTATTTGTTGAACGACTAAACTTCTGATTTTTTTTCATTTTAAAAATTAACACAAGGAGAAGTTTGAACATTTTCGGGCTTAGTTCAAAAATTAAAAATTAGACTCTTACTATTCGTTATAAACAAAACAAAAAAAATTTAATCTCTGCCAAACGATTGGTAGTGCAACTTGTTGAACGTCTAAATGAAACTTGATATGTAAACAGATGATAAACATCGAAAGTACATGATACAATTACGTACTAATAAATTGTACTGAAACTTTGACCTCTCTTTAATGTCATCAAGTTACAGTTTAGTCCCTAATAGTGGAATCGTTACACTTTAGTACTCGAAAGTGGTAAAAAATTGTAGATTAGTCCCCACTTAACTATTCCTTTGACTTTTAACACCAACACGCGATGAGTGGTTAAATTTGGGACAAAAATTGATTTTTTTTTTTTTTTGAAGACATAAACTCGTTCTTTGTGTTAGAAATTAATGAATTTTTGCATTTCAGCTTCATAATGAATTGTCATGAGACACTAAAATGAGTTTATGTCTTAAAAATTCATTTTCTTTTGGGTCCAGATTGACCTCTCATCGCGTATTGATGTTAAAAATTAACGAAATAGTTAACATAGAAACTAATCTGCAACTTTTGGCCGCTTTCGAGACACAACTGCAACGGTGCCACTATTGGGAACTAACCTGTAACTTGGTAACACCATCGAGAACTATTTGTGTAATTCGCTCCACTTTATATATTGGCCTATTAGTCAAATCCAAACAAGTTGCAAGGAATCCAGATGGCATTCATGATATCAAGGAATGGGAACTCAATTTATATTGTATAAAAAAATAAATTAATGTATGTATATGAAATTATGAATGTTTCACTTGTCTGAATAAGTATATACTGGGTATGTAAGTAATGTTACATGCCCTATAATAATGAATACAACCAGTTGTGTTGTTGGAACAATAATAATTATAAAAACAATAATAAAATAATGAAATTGTCACTCTGCTTTGCTGGACTGAGATTACGAATTTAGAGCTCGTAAATTGAACAATCTTGAGTGGGAAACATAAGATAACATCGTTAATGATCGAAGCAAGGAGGCTTGCGATCTTTTTCCAGGTGATATTCATTTTGGGGCCCTTACTATATGGTGTTTGTTTGTCACGCTAATATTGGTAATATGCACCTATAATACTGAGACAAACAGTTCCTATATCAAAACCTCATAAATTTTACTCCTAAATTAATTTGACTGCACTTCATAAATATGGACGATGGACAACAAATGCCAAACCGAAGGTTGCCTTCAACTTATGGCTCATGCTGGTGTACTCACTACTTATTACTCATTCCGGTTTTTTTAACAGTAATTTACTTTATTAAGGATATGAAAAACATTACAATTCTATTTTTATTTTATGTGATTTAATATAAAGCTATAAGCTCAAAGTCAATGTTTTGAATTGTGAACTATTGTTCAAATGATATAGAAGTATATCAAGTGTTGGAATTGTCACGGGTTATGCTTTGAAACTCACAAATTTTGTGTTGGAAAGTTAATAAATTTAATAAAAGTCTACTACTTTACTAAGGATAAATAGGAAAGATGGTGAAAAAAACACATTGAAATCTTGAACAATAAAATAAAGAAATCAATCAAAATTTTATCCTAAATAATAAGTTAAAGAAAGGAGAGAGTATTATCCAAATCATTCAGGGACATGTCCATCATTATAATGAGTATTGCTCGAGTGACATACCTTATTAGTGGTAAGTAGTAGGATAATTTGAATAAAAACATCACGATATTGCTGGTTCCTTGTATATAATACTTTTGTTGAAATATTATAGAAATTATTTTTAATTTTATGTTCCGTTAGTTATTAGGGTACATCCCTCGATTCAAGTCTTTCTAAACGTTCATATTTTACCATAAATTTTCTTGTTACCGCGTATGTTGTTTTCATCGTCAAAGGCACGTTAAAGGGGACCAAAGCCAGTTGAAAATGAAAGTTTTGTAACATGTAAAAGGCAGGCAGCTGACACGAGTCAGTAAATTCAAAGGTTCGTCTATCAAGAATTAATTACATTTACCATTTGTTAAAAAAGCATGATCAAATGTGGTCCTAAACAGAGCTGATTCATCAGAAATGACACAAATGTAGACAAACTGAGCATTTAGGCACTGCTACAATATAAGAAGATCTTAGCTCCAACCATATATCTAACTTTTCTACAGTCCCCCAGTGCCTCGTCAATTTTATTACTGCGTCTTATTGTGTAGCCCTGCAAATTAAACTAAAATAGTTCTATACAGTAATTATTCTATTACCCTAATTAATTTTTTAAATCCTAATTTATTTTTACTGACCGTTTAATAAAATTTCAAATTAATCTGACAAGTCTACTCTTCCCTCCACTTAAACTATTAGAAACAACAACCTAGCTAAAAATGATTTCTATTTTGAACAAAGACCCCTATCATTTAGGCATCGATGGAATAATAATAAATTAGCCTTTTATTTGGACAAATTAACGATGAAAGTATGAGGACAATAGTATTACAAATAACGAATACAAACAAAAATTTCAAACTAATAATAGAATACTAATAGACCTTAAAATAAAACACTGGACAAATTGTCTCTAACAAGACCTTCTTGTTAGAAAGCATTATGAGACTTGAGATTAAGATTATTATTATTGTAACGCCCTGCCCCGGAAAACCGGGTCGGAACGTTTTTTTATTTGATGGACTAACCTCACAAACCACCACGGGTCTTTTCAACACATTTTGTCCTCACTCACGTGATCACCGGGACACTTCCCAGTGGGTCACCCATCCCAGGTCAAGCATGCTTAGTTTTGGAGTTCTTATGAGTTGAGCTACCGAATAGAAGATGCACATTGATGATATGAATACTACCAAACAAATCATATCAAATATGTCACATCATCCACTTTGAACCGGATATTACAATTATGTCATAACTCATAAGAAAACATATTATCCTACTCAAATATCAGTGTTAGAATATGGTTTTTGAGTCTTACAATCGATCAATACAGAAATTATTAGTGGATATGCACAATATTGAATTAGGTCCAATAGTGAGGGTATAAAATCTTTATATTGTTCAATTGTGTTTATTACTTTTGTTTGGTTCTTTGTCATATTATAATAAGTTTGAATTGGGTATCATCAACTAAGAGCAGGGTCTTGTTAATATATTTGAATTTAAAATTATAAAAAAAATCAATTTAACAATTCAATGAAAAGAGTAATATAGTAAGTATGCCACAATTGTAATATAAGATCCTATGAATTAAAATATGTGATTTGTTAGGTTTAAGATTTTAAAGCATTAAAGAGTTGTAAGTCTCTCCCAACAATAACCTTCGAGATGTTGTTGAAAAATTCAATATATAGGATCTATTAAGTACGGCTACGTACAACTTCTACTTAATACCTTGCAGAGTATCAAATTGGGAAGTAGAAAATTATAAATACAAGTTCAATTCCTCGTATTTACTCCAACTGTAAGGTGTAGATAGTAGTTTCATACTTCATCCGCTATTTTTAGGTGTCGTTTTATATGACATTTTATAATTTTAATGTATTTTTTATAATTTCAATATACTTTTTAGATATTACTTTTTTCATTGAAATTATTAATTAACCAATAATATAGTGAAAATTAATTGTTCTTTTATATTTTTAATATATTTTTTAACTATACTTAATTTTTCTTAATTTATGTAAGAATGTATAAAATGTCATATAAAAAATGGAGGAAATAATATGTATTGGCATTTAAATTTCATAATTGTGTAGGGACATAATGTACCATCTAACTTAGAGGAATGACATTATATTTACTTCTTTACAGTTTATATGATGCATATTTAATAGATGAAGCTTCTATCGGATAAACAATTCCCCAATCTATATATATTTAGTTGCAGGCGGCCTTGGTCGTGCTCCTTAATTATTGTGGAAACTTAGGTTGATTTACTTATTTAAATTTAAATATCTAATTATCTCGATAATTAACAATATATAAACCATCCTCAGGTGAATTATGACTAAATTCATGAGCTAAACTTGCCATTTACGACCGACAGTTGAAACAAGAAAAGCAACCCAGGCGAGAACATTAATAATAATAAAATTATATCATGATTGTATTTTGGAGAAAGAAACAACAAAATAATCCCATTCCATAAACAAATATCTGTGTATATATTATATTGGGGCAGTAAAGGATTAAAGACAACATACTGATAAAAACATGAGAGCATTGTATCGGAGTGGGTCACGAGATAAAGAAGATCTTCCATTTGCTCGAAACCCAACAATAGCGGCCAACTGTGGCCCAGAGATCTTAAAGCATGAAACGCTAGCATTATGTAGTTCAGGAATGCCACCAATATCATCAAGGTACGTTTATTAATAAAATACTAGTTGGGCTGCCCTGTCTGGAGACAGGGCCCAAAATGAAAATTGGGTCACAATGACTAAGTGATTTTCATATTGATCCATAATTCATGTTACATCATTTACATATTAAATGAGCAATGTTTTAATAGCCCAACAAGACAAATTATTTAAAAACCTAACTTCTCTAAATCTAAGATGGAAAGTCATGCGTGCATCTTTGTATATTCTCCAATTCCTACTATGTTACACATACAGACATCGACAAAATTGTTCCATAACATTCAACGCTGAATCAACAAGGTATATGCATGATAAACATCCTGAAAAGACAGATAATGTATTTTTAGAAATGCTCTACGAAGGCCTATTATAATTAAGAGTAGATTGTATTGTTGAGAGATGAATACCTTTCGAGCCGGGGATGCAAGATATCTTAGTTTCTCAGCTTCACTGGAATCCGAAGCGTGAGTAACTAAATAATCCACTCCATTTGACGGAGTAAGGGAGAAATCTACCTTTTTGGGTGAGCCCAAAAGATCTTCATAACGAGCCAGGACAGTTCTCAATGTACAAGGTGGGAAAGGAGGTGGCAAAGAGGAGAACCATCCTCATTGTCAGCTTGAATGGATAAATAGGTATTTGGAGACAAGTCCAACAACTTTTCAGCCTCCTCCACTGTTTCAGCCATATTCTCACAGTATACACCAATGTGATCACCTTTTTCACAACTGCAATTGAAAAAGGTAAAATTATTGATTGAACTAACTCGAATCATTCTCGATTTCCACCCAACAATTCAATGTAAATACATCATGCAAAGGTGCAACAAAAACTCACGTTAATCCAGTGCCAGATACATGGAATTCAAGTGAGTGCAAGATCTATCAGATGCAAGAGTATGAAGTTCCTTCTTCACGACCACATCAACACTTGTAATGATAACAACGTCAGGTTGAAGATATGAAACTTAGGAAAAAGCAGAGCTGCCAAAATTTGTATACTCTACTAATGTACCTGCAAGGGTGATGAGCATCATAAACAGCATGTCCATTGGTTTTAAACGAACCATTTGTAGTTATTGGTGCATCTATTTGGTCATGGAACACAACACGATATTCTGGGATTGCAGCTGTGTAGGGAGTAACAACAATTGCATCATCCCCATCGCGAAGCAAATTATCTCACTCCGGCCAGAGTGAATCACCCCTTCATCAATGAACATACAATAAGTTTAGGCTTCTCTTAAGGTAGAACTTATGAGTATATTTAAGATATGATCAGTAAAATTAAGTAATATCATAAAAGGAAATTGAAAGGAAATTGAAGCATCATAAATTTCAGTATTATACCTTTTTGGACATGACCATCCAAGTGATGCAAAGTTTCCGTAAGTTGGTCACGCGAAGAAAATTTTGACTCGAGCCCTTCCCACAGCTTCTCGTCTTCTTTCTGCCTTAATTTTAGGTTAGTATTTTCACTATATGCATTCTGCAATTTCTCTTCCAGTACATGAACAAGCTCCGTTATTATCATCAGCTTATCGTTCTGGAGTAAGAACAACGATATATCCTTTCAATTCTACTATACAAAAACTGAACCACTCGAAGACCGAAAAGTCAAACTCATCTCACATTTTTCAATATAAATGGACTATTCTAAGCTCTTGGGTAAATATCAAATGAATATGTGTTTGAAAACACGTTATCTACATACTTATAACTCCATAAGTTTGAGCTCTCCAATAGCATAAAGGAATCTACTTGTGGCATAATTTCATTAATACAATACACATCAACATAGAGGTGTGAATGTACACATACACATAAAATAAAGTATGATATTATAAAGACGCTACTAACTTATTTTTACCTTTCCACGTCAAAGTGAAGCACAAGATTATCTGGTCATCATCAAGCTTCTAACCAAGCGAATGCAGTTTACACTTGTGACTGGGAACCTGGAAATCAACATAAGTTCAATTGTCCGTTGGAAACAACCTGTATTGATATGACTGATCAAAGTGACAGCAAGTAGGAGCATAAAATGGAAACACCAGCTCATGGATATTTGTCGTCCTCTAGTAACTGAAGTACAAACAACAGTTTGGTAGTAGTGATATTAGTCACTTTCACAACATCAACTATCAGAGCAACAACAAAGTTAATGACATTCCAAGGATGAAGGACATGTTTCAATATCCTTTGAGCGATGTGGATTATCATCAAGCTATGCAAAGGGAACCATCTTTACACAAATTTCGTTTGAAGCAAATCATACAATACCTACGTGTTTATCATTTATCATTAGTAGAGAATTTGGAAACAAAATTTTGTATTTCTTGATGTTTTATAAAGTTTCCTAAAGTTGAAGCTATATACATATGGATGAGAAAAAAATAGCTCGAAACCAACACATATCCTTAGGTTTCCCTCCATACAGCCCAGTATGTTCAACCATATAGCTCATACCATTAGCTCAATCTCGACCCAAATGAAACAAAAAGGAGAAGAAATATATGCTTAGATGTATCATCATTAGCCTTCGCAGATAAAACTAAATAGACATATATACATAATATGAGATCATATGGTAATCACCATGCAGCTACCTTTCAAGATAAGCAGGACCTAACTACATTAATGCATAATTCAGCAAGAAACATTCATACCTTTAAAATAAGCAGGACCTAACTATATATGGATTTACTAATATCAAGATACCTTTAAAATAAGAATTTAGAAACACTACTACATGACTGCAACCAAACCATTTCCATCCAATTAAGCATTCATACCTTGCATTCTTCTTAAAGAACCCCAGAAAACATCGCCTCATTGAACCTAAAACACGAATCACAAATTTAGTCAAATAAACAGAGCTTCAAAAAATTAGAATGAGAAAGAAGACATATAAGCACTAAGGTATTGGTTTCTCATCAAGGAATATGAATATTTAATCCATAAATATTCAAAACAGTAAAGCAATAGTGATAAGAAGTATGGAGGAATTCCGAGAACAACAAATATATGAAAATGAAACCCCCACACTCTTAAATACTACCCCCATCCACGAACACTTACACCCACTTGAAATGCCTCCATTAATGCAATCAATATCCAAAACAGTTGTTTGAAGGACAATTGAAAAGCAATATAATAATTGATTATCTAACTTTATTCAAAATAAGGCTAAAAGGTCAATGTGAAACCCCTAAAACGCTCCCCACCATACATGACTATACCATCCGCCGATTGTTGTAGAAGAATGATACAATATCAGACGGCTTACATGGAATCTGAATGGAGGAACGGCTTAGATGAATATCAATGACAAAAATGCAATAAATGCCCGTCAACTCACCACCGTAAATTTGGGTATGTAGGCCACATCCATCCGACGGCTTGGAAGAAATAAGGAACATCGGACGGCTGGCAGCAATAATGGAACAATGAGTTGCAGAGGAAGAAATCCAACGGCTGAGAATGAATTTATGAAGAAAATCTAATGGCTGAGAATCCAATACTACAACAATTTTACCATCAAGATCAGCCGCATTGCAGCAAAATTCATAGAGATCATCGAAGAATTGAGCTTCATCGATTGCAATAACATCAACCTGGTAACAATGAGTGATATGAAGGAGTTACAACATATCCCAACATCTTGTGATACTGGCAAGCCTGTTAAATTCAATTACCAACAAAATTCAACTTTGAAATAAAATTGTAGTCTTCTCAAACTAAAACAAAAGGCAATAATTATTAATTTAGAGAAAGCTATAATTAAGCATTTTTCACTAAAAGGATAAAAAAACAAGAATCCTGCAAAAAAAAATCAGCTTTTCACCAAAAAGCAATAATTATTAATTTAGAGAAAGAGTATACAAAATTATTATAAAGCAATTTAGCCTTAAGCTCAGCTCTGCAAAACCCAGTTGCATAATGCAAAATCCAACACTGAAAATCATCATAGCCTCTCTAAAATCACATATATTGCTTGGTAGAATAGAAAGACTGGAGAAGAGAGGGAGAGAGTGAAGAGTGGAGCAATGAAATTGGAAGCTTTGAATAATGATTTTCACAAAATCAAACTATATTTCAATTACCCAAAAGCCACAATTGAAGGCAACATTTAATGCCGTGAAACAAGGGCTGCATAAAACCCTTAATTTCAGCTTCTCAAGGACAACATTCAAGAGTCAATAAAGCAAAGTGAACACATGGCTGGAAAGAATAGTCAACCAAGCATTAAAGGGCCAAGGCAAAAAAACGGCAAAAAAGTAAAAAAACGTGAAAAAAACGGACGACCACCATGACTTAATAGCAAACTTTATATATAAGGGCCAAATTGGACTCTGTTCACGCACGTTCAGTCGACGAACATCCACTTCTTTTTTGAAAAAAAAATTATGTATATATAAAGATAAACTAATATAAAGGCATTTAAATTTAAATATATTTAAGTGTTTTGAATACAATTAAAATTATATTGATTTCGAACAGGCCCTTTGAAACACCTAGATCCGCTACTGACTATGTTACACAATACTTCTTCCATTATATATAGAAATAAAGAGGGAGATATTTTATTGAGAATGATTATCCTTTTCAAACATGTTAGATCTTGTTCAAAATTCCACTTCAACTCGAAGTAGAATAAATCAATTTCTTTTCATTTTTTTTCAATGGGCTCCCTCCCTCGAACTCATGAAAATCTAAATAAATTATCATGAGTTTGAAAGAGGTAGCCCTTTGAAAAAAAAATGATTTATTCTACTTCGAGTTGAAGTGAAATTTTGAACAAGATCTGATAGGTTCCAAAAGGATAATCACTCTACTATCATTCTCGAAAAGGATACATGGTATCCGAGACTATCGACTCTTGAGGCAAAAATACAGATTTTGTTGCCCTGCCGGTGGGTTTTCTACTATTTAATACTCACCGCGGGATTTCGTTGATATTTTTCAATTTTATTTTTATAATATTTTTTGAAATTTTTGTTTTATTTGAAAGTTTTTTTTTACTCGTTATTATTGTTGCAAACTCATGAAAATTTAAACAAATTATCATGCGTTTGTGGGAGGGAGATAGGATTGAGAAAAAATGGGAGTAGCCCATTAAAAAAGAAAAAGAAAAAAATTAATTTATTCAACTTCGAGGTGAAGTTGACTTTTGAACAAAATCTAACATGTTCGAAAAGGATGACATTCCTGACAATTACTGATTGGCGAATTACGCATGGTCTAGCGAGTGGCGTTCCTGGCAATTAATGATTAACGATACGCGTTGTCTAGCGCGTCCAATACGCACTGATCATGGATCCGACTTGATCCAATTTATATTTTCGTTTTACTATTATTATTGTTGTATTGCAAACTCATAAAAATTCTATAAAAGTACCATGAGTTTGAGGGAGGGTGTTAGGTTAATGAGTGATTAGTCTATAAGCCCGTAGAATTATTAGGGTTAAGGTTAATATTTATCTATAAATATAGGTGATCTCTTCAATATATTAACAAAAAAAAACAAGAAATTTTCATCAATAAAATATCTCCTTATATATTTCTACATTATAATACATAAACTATGGTAAGATACATATTCTCTTTAACATAGACGTGTTGGGTTCAACTCTTCGCACAAGCAAAAATTATTCTTGATGCTAGCAAGTAGCGACTACCAATCTACCATACATAACAATTGGGCATATTAACCTTTGCTAATTTTATCGGGCCCTTGTCAGACTCTAACGGGTGAAGCTCAATAATGGCCCTTTAAGATGGGGGCCTCGTGACGGATATCGCCCAGGTTTCCTTTAGTGGGTCGGCTTGGCCTTCTCCGGCTCGGTTCGTTTGATATGTCAATACGATACCTAACATCGATGTGGACACTAATTCTGAAATTTCGGAGAAGTAGAACCAGAAATTTCTGATGAACAATTACTCAAAATATGGGCCCAAATATATTCTGAATAGGGGCAATTTGGGTGAAGTAGCTTACTAATTTGCAACGTTATGGGAATGAGAGTTGTGAATTGTGATATTCGTAACGACTATAGTAGGATGGAAAGTGGATGATATAATGGAGTCTCCTGTGGTGATGGGATGTTAACCAATCGGGTGACTTTATTAGTTTAGTTTAAACTATATTATTACAATAATACAATGTCATATTCTTTTATTCATCATAACTGTTTTATTTTAGTGAGTATTTGTTATGTGAAATTGATCTCAATTATGACTACATGATATATGATTAATTATTTATTATTTAATAAGTTTTTGTTATGTAATTAGTATTGTTATTTATTATCGCAATTACAAAGATATTAATCTAACTTGTCTTATATGTGATTTGAAATATGATACAATCATAATATATTATTTAATTATTGGATAGTTGATGTCGTTCTTAAAATGTTAAATTATAAATATTGCTATAATATTTGTAACTTTTGATACTATACTTTGAGGAGTTTGAAATTTTAATCATTTATTAATAGTCTTTACACAAGTTTTACAATGTTATTGTTCTTCACAGTTAAATGTAATTGTGATCTTTTTCATTATTTGGAGTTATTTGATATATTATTTAGAATTTTTTACCACTAAAGTTATTGTCGTATAACCCGATCAACCTGACCAACCTAACCCAACCATAAAATAAAGGATCAGAAACAATGTGTCAAATTCTTGGATTGGGTTTAATTTTTCAAAAACCTGAAATATATTGGGTTGAGTTTGTGTTGAGGCAAAATCCATCCAGGTGAACCTCTACTCGACCCTAATCCTTAGAACAGATTTTAGAAAAATCGTGAATAAAATTCATATGATTCGTGAATGCGTTGGTCGAAATCGAATGAGGAGGGGAATGAGCTTTTAGCCTAGTGGTACTAGGCTCGAGCCTCTTTCTAAGAGGTCTCGGTTTCGAATGTCGCAGATGAGTATATTTTAACATACATCCTCTACTTTCGTTGGTGCCTTTGTAGCGTTTTCCGGGCTGGGATTTCAGGCATTTCGGCGATTTCCAGCACCCACTATGTCGGATTACTGGGCATTTCAAGATAACTTCGGGGATCGGACTCACATCCTGGAAGCGAGTGTTCACTGCAGGAGCAGTCGAGAAGACAAAGTTGTTTATTTATTTAGAGCTTAGACTCCCATTTGCTTAGTTTAGAAATGCAATGTATTTCTTATTATATTACTATTTATAGCATCTATCATTTGAATGAAAAAAAAAACCACTTATTATCATGTAAGAATCCAAATGTCCTTTTCCTTCATTAATCATTCGTTTGAAATTTGATACATAATGCAATTATGCACCAAGATTGGCACAATTCTAGCAACGACCAAGACAATGTTGAACAATTATTGGAAACTTACTAGTGGTTGTAGCGGATATTCTATATATATAGTCACACGGTCAAATTGTTTGTTCATAAATTTATTTTATTAACCTAAATTATGCGTTCGTTTTTGCTTCATTAGTTGCTTCTAAGTAAATATAAAAAAAATGCTAATGTGGGCTTTAAAATGGTCAAAATCACCTCCATTTATATATAGAGCTTTTAGAGCATTCCCAAGAGATTTCTTATTTTCATCCTCATATCAAATATACAATAAAAAAGGTGCCCATTAGTGTAAAAACCCACTCCAACAGATTCCCTAAATTATAATAGGGCCCACATTTACTTTTGAGCCAAGGCCCGCCTGGTGTATTAACAGGCCTGGCGTATATATATTTTAGTTGGAGCTGTAGCCTCTAGCTACATTTCATATGCTCCAGCTCCACAGTGCACTTCTTGAACTATCTTTTTATAATTAAAGAATATAAATTATAATATTAAAACACATTTAACATTATATTATAAAATATAGAATAGTACACTAGGATTTGTGAAGTATTAGTTTATTTAGTTTTTTGTAGCTTTAAAAAAGATATATCATCTTTTATAAATATAGAATTAATGTTATTTGATTATTTCTAAAAAATACTCATAGTTTACATTTTATTATTAATTTATTATCTTTAAATATTTCTTTTTAGAGCTATATTCTTTTTGTTTTTTAGTTAAAGTTTATAATATAAGGAAAGATATAGGGAATCTGGTTTTGTATGTAATGTTGAAAGTAACTTTTAAATTTGAAAAAGTGGTATGAGGAATTGATTTTAGGGAGATTTTATGAGGAATCTGCTGCGAATGCTCTTAGGTCCGTGAAATGTGGGAATGTTAGCTTTTTGGTTTGTCGAAGATTCAATAGATACCATTATAGTATTATACCAATACCATTAACTAAACAATCTCTCTCAGCCCGCCACCATAAAGCCATGTTTGTTTTTTCTTTCGAATCTTATAAACCAGTAAAATTGTCAATCATAACTACCTACAAAAGTCACTTGTGAATATATGGTTCGTTGTTCTTGGCTTCTTGCAAATTTTCTAAAGTGGATAGTAATAAAGTATTCAAAGAAAAGCATAGGGAAATGGTAGATGTAAATTAGGTTGCATCAAGGATTGGAGGTATGACCATCACCATCACATTTTTAATTGGTTAACTTCCTAGAAAATACGGATAAATAAGGCTTTATTACAACTTTTGCCGTGTTATATTTGCCGTCATAAATTACATTTTTAAAATGAGGCTAAAAAAGATAGAAAGTAGGATACTTTTGAAGAAGAAAAAAAAAATAAAAAATACATCATATACGGCGACTCAATAAAGTATTGTCTAAGATAAACCTTAGATGGCGCTTCTGTGCAGGAACTCACCTTAGACTGTGCTTCATTGAGCAGTGTCTAAGATCTCTCGCTTAGACGGCAGTCTTCGTAATAACATTTTTTGTATTGTTTAAATTCTTTTTTTATCGTTGTCTAAGTCTTTTTTTGTAATAGTGAGATGAATGATCTTTGAAACCTATATGTCATGTAATTTTATGAGTTACAAATAGGGCAAAATTGGTTCTCGATCTATTGAACTCGACTTATTAAGGAGTCACTTTACTATATGACAATTCTAGCTATAGCTCAATAAACTTATAAATATTTTATTTTTTTGGTAATGGCCGACTCATAACCGCTACTCGTCAAGTGTGTAATAGGTGCACATTGGGCTAATGCAATAGCTTGCAAATCACGTTAGCTAGGTAAACCACATTAAAGGAGTCTCGGGTGATAGGTTTGACCAAGAAAATGTTAATAGACGGAATCAAACTTATAACCTTATAGTCACCGGCTCACGTGCTCAATCAATTAAATCACCTTTGAAGACATAATTAATTCACTCTCAAAATTATTGTGGGGATAGAACTTATTATAGAACAGGTCCCTTAGGCTGAAACGTAGACATGCAGGAAACGATCACTAACAAAACATAACTTTGTTCATTCACAATTTTCTCAATTCATTCAGAAATTCATTCAAATTTCTACAAAACAAAACATAACTTTGTTGTCCCCATTGACTTATGGTTGGTCCTAATTTTTCACTAAAATTTATAATTTAATATTCATAAATAATTTTACAAACAATACTGATAATTGTTGAAAGGCAAATAGGGGATGCCCCTTATTCTTGGTGACCATCCCCAATATATAATAAGTTATCAACATCAATATACTGTTCCTCAGTGAAAATTCTGCTCCTCTTTCACATCCTCCTCCATCTCAATTCCCTCATCAGCAAATCTTTGTTCTTTATACACATACCATCTAGCACAAACCTGGAACGCCATGAAATTCAACACGCACAAAATCGCGACCAACCAATAGAAATTGTACAACTTCCCTTGGTTAAGATTGTCCGCCAACCATGGTTTATTGCTCGTCAACTTATGCACTATCGACACCAAAATCGAACTAAAGAAAAATCCCAACGAAAGCGTACTCAAGAATAGCCCCGTACTCATTGTCTTCATTCCTTTGGGACATTCCCTTAGGAAAAAATCGAGTTGTCCAATGTACGTAAATGCCTCCCCTGCACCTGTGAAGAAAAACTGCGGGATTAAATAGAACACACTTATCGGGACCATTTTCATTCCGTCGTTTGTTAGGCCATGAGCACGGGCAACATGTAACCGTTTGATTTCAACCAATGCAGCGGAGGCCATGGCTAGTGTCCCAAAAAATTGCCCTGTTCCTATACGTTGCAACGGGGTGAGCCCGTGGGGGTTGTTGAGGACGTGCTTGCTGACAGGCACGACGAGTTTGTCATAAACCGGGACAGTGAGGAGAATTGTTCCGATAAAGAATACATTCATCGCGGCCGGGGGGATTTCGAACGATTTTCCTACGTTACGGTCCATCGTTTCGGATTGTGCGACGGAAAAGGTTGTCATTTGGGCGTGGACAGTCCAAAACATTATGGAAGTCGCCCAGATTGGTAACATTCTGATTACCATTTTCACTTCTTCAACATCTGTTAAAGTTGAAAGGTTCCATTTGTTCATCACATGGTGGCCAGTTGATTTATCGAAATCCTTAATTGCTGCCTTGTCCAAGATTCTGCACACAAATTGTACAACAATAACTTAAAACAAGTACTGGCTAGTAACATGACAATTAATATTAAAAAAAAATGGACCATTTTCAGTTCATGTTTTTTGTGTCCATAGTCTGTCAGTTACAACCCCAACTAATAATCTAAATAATGTAACACATTGACGGTAAAACAACCAAGCAATTGGAACTAAAAATTAAGATTAAAATCGTCTAGTGGTATCTGACTCGGATTTTTATTAGGACGTCTCGAATTCGAAGCATATCGTTTCATATTACACTCTGACTGTTATTTTAGTTAGAAAGTTTTGTATACTTTATTAGTATTAATATTTTACAATTTCATTATTCTTTTATTGTAATTTTCATTACTAATTCATAAAAAAACAAGTTTTTGGGTAAGTGTTATTTGGGGACGGTGAGATTGCTCAATACCAGGGGCGGATTCTCAACAGTTTGAGCTCGTGAGCCTGAATTCTTTAAATGAAATTATGAATCAAATTAAATGAAGTACAGTGTCAAAAAACTAAAGCAATAATTCTGTTGGGATCACATTTATAGTACCGTGTTTGGACTGAAAAGCATGTGAACAATTATTTTAATAAAAAATGTAGCTATTAACCAGCTCATGTAGGCATACTTATTTGGGGCCACTCATTATAAATTGTCAGCATTTGATTAAATGGAACATTCTACTCATATCATCATTATAGGATATTTTAGGTCCCAAATCAATAATTTTAGAATGCTGTTGAATTTATTGCTTACTAGAACCAAACATGTCCCACAATTGAAGGGGCAGCAAATCAAGTTGAAGATGTAAGGTCTAGTAGCCATCCAATCAATCGCCCTAGGCCAAATAATATACTCCCTCAATCCCTAAATTTAAAGACTTTTTTCTTAAAAAATAGAAAAGAAAAATTCATAGTTCGATTGTACCAAATTAACAAAAAAGAATTAAACGAAAAATTGTGTTCGTAAAATAAATTTAAATATTTTATTGAATTTTATGGTGAAATAAATGGTGGTTAGATAAAGGGCCCGGAAGTAATAATAATGCATTACTTTAAACCATAAACAAGACTTTGCTAGCTGCCAAAATCAGATTTTTATTTTTTGTCTTTGATTACATGCTGTGGGGCAGTCCACGTGGAATTAACGTCAATGTTTTAAAGAAGTGATCCACACGAATCTACTCAAGACTTGTAAGATATTTTCTCAGCATACCATAGCAGCAAGTTTTAGAACTCTAATCATTTTAATTTGGTTTAATGGCATGAAAGATCACTCAAAGATACTAATATTTCCTAGTCGATCACCCTATTATTAAATGGACCACCTTCGATCACTGAACTGCATTTTTTTGGGCAAACTTGGTCACTGGGCCGTTTTGAAAGATTTTGGGTGCATTTTGTAAATTTTTAGCAAGGGTAATTTTGTCCGTTCATATTTATAGACATTTAATCCTTGTTTTTTAAACTTTTTTTTAATTTTTTTTTAAACTTTTTTTTTAATTTTTTTTTAAATTTATTTTTTTTTTTCAGTTTTTTTTTTTAAAAAAAATTTTGATTTTTTTTTAGTTTTTTTTTAAATTTTAATTTTTAAAAATTAAAAAAAAGTTCAAAAAAATTTATAAAAAATAAAAAAATAAATAAAAATAAAAATAAAAAAAAAAATTAAAAAAAAGTTAAAAAAAAAAATTAAAAAAAAATTTAAAAAAAAGTTTAAAAAAAAATTAAAAAAAAAATTTAAAAAAAAGTTTAAAAAACGAGGATTAAATGTCTATAAATATGAACGGACAAAATTACCCTTGCTAAAAACTTACAAAATGCACCCAAAATCTTTCAAAACGGCCCAGTGACCAAGTTTGCCCAAAAAAATGCAGTTCAGTGATCTACCGTGATCCATTTAATAATAGGGTGATCGACTAGGAAATATTAGTATCTTTGAGTGATCTTTCATGCCATTAACCCTTTTAATTTATGAGCTGTCTGATACACAATAATTAATTTACTCATTAGAGCGATACATTATTTATTAATAGGACAAACTTATACTTTAATCCTAAATGGTTATATTATTTTAAATAAGTCTCAAACGTAACATATCTGTAAAGACCATATTACAGTACTGCTATATCATACGGCAAAAATTATACCACTTTCAATTACTAATTTCAAAAATGTAACTATTTCGAACTAATAGAACTCTAAGGAGGACGTGGGATGAAAGTGAACATACCGGAACTGCTTGCTGTGAGGAAGCTTGGGCTTGATTTTCTTTGGATCTTGATTGACAATATCATCAACATTGAAAAGCATTGAGGAATCAGAAGGAAGCTCGATATGTCTTTTCTTCCAAGCTGCCACAAACACTGAAGCAATCTGGGTTAACGGACTACCCACAAGTTTCTTGAACCGGTACCGTTTGGTACCCGATAGAAACACGAACAGAGCACCCACTATGGCACAAGCACAAATCCCATATCCCCATTTCCTCCCTACATCATCTTGGATATAAACCAAAACCGAAACCGCGCAAAGCGAACCAATACTTATGAAGAAAAAGAACCAACTGAAGAATTTTATCATTTGGCTCTTTTCCTTCTTGTCTGTCTCGTCGAATTGATCAGACCCGAAACCGGAGACACTCGACTTTAGGCCTCCGGTTCCGAGTGCGGTCAAGTAAAGGGCCATGTAGAGGAAGAGAAGCTGGTTTCCGCTTGCGGGAACACAAGATGAGCTGCCACGGCTACATTTAGGTGGTCGTAGGCTGGGAATTATGGTTGAAATTGTTAAGATTGTTACACCCTGAGATCACCATAAAAAAACATTAGAATAATTAGTAGTAATAAATTATTACAGTATTTTTTATAATAGTTGTAATCAAAGTTGAAATTAAATAATTTATATGACACAAGTGAAGTCACATTCTCTTTCCTTATCAATTTTCCTGTTCGAGTGCAAGTTTCCCATAAGAGGTTAATTTTATATTGTTGGGATCTTATTGTTTTTTCATGCAATTGATCATAAAATAAATTAAATCCAAATATGGGAATCTTATCACCTATATCTCCTAAAGATAGAACATGAAGCGTGAACGATATTGTGTGTTCTCTTTCTTCAATAATTAACATAACATGCACTCTATTTTCCTCATCACAAGTAATTCATAATATTTTATATATTTTTCTTAATTATTAAACAATATAATTACCTTTTTATTGTCATGCAGTTGGAATGAGTAACAAACAAAGTGAATAGACATAAACCAAAAAGGTCAATTTGTCATTTATGGATGGCTTGTAAGATGAACACATACGTAACGAAATTTGCAATATGATAAGACTTCACAAAAGTGGAAACTTGTTTGGTATATGATGATGAAAAGAGGAACGTGATCAAGTTAACCAACTCTCCAAAATGATCCATTTTGAGAAAATAAGTAGTGCTTATTCAAACCAAATAACAAATAGGTGTTGCTACTCCATGTGTCGATTAATAAGTTTGTCAATAGTAGTTAAGAGTGAATTTTAGAGAAAATTTTAGGAGAGCGAATGAACGTGCTATAAGCTCCCTAACTAGGGCCATAACCTCACTTAGATACCGTGTCAAGTTGGTTAAAGGTTTGGTGAATGGATGACAAATAAATAAGGGGCAGGTGAACAATATGAATAATTGCTCACCAATGCTTGAATAGTAGCAAATATGGCAATCGTCCGATATCTGTATAAAGGATAGAAAAATTGTTCATAAATTAGCTATTGAAGTATGTAATAATGATTACTACTTCTATAAAAAAAAAGTCAAGTTCAATTATCAATCACATAAATAATAAACTTGATTAACTGTTTTAACTAACACTCACGCTCATATAATATTGATTTGAATAAAATTATTATATCAATAATAAAGAATGTTGAAAATATATATTATCCATTTATTCATATTTTTACCAAAACACATATACATATATTATGAATTTATTTGAGTTAAACTTTTTAAAGAATTAACCTGTTGACGGCGTAATGTTACTTGTAAGAACAAAGTACACACGAACCTTCCCAAAAATGTGTCAGCTATGAAACCTCCAAACAAGCACAACATAAATGATGTCCCAAGGAAGTTTGTGACTGTATTGGCTGAGCTAGCGCTGCCTAAATGCATGGTCCCCGTCAAGTATGTCACCAAGTTCACCGCAATGCCTAGAGTTGTTAACCTCTCGGTAGCCTCAATTCCTGATTATTAAAGTGACACATAAATAAATTATATATAAGATGAATCATATATATATAGTTTCTTGTTTTAAATGTCAATAATAATGAAGGAGTGATAAATGATCGACCAAATATATCATATTACTATAGTGGTACTAATAAGTTCGATAAGTGTAAATGAACTATGATGAATTCACTTTACAGGGACGGGTTATGGCAATAGCGAAGATTCAGATAAACATTTTGATTCACGTAATGGAAAAGAAAAAAGAAAGAAATACCAAGAATCATGGCAGAACTTGCCCATCCACCGGTGGCGGATCTAATGGCAGGTTTGCCTTTGAAATCCCAGGCATCTTCCAGGGTTAAAGCATCATCTTGTGTTTCGGGCAGTTTAGCCATATGGTTTGGTTGGTTAATTACAAGTTAGTGTTTAGAAAGGAAGGGGTTATTTGAAGTTGAATAAAGAGAGTTTGGGTGTAAGCAAGGAAAAGAAAAGGAGAGGATTGTGACTTGATGAGTGGTGCCAGATTCAGAAATCTGTGGTCATTTTATAGTCGGAGTGTTGGGAACTCATGATACCTTTTTTAATAATTTTACTCTTCCTAAATATTCCAAAAAGGTTCATTGTAAAAAGTGGGCTAGCTGCCACTTCAGCTTCTTGGATACCACTTATTTAGTTATTATTTGTAAGACCACCTCCCATAGGAGATATATTTTTCAATATGAGTTTTACTTGGGGTGGGTATTTTTTCTTTCCAAGAAAGAGTTAGTATTAAGTAATTTCCTAGAGTATTTATTATCATAGAAAGCAAAATACGGAGATAAAGGAGCCAACCAAATATTGCCATATCATGCTTTTAAGTATATTTACTTCCAATAGCCGTAGGAGTACAGTTATATGAGGTAATATTCACTTTTATTTTATTTTACATTTGTATTTTGATATTTTATTTCAAATGATTAAAAAGACAATTAAAAATGAATAAAAGGACTGTGAAATAAGAAAATAGAAAAATCAATAATATAGTGGGTTATATTATTGATATGGGGGAAGACAAAAAAAATGTATAAAAGAGAGATAGGAAAATTACTTTTTGATGTACTCCTATCTCCTAAAGTTGAGTGTTTTCATATTCAAAAGATGAATAGAGATATTTGATGATGTGTTGTGATACAGAATATTTAAGAGATGAATTATCTTATATTGGATATAGTCCGAAGTTTAATTGTACTACTCTTTTGGGCTTAGTCCGTGAAACATAATTGTGCGAAAATTGTAAAAATGGGGTGCTTGATCTTTTTTTTTTGTAAATTAGCGATGAATTATGAATACAAAAGGTATTACAAACAACGAGTACAGAAATTACTAACTAATAGACATTTAGAGTATACTATGAGACAAATTTTGTCTCCAACAAGGTTCGAACCCATGACATCTTACATGGAAGGTTGGGTCGGATACCACTAGGCTATTGAGCCATCGGCGGGTGCTTGACCTCTTTAGACCAGTAAAAAGTATATACACTCCACATAAATATTTATACTACTATAAAAATGTGCTTAGATAATGCTCGCTTTTTCCTTAGATCCTTAGATAGCGCATTTTTGTGCTATCTACGCTCCCGATATGGTAGTTTACATAGCTTTAAAAACGAGCTATCTAAGTCATGTACTTAGATGTCTCTTCGTACTTATATAATGCTCCATATAAGGCTATACCAGTCATGTACTTATTAGATGGCGCTTATTTCTTATATAGCGCTTCAAAAAAGGCTATGCTAGTCATGTAATATTTAGATAGCGCTTTGTACTTATATAACGCTTCAAAAAGGGCTATGCCAGTCACATTCTTAAGTAACGTTTCGCACTTACGTTTTTTAAATTTTTTTATTATGATATTTTATTAAACTAATAATTATACATGGGGGGAAATGGATGAAAAGGTGGAGGATCATTTCATGTTATTGTTCGGTAGTTGTGTGATATTCTTATAGAGGTCTTAAGATAAAAAATGTCTTTAGTCCTTTTTCTCATATGTCACTCATGTAAGACATATTTTAAAGAAGTCATACATAACATGAAAGGAAAGAGGAAGTTAAGGAGAGAGATATTCCAATAGGAAGAATTTATGAGTATTTTTGTACAAGATGAAGTATCAAAAGAGCATAAAGGTTAGAGGTATTACTCCGTGGAAGCCAATTATTATTTTAAGTACTAATAGAGAAATTGCCAACTATACAGGTCACTGAATCTGAATATATACATGATACAATAGTGAAGGCTTTCTTAGTTCTAGGTACAGTTTAATTTGAGGGGCTCTATGTTGGTGGAGTTGTGAGGGAAGTCGATTTAAGGATATAAGACATAGGTACGTTTGAGATATTGAAGAAGGCATCAACCATTGCATGCAAGGAGAGAAATTTGAAGTGATGAATATGTTTGACACCAAGATTAGGAGCAAATTGCTGAAATGGTCCCCGAAAGTGGGTTCAGGTTGTCTTTTGGTCCCCGAAATTACAAAAGTTGCAAATCAGTCCACGATATTGGCCAACGGTTGCAAATTGGTCCAAAATCTAACGACGTTGTTAAATGTTAACGGCCCACGTGCCTGGTGAGATACATGCATTGTTAATAAGTTAGAACCGTAATAATAGAATTAGCTTAGGAGTGAACTACAATCGTCATTGGAGCGTTAAAAATTAACGCTTTGATTAAATTTTGGACCAATCTACAGCCGTTGGCCAATATCATGGACCAAGTTGCAATTTTTGTACTTTTGAAGACCAAAAGGCAACCTGAACCCACTTTTGGGGACCATTTCAGCAATTCGCTCCCAAGACTAGCTTTACTAATCTAAAGGTGAAGAAACTCCTAATTAATTTAAGGAATTGACGAAGATTGGATTGCTCCCTAGAGAAAGTTTGCCCAAATTCAATTAATATCATGAAGGACCGTGAAAAAGATTTTGTAAACACCCATTGGATAAACCATGATGGCCTAAAGTACATACTTAATCATAGTGACATGACCTACAAATAAAGTTGAGGGATTAGGTTTCTTCTAAAAGATTATATTTTTATTTTTTCGATGATGTTGGGAAACAACTACCTTGAAAATAACTAGCTTGAAAATAAAACGAAAAATATATGAAACAAATTGATAAAAAGTATAGGAAAGAGGGCAACATGCCAACATGGCCAATTAACCAACAAATTAAAGTAAGTATTACCAAGTCCATTTAGTTAAATGTCACGGAACGCTCATCCCGACCTCATGTTTACCTTTTCTTTTGTTACTTGACCTCATGCATTGTTAAGCATGCATCTCGTGAATTGTATTACATATACACAAAAATGAAGTGCGTGTGTCTCACTATTACTACAACCTTGGACCTTTATTGTTAATTGATGTCACCTAATAATGAAGTAAACATAACATATGGCCACAAATTCACAACAATAATTCATTTATTTGGAGTAAGACTTGTTGTATGGATAACAATTTGATCCCTTCTTGTGGTGGAAATTAACTCTTCAAACTAAAGCGTAGATCGTGACCTGAACAAGAAAACAAAAGGAGAAATTAAGCTAGGAACGTAGACCTAAAGTGAACGCGATCACAATAATTTCTCATTTCATTATGTAATGAAATCAATTGAATTAATTAATGTGCTCTACCTAATTAAGCAGCAAAACTGCATAAGCTTATATGTTACAAGTAAATAGTGGCTAATGATATACACAGACTTAATATTGTTCATAAATCAAGATAAAAAACGCCTAAAAGACAATCTTATCTTATTCAATACTCCCTCTGTTTCACAATACTTGATTGTTTAGCCAAAAAGCACTTTATTAAGAGCTTAATAAAATTTACCATTATATCCTACAAAATACTCTCAAAATGAAAATAATATCTAAAGCAAGGATAAAAAAGGAAAGCATGAGTACAAAAGTACATTGAATTCCGTAAACAATCAACTATTACGAAAAAATAATTTATTTCTAAACAATCATGTATTGTGAAACAGAGAGAGTATGAGTTAATTGCAGCAATGCTGGTCCCAGTAAGTTATAAAAAGTTTTGTTCTGTCCCGAAAATTGCTATTCACACAGTCACACTTAAATTTAACGGAGCTAACGGAATGAAGACTAAATTGCACCAACATACAAACTTTCAGGGACCATTTCCGCAACAGTGCCACTTTCGGAGACCAAAGTGCATCAAACCTCCACTTACTGGGACCGTTCCAACAATTAACTCTAAGTATGATCAAATGTTTTAGTACAAAGTTTCAAATATGTAAGTGATATCTTTAGTATTAATAAATTTATAATTTTAGAAAAATAATTAGGAATTTGTTTATAACAAAACTCTTAAATATGTTCTTTAATTTTCTTATTAGAACTTTTTCTTACATTTGATAATTATATCAACAAAATTGTGTGCAGCGAAACTACCACGCCCGATGCATATTCCTTCGTACTAGTATTATATAAATTACGTATATAACTACATATTTATACATATTTTCTATGTTCTTTTTTAGTTTATCTTCTTAGACATAAAATTTTGGTTCTAAATAGTCTTTCTCTTAGCATAATTAATTGTAAATTTAAATTTTCAGTGTATTTTTTATTTTATTTTTCTTTCGAATTTATCAAGCAACCAATTATAGAATTTTAATTAATGATCATTTTATATTTTTAAAATATATATATTTTTTTATTTTTCTTCATTTATATGTAATATTATCTAGAGATGATAATTAAAAAAGAATGGAGTATAATCTTTAGGCCGGGTTGCATGATTATGATTCATGTGTTGATGATCCAGTAGTTAGCAATATGAACTTGTTTAATAGATAGAATTTTTATGCAGTGGGTTCAATTAGCTAACAATCAGCCAACTACCTGTTAAACGTACTAAACATTATCCATCAATAATACAACAATAATATGCATCATTTGTCTCCATGTTGACTTTCTAAATTAGGGTTAGTGTCAACAAGAACATGTATCTTATGGAATAAATACTTAAGATAATAATATATACTTCTTCCAATATAATTCAATTCAATGTTATATTGATGTGTTTTATATTTCATGCCAAAATTTTGACTACAAATTATCTTATTTGGTAAATATATAAATGAAAATGTTAAATATTAAGAAAAGCTTTCGATAAAATTATTTTTAAATTTTTTTAATAGAATTAAGTGGTATTGACAAGAGATATTAATCGAATTTAATGATCTAGCGATTAAACGCCGAAAAGAACATCGGCGGGTTACACGTGTCTCAATAACTCGGGTCTGTCTCATGATACCATGTTAAGAGTCTATGAGGTTCCTCTTTAAAACTAATTGGCAATAAGGAGAGTAACACAAGATCTTATATATTGACCCGGGAGGAGATCGACTTCCAATGTGGATGTGCATCTTAACACTCCCCCTCACGTGTAACCTAATCATCGGTGGAATATTCATCGGCGATATTAACTGCCGGAAACAACATCGGCAGGTTATACGTGCCTCAATAACTCGGGTTGGCTCATGATACCATAATAAGAGTCTCTGGGGTTCCACTCTAAAACCAACTGGTTATAGGGGGGAGTAGCCCAAGATCTTATAGACTGACCCGGGAGGACATTAACTTTGGATGTGGGATGTGCATCTTAACACTCCCCCTCACGTGTAACCCAATCATCGGCGGAATATTCCTCGCCGGTATTAACTGCTGGAAACAACGTCGGCGGGTTACACGTGTCCCAATAACTCGGGTCTAGCTCATGATATCATGCTAAGAGTCTCTGAGGTTCCACTTTAAAACCAATTGACAATAGAGAGAATAACCCAAAATCTTATATATCGACTCGGGAGAACATCTACTTCCCATGTGGTGTGCATCCTAACAAGTTAATACCTAATCATCCTTGATCGGTCAAATCCAAGTAGGAGACAGGATTACTAATTATTGTAATGTCCCAAAATCCGGCGTGAATTAAATCTAATGAAGGGAATATTGAGTATAGAGTTCCGTGAAATATGATATACTACTAATTAGTCTAATTCAGAAATAAAATTGGATGATTTTCTTATATATAATTTACATTTTATTCACAGTAGTGAAACATTAAGCGTTAATAGAATTCATAAGATAATAACGGCTTTTAAATTTGGAATAGAGTAGTAAAGGTTTGAATTTCATTTCCTAATGTACAGGGGCGGACCTACATACAAGTTTTTAGTTATTCACATGAATATCTTACATAAAAATAAAATAGCTCAAATGGTTAAGTTCTTAGTAAATTTGTGAGAGGTTTTGGGTTCAAACCTTGACATAACCACATTTTTTTTGTTACTCCATTCATTATTTACACCTTCTTAATAAATATTCATGTTTATTTTTAATATTTTAAATGATAAAATGAATACCCTCAATTATAATTATGGGTCCGCCCCTGCTAATGTATAAAAATTAAGTAAACACATAATGAGATATACGTAAAAGTTATTATATATGCTGCCATATATATATCATGTTTACAGAAGTCCACTAGAAATTACAAAATTTAACCAGTATATTGATTATTTCTTATATAAGTCTGTAAATGATATTTTTGTAGTCATCTTTTTTAGGTGTTAAGAGATAGGATTAATTGGAAAATTTGATTAGGTTATGGATAATTAGGATCCAGCTTAGTTATGACCTGGACGCCGGGCTAAATAATACCTGAGGTCATCATGTGGTTTCTTCGACACTCTAGCTCAGCTCTGTCTTTCGGTTTAGTGTTATTATTATTATTATTATTATTATTATTACAATTAATTATTATTACTGAATGCTATTATTAGGAATAAATTCATTTGACTTCCCCACGAAGGCCTCATCCTGTTTCGGGGCACAACAACAATCACTACTGTTGATTACTCATATCATACGAAAATGGTCAGAACATGCATACTTCACTGTGTAATCTACAAGCTAAAATATTCCCAATGTCTATTAATCATGGATTTGATTATTTATTTTCAACTTAAAACGTTCATCGAGATATGGAATACAAAAATTGTACTTTTACATTTTTAATGTATCTTTGAACTATTTTTTTTATTAAATAAACATCAACTAACTAATACTCCTATATAGTTTCATTAATTACAGTTATACATTTTTAATGTCATTTTCCACTTGGATGGCACTTTTGAAATCATCGTCTAAACTCTTACTTCACGATTGAAGACTTAGCTTTTACATGCACAACGCTTTCAAAAAGCGTCATCTAAATTGTTACTTAGATGGCGTTTCAACAAGCGTTGTCCAGGAACTCAAAAATGCTCCCCTGTCTTTTAATCTATTGTTTAGATTAGTATTCTATTTTTTTTAACATAATTAATGTGCATTTTCACTATATTACCTATTTTATCCTTAATAAAGTATGAGGCTTTCATTAACTTTTCAACTTTTAAGACATTAGTAGCTATAACAACCCACCAGGTACGAAATTGTTTGCACAATGAGAGCAATAGATAAATGTAACCATATATATAATATAAAGATGATACGCTCATCATAAGCGTATAACGGAATTGTATATTAAAAATGTATGCACAATGGGTTAGCATATAAAGATGATATGCACAATTAAGCATGCGTTTTTAGATTTAAATTAATAAAAAAATGATTTATGTTAAATGACTATTTCACCCCTCCTATTTAGGGATCAGTTTGACTAAAAATTGAGTATAAAGGAAAAGTCAATTCGCAAACTAACTGAGACATGATATTGAAACATGAGTGACAAAAAAAATCAAAATAAATCTTGGGTGATCGAATGGTGAACATTATGAAACATGAGTGATCGATTGTGCCATTAACACTAAATAAAACAAATGAGTATAAAATTGTATCGAAATATCTGCCTATACAATAATCTTCCATGACATCGTAATCTCAATATTGACTACATGTCTTCTCTCTTGTCAATTGGATCATAAAACCCCAAAAAAGAGTAATCGTCTTCTTCTTCAACTAGTATCACCATTTCCCAACTTGTTGTCATTGCACACAGTGTTTTCTTTTAATGCTTCAATTTTTGACTCACAAGTACGTACCGATCTTTTAATTTAATCCTATATATACATAAGTTGGTTGAATTTTCAAAATAATAAATTTGTTTCATCACGACTTGATGAGTTACTGAAAAATACTTCCTCCATCCCTAATGATTGGTACATTTTGACTTTTAATGGTCAACAAAACACGATTTCAAGCATAAATATCTTCTATTCTACATATGAAAAAATTATAACAAGTTGATAGTTTAACAATATATATTGAGACGAATCTAACAAGATATCATATGAATATATTATTTCTTATTGGTTAATAAGAATTATTGATTAAAGATCAAAGTTGTTAATATTTGACCATGTAAAATTAAAATATATTAATCACTTAGAGACGGAGGGAGTATTAGGTTTCATGAAATCGTAAATTAATCATGAATAGTGACGGAGGGAGTATTTTTCACTTATGAATGTAGGTAGGAATCTAAAGCGTACAAATTGAGCTTTAATTATTAAATTTTTATTACTTGTTGCGGAAATGAAAAAAGTCACAATTACACTTATTTAAATTTGATTCTTGGATCAAAAAAATATATAGTGAGCATCCAATAACTATGATTAATTTGATATTAAATATCAAAAATCAGATTTAGTACTCGAAATCCAAACTCCTAGTGGTGAACTAATAATTTTACTGTAGAAAGTTCATATAATGAATTTAGCTTTTATGGAAATTTGCCTAAAAACGTTTTTTAAATTAACGAGTTATTATTTTACATAAATTAATAATTTTATAATATATAAGTTCATAAATTTCACCAATTGCAATATTATTAATTTGTAGAGTTTTTAATGAACATGTTTACCTCATGTTCACTTAAAACAATCAAATACTTTGAAAATATATTTGGATATAAATATTTTATTAATTTTTAAATTAAAATTTACAGAAACAATATTACGAAGGTATTTGTGTAGATAAATTTAATTTAATTACGAAATATTTGAGTTCCAAATGAGTCCAGACTTGAGGTGAAAAAAATAGTAATCGTAATTGGTTTCTCGAAGTAGCTCTTTGACGAACTTGAAAAGGCAACCTCTAGTAACCGCGAGACGCGACGACGAGTGGCAAATATTTCAATTCAAATTTATCGGATTGGAAATCCCAACGTTTTGCTAATAACATGGTTTCTTTACTAGTTGACTTATTAAAAAGAGAAGGATGCATGCACGATCCAGATATGCTCCCTCTCCTTTTGTTGCTTCAATATTTCATTTTATGTTTTTTTTTATAGGAGTAACTCTTTTCGTATTCTATAGTACTTCCATTTCACAAATACAACACTTTTTTTATTTTTTTCGGATCTAACTTTGACTAACAATAACTAATTAACTACAATATAAAAAATTGCAAGAAGTTACTTTTATGAAAATACTCTTCGATATAAATTTATCGATGTCATTTTTATATTTTTTAATAATAAATAATTGACGGTCAAAGTTTGATAAGCAAAAACAAAAACATCCTACATTATGAATTAGAGATAATAATTATCATCCTAAATTTTAGTAGGTAAGCTAGCATTAGTTAATCCATCAGTTCAACTATCAAACGAAATTAATCCATTCCTTCTAACATGTACGTATTAGGAGTTAATTGTTACCATAGTTCCATTAAATGGGGTCTGGTGTAGTTTGGTAAGTGGTATTGTTGTAGAAATGGTCCCTAAAAGTATGTATATAATGGTGTCTTTTGATCCCTCATTCATTAATATTGATAACTTTCGGGGTGAATAGTGAAATTTTGAGGCAAAAATGAAACTTTTGAGAAGGTAGTTACCTAAATGCATTCCTAGTTTCCTACGCACCTATTTTAGCCCCAATTCACCAAAATTCTTATTTTCCCCCCAAAACCAATTTTTTTAACTCAATAAATACATACACCCACCGGCCGCCATTATAAATCATTGAATTTATTTTTATACTAAATAAATTAATATTATATATGCAAGTTTTGATACACTTTTTTCGATTTTTTATTTTCTTTTATTTTTTGTCTAGTAGAACATTCAATTTCGTTAGTTGTTTTAGCTAAAAGTTTCGATTTTGGCAAGAATCTTCGATTTTGATAGTTGTTTGCCAAAAAACTACGAAAATCGAAGCTTTTTGGTACTTGTTTGGCAAAAAGTGTTCGATTTTGGAAGTTGTTTCGTAAAAATGTTCAGTTTTCATAGCTTTTTGCAAAATATTATATTTTTGTAGTTCTTTGGCAAAAAGTATTCGATTTTGGAAGTTGTTTCGCAAAAATGTTCGATTTTTGTAGTTTTTGGCAAAAATGTTCAATTCTGATAGTTGTTTGGTAAAACTTTTGATTTTGATAGTTGTTTCACAAAAAAGTTCGATTTTGGTAGTTTTCGAGAGTTGTTTTGACAAAATTATTCGATTTTAATAGTTGTTTTGTCTAAGAGCTTCACAAAATCGAACATTTTTGTCAAAACAACTCCCACGATTTTTGTTAGAAACCTAGAGTCCCTCCTCAGGATTATGACTCTCCTAATCTTCCTTATTAAGAACTTAAGAACACCTCCCACACTTTTAATCAATAATTTGCTTCATTTTCAGTTAGGCCTTGCTCTAGCTTCTTTATGAATTATTATCCTTGGTAGCTCAACGCATCTACTCTTTACGTGTCATTCATAGCACAAGATTTTACTACCCAAGCTGCATTATATACTCATCACCGGTATATCGCAGGCTTCGTTATGATAGGACCTTTTGTTCATGGAGCTATATTTTTATTAGAGATTACAATCAGGAGAAAAACAAAGATAATGTATTAGCGAGAATGTTAGAGCATACAGAAGCTATCATATCTCATTTAAGTTGGGCCAACCTCTTCCTCGGATTTCAACTTTAGAACTTTATGTTCATAATGATGTCATACTTGCCTTTGATACTCCCGAGAATCAAATCTTGATCGAACTCATATTTGCTCATTGGATCCAATATTCTCATGGTAAAATTGCATTTTGGTGATGTACTTTTATCTTCAACGAGCGGTCCGACATCTAATGCGGGTCGAAACATCTGGTTGTCGGGGTTGTTAAATGCTATTAATGAAAATAGCAATTCATTATTATTAACAGTAGATCATATAGACTTTTTAGTTTACCATGCTATTGCTTTAGATTTACATACAAACACATTGATCTTACTAAAGAAGCATTTACATACAAACTCATTGATCTTAGTAAAGAGGCTTCTTACTGTCCATGTGGCATGGGTTGGATTATTATTCTTTTTTTTTTGACAGGGATTATTATTCTTTTATAAAAAGCTTAATTAATGATTGAATTTTTAATTTATGAATTGAAAATATTATATCTTGAGTAATATTTGGAATATTTACACTTTTACTAATGTTAACAATCTCAAAACAGATATATATAAAAAACAAAATGGTTCATAACTACAAAAAGACAAAGGTGGCCTGCTTTGTTGGTTTGGACCTCTCATTTCTATCTGTCTTTTGGATCAGTCCATATATATTGACCCTGATAAGTGATACCCGATATAGTGCCAATGGGGCATACTCCTGCCAGATTTATTTCGTTATCCAACCCAATAGCTACAAGCCTACAACAACAATGGCCCTCAATCTTATTGGGCACCTATCGACAAACAAACGACATAGTTCATGAATCATGACATTTATATGGATAAAAGGCGAGGATGATCATCTAACTATCTAAGGGTATTTAACGAACGGGACTGGCCCCTAGACAATGTTCGAGTAGCCCAAGCCTGTTTATGAACCTATCTGGGCAGTCCGTTAAGAGATTACTAGATCCCTATTCGGCTATTCGATTCGAGACCCACTTTTAAAGTGTCCTGGTGAGCCTAGGTGTCCACGTTTAAAACTAGCGTGGGCATGTCTTGTGCAAGTGTTGTAATGGTAATACCGAGAAATAAATTTGTTAGTATTATGATTGAACCATGACCTCCATGATAGAAGCTCAATAATGCATATTGTGACACGTTGTTATTTTGATGTTTTTTATCTTGTTGATTTAAAAGATAGTTACACATAAATATTGATTTAGACATATAATATGTTACCATATTCATATACTCCCTCCGTTTCAAAATAGTTGATTGTTTAGAAAGAATTTACTTTTTCGTAATAGTTGATTGTTTATGGAATTCTATGTACTTTTTATACTCATGTTTTTCTTTTTGACCTTATTTGATAGGTTACTTTTCATTTTGATAATATTATGTACGGTATAATATTAAATTTTCTTAACCCTTAATAAAGTATTTTTTGGCTGAAAATTCAAACATTTTCAAATAGAGGGAGTATTATTTTAGAAATTAGTTACGCATATTTATTGATTTTAACATATAAAATGTTATCAAATATTACAAAGTAATTATATGTTTTGATAAGTTGTGTATTATAATTGATAGAAAAAAACTACTACCGTTTTCGTAAACGTTTGAATATTTTTTTACATTATTTACGTTATTTTCTAAATCTTGAAAAATAACCCCCCCCCCCCCTACCCCATAAATTTTATTATAATTATTACATTATTTGTTTTGTTCGGAAATAACTAGAATAAATAATAGAGTTTATTGAACTTGATAAGAACAATTTTAAGTTGTAAGTAAATAGTTGTATTGAGTAATATGATTCTCTAATATTTTTGAGAATATAATATATAATATACATTTCATAATATTTGAGATCATACTAACATTCTATAAAAAAATAACTTATTTCTTATATCATTTTAAATGACTTTTTCTTTAATTTCTTAAGAATGTTTATGTTGTATAATTAAAAATAAAAATATTTAATAATATAGTGTTTTTTAATATATTTTATAGATAAATTAAGTAGAAGTTAAGAATAATAAGAAACTATATATATTTTATAAATCATAATTATGTGTAATATATGTTTCAAAAAATAAATTTTAAGACTAATTGTTGGCAAACAAAAATAAGTACTTGGTAAATATATAATTAATATATTTTATATAATAAAGCTGAATTGACTATAGATGGATTGTCGAGGGATGAAAAATAAGATTTGACTATAGATGGATTGTCGAGGGATGAAAAATAAGATTTTAGGTATTATTACATTATCTTTAGTCTATATTAACGTGATAGTTTTGATTAAAATTTCAGTCAAATATTATTAATTTTAACTGTATAAAATTAATAATATTTGACTGAAATTTATTCTAGATATTTGACTGAAATTTTAATAACTAGAATATTAAATAGTCATACTAAACATAATAGTGGCCAAATGGAGGTTGTAAATTTAGTAAGTATTTTCCTTTTACCTTTTTTAACTTGTTTTAAGTATTAAAAAAATAGCTTTAATTGATACACACAACTTTATTTAAAATAAATATATATAATTTAATACTTGCACTGATAACTTCATAGTTTTAATAAATGATACTCTTTAAAAGTAATAAAACTTTATTTATTACATAATTTATTTCTTGATTATAATATTTTTGTGTTTATAATTATTATGAATGAATTAGGTGCAATAAAGCTATCATGTGAAACACGTCTTTTTTTATTTTTATATATATTACACCAACAAGTGGTGTGGGAATGATTAGTACAAGATATTCATAACCAATACATAAACTTTTGAGACGAAACAAAGAGGGCATTCGATTACTAGGATTATGTATAATTCTTCAAATTTCCAATTGGCTCTGGACCTCAAGAATAGCTTTAGCTGACATCTGAAGTTGGTGTGCTTCAAACTCCGTAAGATGTATATTTGTGACACCCAACACTCCTCCCCTACCAAGCTGTGCTGGCAAGCTGAGAAACACTTCTTCGTCTTCGATGCCATAAAATCCTTTTGCTAGGACTGAAACTGGGTGTATTTTCCGTTGATCTCTCAATAGGCTTCGAGCTAGATTGGCAGCTGAGTATCCAATTGCCCATGATGTGTAGCCTTTAAGACTAATGACTTCATATGCACCTTGCACCACTTCTTGCCGGATCTTCTCTAATATTTCCTTTTCATAAACGATTCCTTGCCTATCGAGGTGACCGAGAATTGGCACCCCTCCAACGTTAATGCTTGACCATAGTGCGACAGAACTGTCACCATGTTCTCCAACAATGAAGGCCTGATAGTCATATCACATCAGTATTCAATTAGTGAATATCTTGCAATTGAAGTATAGTTCTTCAAGATGAAAAAATTGTAAAATGTGTACAAGGCATATAACTGGAGAAAATCAATAATACGTTTAAAATGTCAAGTGTATTCTCAAACTTTAAGTCGAACGTAATATCAAAATCTTCAGTTGATTCAACATCAATTTAGATTGTCCAATTTGATGTATAATTGAATGCCCAACAGGAACTGTTCTGGAAGGTACAATTTCAGTGCAGATCTATCTGCTTTACAAACGAATGAAGGATACATTCATACAAAACTGACAAGTACTTGGAGACAATACTTCTATTGGTAACACTAATTGTCACATGTCACCTTATCCCGGAACAATCTTTCAGGTCATTTTTGCCCCCAGATTATATTTTTAGTTCAGTTCACCGGTTCACCCTCTTTTTGGGACCGGTGCCTTTGGTGGTCTTTGTGGTTCAAGGAGATGGTGGGAATGGGCTGTTGTTTCCAGAGAGTTGAGTCGGTGATGATAAAAGGTCATCTTGCTCTAGTGGCAAGCATGCTGACACCTCTAGCGGAGGTCTCGAGTTCGAGCCCTCTTGCTAGCAAGGAAGTGGTCAGAGAGAAGAATTTCTCTCACTAGTTTGATGCTAGTCGCCTCTTTCCTTGAATTTACGAGTTTACGAATTGTACTGATGTTTGGTGATTGTAATGGATTATTCGTATTAATAAAATCAAAGGGTAACCCCTTTTTTAAAAAAAAATAAAAAAAAAAAAAGGACTACAGGAGAGGCGGTGGTGGTGCGGTCGGGTGAAGCAAAGGTGGGTTGGGGAACGGGTAAAAGGGTGTTCGTGGTGGGTGGCTAAGTGAGGAGTAAGGTTGTTACCGAGCCGACTCGACCCAGAACTAATGGAATCGAAGTCGGCTCAAAATTGACAAAAATATGGGGACTCGACGAGAGACAAGACCGAAACGACTCAAAATTGACCTGAATCGACTCGATCGAGGGGACTCGATTCGAAATTGCACACTATTATATTATATTAATTTTTTTCTTTTAAATAAAGAATTACAGTTTGGTCCAAGGTATACCCAATCATAACGGGTTTTACTTCGAATGGCTCGATTAAAAGGGCATGTTTTTGGAGGGAAAGATACTATTTCACCAATCAAATCATCTAAGTTTCAAGCCAAGTCCCGAATAATCCGAGCCACAAACCAAAGTAGTGATTATAATTCATAAAGTTGAGGAAGATGGTGTTTTATTTATTGTTATTATATTCCCAATGAATACTTTGATGAGATCAACAATTTTGTTCTTGTCATGTGATCCACATTTAATAAGTACTTTCTCCGTTTTCTTATAATTATCATTCTAGCATCAATTTTTATTTTATAATAATTGTTTTTGTAATATTAAAAATTACTTTTTACATTTTTAATATAATTTATTAAGTTATCTACTAACTAATTAGATAGTCAATTGATTATTATTTTTTAATGTAATATTTTATTATTTTTATTTTATTTTTTATTTTTATTAATTTATATGCAAATTAATAGAATGACAAATACAAACGAACGGAGACAGTATTGTTTAACATAAAGTTAAAAAGGATTCCAAAATTCAATAAAGAAAACCAAGACTTTTGGTTCCTTCCACATTGGAAAACTGCTAACATCAAAATGCACGATACCATGTTGGCTTACACTTACTTGCTCCATACATAAACATTTTTTGGTTTTAACTTTTCAAAAATTTAATAAATTATTCTAAAAAATCATATTCCAATTGAGATAAATAAAATTAACACTCTTCAAAAAACTAACCTGCACGTCCTGCGCATTGACATCAAGATGATCAGCAAGCAAGAACTGAAACCTCGACGAATCCAAGTTCGTACCCGACCCGATAACCCGATTGGCCGGGAACCCCGACAACTTCCACGCCACGTAACTTAGAACATCAACTGGATTCGACACAATTAACAGTATCGCGTCCGGAGAATATTTAGCCAAAGGTGGAATAATAACCTTGAAACACCAGCGGACTAATGTTAGTTCAGAGGTGTTTAGTGAACATCTAAAAGACTTTGCAAATGAAAATATCACATCATAATTTTGTTACTATCGTAGATTAAATACAACTGCAGACCACTTTAGCAATTAACTCATTTAAATTGTATAAACGCTATACTGCAAACACCCAATATTACTGTAATAAATCGACCACTAACCTTAAACAAAGCCAAATTCCTCTGGATCAAATTCAACCTACTCTCCCCATGAATCTGTCTGGCCCCAGCAGTAACAATACAGAGGTCAGATCCAGCAGTTACTGCAAAGTCAACATCGGCAGTGATCTTGGTTCTCGGGAGGAAGGCTGCCGCGTGTTGGAGGTCAAGCATTTCTCCTCGTAGTTTGTCGGCGATGGCGTCGACGAGAGTGAGTTCATCGGCCAAATCTTGGGTTAAGATGGTTTGGGCAATGGCCATTCCGACATTGCCGACTCCGATTACGGAGATCTTGGTTTGGCGGTTGGTGGAAGGGGGTGGTGATGTGTGGAGAATGGGTTTAAAGAAGGCTTCAGTGAAATCTAGACCACCTGGACCTAGTGTGGAAGATGATGAGCTTTTGTGCATTGGTTCACTCATGATTTTGTTTATTGAAACTGTGTGTTTGGATGAGAAATGGTGGTGATATTTATGGGGTAGGGGGGTGGGGTGGAGGGGTGGGGTGTGGGGGGGAGTATAGTAATGGGGAATTGGAAAACCGGAGGAGCAGACGGGAAGTAGTGGTCAGCGGTTTTGAAAAAGTGAAGTAATGGTACGGCTTTTGCGGAAATGTTGAGGGAGATGGACTTCCAATAGAATATATGTCTTGGGAGCTTACACGTGGCACAATAGTACTGGTTTACATATTCAGTGGGACGTATAACGTATTGATAAGGGCTTAGACTTATTAATTCCACTGGTATTATCAATAACAGTGGGTCAAACCCGTCTAAAGACGGGCCAAATTATACTTAGTTTGTTTATTTTGCGTCAACTTACAAATACATATGACAATTTAATTTAGATCGAATTGGTACTCTTAACTAATAATTTAATCAAAATTAAGTTTTACAATTTCGCAATGTTTGAGATTGAGGTTTCGAGATAAAGATTTATAAGGGATTAGTTCTTCAATAATGTTTCAAGGAAGGAATATTTTGCCATCTTAAATGCAATCAAGTCATTCTAGAAGGAAACAAACTATTTCGCTTGCAATTTTGTGAACCAATGTTCGACCAAAACACTTTGCCTAGTGACTCGTTTGTTGGTATGCACAATGTCATTTATAACGATAAAAATATAGTTCTACATGACACAAAAAAGATGAACGTCAAATGGTCGGAACCATCATTTATGTTTATAGGATGTTTCCAGTCAATCACTTATGTTTTAAAGTTTCCAGTCTATCACCTATGTTCAAAAGTTTCCAGTCCATCATTCATTCCGTTTGCTACCATTATGTGTCTCATGTGCCTTGCATATGACTTTTATGGAGGTATTTCACATCAATGTTAGGGAGCATTTTCGGTATTTCACACCGAATTTTGTCAAGGGTATTTTCAAAATTTCACACTAATATTCGAGGGTTTTTTTCGGATTTCACAAAGATTTGAACATACAAAATAATGTGGGAGGCATGACTTGAACCCAGAACCTCCCGTATGAACTATGGAAGCTTTACCAATTCACCTACAAGCTCAAATTGTTGACAAGATGCTTAGTTTAGTATTAGTCAATAGTCATTATTTGACTTATATTTTTATTTAGTTTCATTTGGTTTTGAATATTCACATTACTTTACTTTTAATTGATTAGGTATAGATTTTTTTTTTTTTTTTGAATATTCACTATTACTTTATATTTAGGGTTAAAAGCACGTTTGATCACAAATGTTTGCTGTCGCGTCACCTTCTGATCACACATGTTTCATTTTGTCATATTTGGTCACACATCCTTACAAAAGTTGTTTTAGTTACTATTGTCGCCAAAATGTCAGTTGATTTTTAAATGTAAAACATGTGACATTGTAAATTTGTTCAACTCGTAAGACATTCTCATGAACGCCACATGTTATAATTTTTTCAAATGTAACTTAAATTTTGACAGCAGTAGTAACTAAGACCACTTTTGTAAAGGTATGTCACCAAATGGGACAAAATGAAACATATGTGATCAAAAGTTGACGCGGCATCAAACATGTGTGACCAAACATGCCTTTAACCCTTATTTTTAATTGATTAGATGTAGATTTTTTTTTTCAACTTGATTATTTTTGCTATTTAATTTTGATTTCATTTAATTTTATTTTAATTCTATTTAATTTTATTTCATTTCAATATTTACTATTATATTAATTTTTATTGATTAGTTATAAATGAACATAATAAATTCGGACTTAATATATAAATATAATTATTTATTATGTAAATATTGTTTATATATAATTATATTTAATATAGATGTATATACTTAATATATATTTATATATTTAATATAGTTATAGTTAATACATATACTTATATTTAATATATATTGTTATATTTAATATATAACTATATGTATATAATTATAGTTAATATATATAATTATATTGAATATATCTAATTATAGTTAATATATATATTATTATATGTATATATAATATATATTCATATAGATATATTCAATATATAATTTAATATATATATATATATTATATGTATACATAATATGTATCACATATATATTTAATATATATAATTTATATTTAATATAAGTGATGAAATGAAACACTTCAAAACACATATATGGAATTGAACACTTTAAAACACATGTGATCTATTGAAAACATCCTTATAAACAAGGGTACTGCATTGGAGTGACCAAGTGAGATTCATTTTTAAACATATGTGATAGAATGGAGTATTTGAAAACGGAGATGATTAACAAGACACATATTATAATTTATAAACATGGGTGATGGTTCCGACCATGTACCAAAAAATAAAGGGTGAATGACATTGGGGTCCCCAGTTTTTACTTAAATGTCAGATTGTTCCCTGAGTTTTTGGAATTGCCATTTTAGGTCCTTTAGTTTTAATTTAATTGTCAAACAGGTCCTTTAACATTAATTTAATATCTTATTGAAGATAATGCCCTTATATTTACACCTCAATATTTTCAAATCATTTTTATCTCATCAAATAATTTACGTTCGTTTCAAAAATATTTAAATTAATAAAAGATATAAAATAAATAATTTTAATTTGAAAAAAAGTTGAAAAAACTATTTTGGGTATTTTTAATATAAATTCAGGGTTTTAGTTGTCATTGTAACGATGCACACGTCGATTAAGAATGAATAATATTTTACATTTATATCTTTAATCAATGAATAAAACAACAATCTAATGAATGTATTGATATTAGAAACTCTTATGATATATTTCGTATCAAATAGGGCTTAACTTAAAAATATTAAATTTATTAATCTGTGAAGCTCTTTTAAATCATTTAATAAATATTAAATTATCTTCAAAAATGTTGTTTCATTCTTTCAAGAAAGATATTTTATTTTATTGATTTTGTATTATTTATAAATTTTACTATTTTTTCAAATAAAGCCAATATTTTTCCGAGATAAAAATAAATTAAAAATATTGAGGTATAAATATAAGGACATTATAGTCAATATGATATTTGATTATATGTTATAGGACCTATTTGACAATTAAGTTTAAACTCAGAAACCTAAAGTGATAATTCGAAAACCTGAAGGACCTATCTGACATTAAGGGAAAAGCTGAGGGACCTCAATGTCATTCACCCAAAAAATAAATATCTACTTACAATTTGAACAAGATCCTTCCAACGCAAAAAGATTATAAGGACGAACATCATATTTTAAAAGGATACATTAGTCATTTTAACATTATATTTATAAAAAATAGAAGAAGATTGTTTAATAGCTACAATCCCAAATTGATTAGGGCTAAAGCAATCATACATTTATACACAATTGGATTAATCACACATTATACCATAGGTGCTAAACAATTCTGAAATTTTCATAAATTAGGGCTCATCAATTTCCGTTCTCACATACCCAATTCACATAAAACAATCATCTTTATTGTCCGATGGGTGGGCACGGAGGGTTAAACATCCTTCCACAGAAGCGTTGGAATGTCTACAATTTCGACAACCGTGAAAAAGTCCGGCAAGATGAAGAAGCCGCCGCCAAAGATGAACAAATCAAACGTGAAGAATCTCGTAAACGCGATACCGAGCTTCGTCTACTCAAACTCCGCCAATTACGCGGCTTACCCACCCCCGAACCTATTCCCGAATCTACTTCTCAACCGGAACCTAGTTCCAGACCTGCTGAAGAAGCTAAATTCGATCCCGAACCTGAATCCGATCAGGAGCCTGTCGATGTGGGGAAGAGCGACTCTGGTCACATGAATTTATTTGCTGGGATTAAGATATTTGATCCGAAGCAGGGAGGGATTGATATCGAGGCGAAAAGAGAAGTAAAAAAGCAAGCCAAAACGGATAGCAAAGAGGAGAGGGGCGGTAAAAGAATGAAGAGGGAGAAGAAGGAAGAGGTGAAGGTAATTACTGCGGAGGATGAGAAGTATCGGCTAGGTTATGGGCTTGTGGGGAAAGGGTCGAAGTTGCCGTGGTATTTGGCAAAACCGGGGAGTAAGGAGGAGGGCAAGGCTGGTGAGCGTGATGAAGATGAGGGAAGAGAGGTTGTGAGGAAGAGCAGTGGGAAGAAGAGTTTGCAGGAGTTGAGGGAGGAGAGGTTGAAGAGGGAGAGGAAGGAGAAAGAGAGGGAGAGGGCTTTGTTTGTTCAGAAGGCGCCGAGGGATAGAGGGTTTTCGTCCAGGAGGTGAAGGTTAGTCGAGAATTGTTAGGTTGTTTTTGAAAGTTGACTGGAATCTTAGTCGAGAATTGTTGCATTGTTTCTGAAAGTTGTGTAATTGTAAAAGGATCATTAGAAGCAATCGATAATAATATATTTGGTCTGACCTTTTTCTTTCTGATGGTGTGTAGTGATTTCGCGTTCATTAGTGTGTTTATACTAAAGATGCTTATTGTTCATGCTTTCCGTCTTCTAATTCTTCATATCTAGATAGTTGATGATTCTATCACCTAAACCTGTTGATTTTTTACCACACTTTCTTCAGTTCCAATTATTTCGAAGAGTTAGCATTATCCGTATGTTGTGAAACTAGATGCGAAGATATACATGAACTGACCTTTAATGTTTGTGTAGCAAATTGTGGTTTTGCTTATTCCATCACTAGTCATGTGCCCTTGATTCACTGATTAGCTACCATAAAAACAAAAGAGAAGGTTAGAGTAAGTTGTTCCTGATAGTTGCTGCTCTGAATCTCAGTCTTTGAGTCTGTGTTCATAACTTGCTTCTGCCTTATGTCATCTACGACTGGTGGCCATTTGCAGTATCTAGTCCTTGGTAGGTGGCGGCAGGCCAAACTGTAGACTCACAATACTAATATCAGCCATAGTATTGTAAAATGTTGCAAGTCTTAGTCTATTATATTAGTTCAAAAAATGTGGATAGACTGAAATTTTTATCTCTTACAGTAACTCATGTCCTAAAGACTTTTTCTCATATAAAGGTTAAGGTACTTGAGCATAATCATAAGGTATATTATTCCATCCATCCCTAAATTGTAGGGATGTTTCCCAGTTGAAAAACCCCTTATTAGGTTCCTAATGTGAGTCAATTGTGAGAGGGGCCAATGGAGGGAAAACTATTTGTAAGAAACAAATTTAAATTTTCTTAAAATGTGTGTATTGTCAAAAACCTCACTATAGGAATGGATTGAGTATATTAGCAAATGTATACATATTGAAGGGGATTACAATAGTTTTGTGGACATTAGATTAAGGAATTGTTATTACTTCTAGAATGGGGTGCAGGAGTTGGAAGGTGTTCTTTCGAAGATGATAGTTGATGTGTTCGGGACATCCTAGAATCACAGGGGTTTCTTGACTTCCAGCAGGAAAGGAGAATGAGGGGAAAGTTGTGGTTAAATGTCAAAGGAAAAGGTTTACGATGCAAGGTGTTTCAGGAATGAAAGCCTTTGAATGTTTACATTCGATGGCTTCAGACTACAGGAGAACAATTGGCAGAACAGGAGTAAACTATATCACTAGTTGAGGTTGAGGAATTCGACAATGCAATCATCCTCTTTTTTTAGAGGAATGAGATGTTTAAGTTGATGAACAACAATTGAGAGTGACATGTTTAGGAATTAGGATAGTGTTGAACTGCAATTTGTATGATCAGAACTCAATATTTTTTCAATAAAACTGGTTAGTCGCTTCAGTTAATAGAACAATTACCTCTATCCCTTCGGTGGTTGGATCTGTGTAAGTTCCAATATAGACTTCAGTTTTTTAGCTTCTTTGCAGTGAGGCCAAGCAGTTTAAGAGGAGTTATAGGAAAATGTTATACCTTGACTTGGAAGGTCGTTTAATTATTGCGAATAATATTGTGGTAACACTATGTTTGGTTCACTCATGGAGATGAGATGGGATGGGAAGCAAAGGGAATGAGAACTCCCTTGTTATTGTGAAGTGGTTAATTTATTACAGTTGAATCATTTAATTGATTCTTAGTATTATTTTGAAAGAACATGTCTAACATTTAGCAAATACTTTTGAATTGGTTGAATTTAAGGACATTGGAGGACAAAACATTTGAAACAATTACCAAAAATTATCTAGGACCGAAAATCACTTGTCCAAAACAATGTTGAGTAGATTACTCGTGATCTTGGCTTAACCTTATCGGTCAGAGCAATAAGTCAAGCAATATTAAAACATGCATGGTCGAATATAACTTGAACCATGTATTGATGTATACTTATAATTATATTCTTCGAGTTTCATGCACTAAAACGATTTCGGATACGGCAATGAAATTCTGTGCTCGGTCTGGGATATTTGTTGCCGTGCTCTCAGTGAGGTGACCAAAATACTTTTGGACCCCTATTCTATATGTGTGAAGTTGTTAACTGCAAAAAGGTTCTTGCTCCCTTTTGGCATGTTTTTAATGGAAGATGTGAAATATTGGTGTAAAATGTTTTAACCTTGCTCTCAATGAATTAATTAGTTAGTTTTATTTTCTTTAAGATCAGTATATAAATATTTTGGTTAAGCCGTTTGATCACACACATGTTTACCACTGAGTCCCATTCAATTACACCTATTTTTGGGATTAAGTCATAACGAATGATACGTTTGATTTTTGGGGGTAAGCGGGGGACTTTATGAATTACGATGTCAAATACAGGCTCTATCAACATAACATATACGGGCCACAACCCAATCATTTAGGCCCACGAAAGCCTTTTTAGGGTTTATATTAACACAAAGACCATATAAATCTCCCACCTTTACCGTCTTCACATCTCAGTAAGCTAGGGTTTGGAGCTGCCCAATCTATTCTTCTTCAGCTGGATCATTCATTCTAACAAAAATGGTATTTTTCCTCTCTTCACCCACCCACCCAACCCCCCCCTCTCTTATGTAATCATATCTTTATTTTCACTTTTTATGTGTTAGTAGTTTACTGATACTCAATTTGTTCTAATAATATTTCGCTGTTGTTAATTTAATAAATTTATATTTTCTGTAAGTTATTATGAAATCACCGTTGTTGTTATGATGCTAATTTTAACTGTAACAGCTTCTTAACATAAGTCTGAGAACAGATAGAGGTAATAGTCTCGTCAAGTAACATTTGGAATGTAGCACTTAGATTGCCATTATAGCTTGCCGAATTATAGTACTTGATGTATATTAACATGCCCAAACCGTCTAAGCATAGTTATAGGGGGTTAGATAGCACGGAGACTGCTATGACACGGGGACTGCTCCCTAATTGACCGAAAGGGAAATGGAAACACTACTTATTAGTTCGTAATAGATGAGAAATGTAGGTTTTAAGTAGTCATTTCGATGTATTAGAGTGCAACCAAGAGCTAGAGAATTTATAGTCTTTGGCTCCTTCAATAAGTTCCATAAACTAAGGAACTTGCTGAGTTTAGATATATCTTTATAGTTTTGGAACTATAAACCATATATAAACATGTTTGATGGAGTGTTGATGTGAAGGATCTACGGGACCTTGTCTTTATCCTCCCTTCCTAATCCTTGTAGTTCCCTACCTTGCTGCTGTATTCGACTTATTTCTTAGAAGTTAGAACATTACATAGTTCTGTGTGTTATGAACACCAGAATTGATTCACACATTCAGCATCTACACAAAATTGATACAGTAATAATTATTAATCCAATGTTCAATTATGTTAATTTATTGGTCATCTGTAAGTTCGTTGTCCTGTTTTACTGAACAATGTAGCAGTTTCTGAGTCCCTTTCCAGTCCATTATTGTGTAAATAGCTGTACTTGTTTTAATTGGTCATTTTCGTTTATTCTGTTGGTGATAAAGCCCAAGCAAATTCACGAGATCAAGGATTTCCTTCTGACCGCAAGAAGGAAGGATGCTCGTTCCGTGAAAATCAAGAGGAGCAAAGATGCTGTCAAGTTCAAGGTTAGGTGCTCCAAGTACCTTTACACCCTTTGTGTGTTTGACACGGAGAAGGCAGACAAATTGAAGCAATCACTTCCTCCAGGTATTCGAACATATCTCGGAACTTCTTAGTTAATCATTGAAATTGATATCTAAGTCAATTCATAAAATTGTTTACAGGTTTGAGTGTCCAGGACCTATGAAGACTGGTTTGAAATTGCTTATTTGTGTTGTTTTCTTAGTTGTTTGTGTTGTCAGTTAGCATTTGATGAACTCCTGCTGGATCGTTGTGGATCTCGTTATTTAAACTATTGTCGGGTTTATTATGTATACAATCTTGTCTCATGAAGTTTTGACTCATTGATCTATATGCTCTGCACCAACTGTGATTTTCCTTGCTTTCATTGCATCCTTGTTGGCATCTAAACTCTATAATCCAAATGAATTGCTTTATATTTAGTTGGATGATTTTCTAGGTTTCGATGTAATTTGAACCTGTTTATATACAATTTATTTATACATCGAAACACTCTAGTATTGATCCAATCATTGAAACTGGGTACTTGATCAGATGTCTGTCTACATAATAGATTGTATGGTCGGATACAATTTGGGAGAATTCACACCTATTTTAAATTTTAAAGAACATGACAAAAGCAATAATAGATCTTGTTATCATGTGGTTCATATTAAATAAAAAAACTATATATAAATTCTTATGATTTGTTAGTATGAGGAAAGCCTTGCGCTTGTAAGTCAATATACTATATATATGTGTGCTAACTAAGCAAGAAGCGTATTGACCAAATTTGTGGACGTTCCTATGATGAAACACTTATGGTAGACAACATAAGAAGAGCATTAAATTTGCTTATAGCAAAAAACCATATAACTTTTTCTTTTAATATTACAATAATTTCTAACCAGTTTCTCTGTAATGAGACTCGAATTTTGACCTTATATATCAAAGGATACTAGTTTTAGCCGTCAGGACTATTCAATGAAAAACAAATGTTTATTTGATTTATTAGAGTGAATGTTTAACTCTGGGTATATCTAGTACTATTATTCAATCAAGTTATATATATTTATCTAATTTATTAATTAATCTACACAATTTTAAATCATATTAACATGTAATACCCTTGTCCAAAGGCAATAATGTGATAAAACTGATATGATTTGATTGGTAATAGTGATATCATCAAGATTATTCAATGAAAAACAAATGTTTGTTTGATTAATGTTTCTTTTCTCGAACCTAGTTTCAAAAATGACAAGTAAAAAACGTTTTGATAATACTATAGAAATATTTAACAAATGATGTAAAGATTTTAAAACTCAAGATATCTTATATATATTAAAAGATATTTGTATAAAAATAGGCTTTATATAGAAGATATATAAAAAATTAAAAGAAAAAATTAAAGTATTTTGTAATTAATTCTAGAAGGCTTGTAATAGACTTGTAGTAAAAAAATCAAAATTTTACATAGAGTATTTACATCATCACAAAATTTGTAAAATTTTTAAAATGTTAAATCTAAATGATAAAAGGACAATTGTAATTATCTAAATACTTGCTCCGTCCTTAAAAGATTAGCACATTTACCAAACTGTTACATTCTTAATCTTGTCACAATTAATTGATTTTTAATAATATTTTCTCAGATTACCCTTAATCTCAGAACCACTAGTTGTTGTTCATCTAATAATGTAGGAATATATTACAAATTCGACCCGACAACATATTTTCGGCTCATATTCCTACATGCTCTTCCATATAGTGTTTTTTCGAGTATAACATAAACTGGAATACATTCAATGAGCATCAATATCAACACTAAAGTTTATGTACTATAATCAAATTCCATATAACTATAGAGAAAGTAACTGCACTCTCAAATAACAAATGAGAACTTCATATCTAGACAACAACTAGACAACAACTATAATGATGATTAGTTGCTTGTTAAAAAATCTCGTAGTTACACTTTAGATTCATTGGAAGCAGACGTTCTACTTCCAATTTTTCTTTACTCATATGAAGATTTTTACCATTACGTAATTATTGTAAGAAATTAACGTAAGGAAATAATTTAGAGAGAAAATTATGATGCCAAGTTGCTGACTAGTTGCTCACTCCCAAATTGCTATAACGAGTTGAATTGTACAAGTAATTTAAAGCATATATACAATACATCTTGTTTTCCTACATAAAAATAAAAATTTAGCCGATACTCCACAAAATTGTATCGAGTTTGTATTGGAAGCTTGACATTCAATATATATGAACCATATATATCGAATTATTCAAATTCGATGAATTATTCATAGCTTGAATTCGAATCGAGCAAGAATATTAAATGATACTCCATGATTTTACAACATTACATTCAAATCAATTGACAATTGACTTCAATTGTTTTTTATGTGGGTTAATTTCATTGTTGCTTATTTATAGTGTATGTCGCTAAAATTTTATCTATTATTAAATTAGCACTTAAAGAGTTTTTTTTTATCAAAAAATAAGTTGATAGGACCATAACTTTCTAGTTCTACCATCATTAATCTTACCTACATAGCTGCACTACGCCTTGACTATGTCAACCAAATATTTGTACATTTTAGCTTGAATTTGGTGTGCCATATTATTGTTCAATATGCAAAAATGATATAATGATACCTTTTTCAAATTAAATAAGTCACAATTGAACTTACACCACATAATTGTGCTGGTCAATGGTCATAGTAATTTAAATTGGCAAAAAAATGATATTCGTACATTAAGTTTGTTTAGTAAAAGGATCGAAGTCAACTGACCAAATCAATGTTTATCACGTATATCAAATTACTCAAGCATACAAAGAGCTCCAAACTGGTTCCATCTAATCAACATATCAATGTATTGAATTTTTACATATATGATGTAACAGTATTTGTAGTGAAGTATTTATTAAGTGTGAATTTGAATTGTAACAAAAGAACGTAATGCAGTTGTTCATCGATGACTTCTACGAAGTGTTTGTAGTATTCGAAGTGATCCCCATTTGCAGCCACTTAGAAGGTATTTCATCAAAATGCAAATCTTTTAGCTCATTCAACCTTGATATCTTAGTAGTATTCCTGCATTGCAACTCTCCTTCACCATTATTGTTTAAGGTAAACTTGACGTTTTCGTTTTGGGATGTCGAATTAAAATTAATAAATGAAGGAGGTAAGTTAAGATCAAACTTGGTTTCTCCATGAGGCTTGTTCAGCGTTGGCTTTTTAAAAATGTGTTGGTACTCAGGATCATAGTACTGAAAATCTTGTAAGTACGGTATGAAAGTATTATCAGACAAATTACTTGTGGTTAGCCAATGACACCTTTTATGCCCACCTAAAGCTTGTCCTGATGAAAATACTCTGTGACAGATTGAGCATTCATGAAGTTTTGATGTTTTTCTTCTTGAATCATCCACAACAGCCTCGTCGGGCGATGAATGAGAAGGCGAAAAATTGTATTCGTCGTCGTCTTGATTAAGATCATGGTGAGTAGCATTACTTTCATCATCATCATCTTCATCTATATCTTTAGCTGCATAGCAACCTTTTACTTTTTTGTGACTAGCTCTATGCCCACCCAATGCTTGATGTGAACTAAAGATTTTCTTACAACCTTTGCATTGGAACCCATTAATGCCTCCAACTTTCTCCACTTCCTTAGCCTTTTCCTCAGATGACGGAACATATTTTTTATTTGACAACATTACCAAACAATTAGCAAGATCCTCTTCTTCGCTCGAAGCAAATTGATGATGACTATGAACATCCTCATGATTTGGCGACGCATGTTGCTCCCAAATCGCGAACCTGTTGGGATTATTCCGTAAAAAATACTGATGTTTCGTATTATTGTTGCTTACCCCATCGGGGAATTTAACGATACTATCGACATTATTATTCTCCCCGACAGAATGGGATCTCATGTGACCACCAAGGGCACCTGCACAACCAAATCCTCTATTACACACTTTACAATAGTGTTTCAAAACCAATTGTTGATCCATATTACCGAATGGGGTAATGCTCTATGCGATGCATATAAAGAGATGTAGTTTTTTTGAGTATAACAAAATATACCATAGTTGTGAAACAACCCTAACCCTAAAGGTTTACACCAAATGAGAGGTTGGATAGTGATGTATATATAATAAATTTGGTATTAGTGTTAGTGATATTAGGAAGGAAAGTGAGTTTCTTGGTAGGTGTGTTAAGTTGGGCCCTAGTTTATAGTGAAGTTAGTTGAATAATGAGAGAGTGTATAGGAGTGAGGTAGGATGAGTAGTGAGATTATGACAAGTGGGAGGTTGAGTTTGTTAGTGTTGTTGTAATAAAGACCAGTTCTATGATGTACGGTCGAAGCATTATTAGTCAAATCATATGCACTGTACGGTTATGTACGTTATCCACATACAACTATACAAGACTAAATTGACAAAATGAATTGTCATGGCTATTTCTCCAATTTTTTTACCATTAGAAAAAGTTCTCAAATACAGGTGACCAAGTCTATAATCAACTGATGGTTATAAGTCTAACGGTGTCTGACTCAAATTGTTATTAAGTGATTTCGGGGTTCAATTCTTGCTAGAGCCTGGACGCATGTTTAATTTCTTTCATAATAATTTTACTATATTTGTAGTAAATATTCTAACAGTTATTTAGCTAACCATTTTATATCGTTTTGTAATACTGCTCATCAATATTTATATTCGATAGTTATAATTCTCATATTTATTTTACAAATAATAGTGATGGAAGTCTATCATACATACCAATATACCATCATAACTAAGGTTGGCTTTTTTGTAAGTAATGACGACCTCATTAAAGAAATAAAGAATACGATAATTTTTGTAATCCTCATGGCCAAAATAAACAATTACTAATATTTCTCATGCGACAACAAACTAACTAGTCCATGTAAGACAATATGTATTTGTCTCTACCGTACATGCATCCATATATGCATTAAAGATTATCAAGTCAGTAAAGTAGATGAATTTGTGATGGCAAATTATGAGTTTGATTTTTTTATCAATATTTTTTTAGTCGAATCCGTTATATATGACTTGTTTAACAATTCCTTCGTTTTAAACATTTGATTATTTAGTCAAAAAATATTTTATTAAGGGATTAAGAAAATTTACTAGTGTACCATATAGAATACTCTCAAAATGTAAAGTAACTTCTAAAGCAAGGTCAAAAAGGAAAATATGAGTACAAAAGTACATTGAATTCCGTAAACAATCAACTATTATGAATAAGTAAATATTTTCTGAACAATCAAGTATTTAAAACGGAGGAGTATAATTAACCTATCTGACTTTGTTCGTAAACTATTACGTCAACCTGAAATCATCCCAATATATACTTTACAAATAATGGCTATAAATTCGTCTTACAAAAGATTGTCTCTAAAATACTGGTTAACTTACACATACCTCACCTCAATTCATTACATTCCCCTAAAGAGAATGAGTTTAATATTAGTAGACTCGTCCATGATTGAACTACTAATGCTCAATAAATCACCCATCACATTAAACTTCTAAGTAATTCTTAAGCAAATGGTCTTATTATTGTAAAACAGTGTTTTTCTATTTTAAAAATTTACTACTAGTATTTTATAATTTCACTACCAAAACTCACTATTTGGATGTTAATAACAAATAACCTTATCAATTTAATTAGAAATGACACTATTCTTGGATCCTATATTAACACCCAGCAACTTCATTCCCACTTTCTCAAGTCTGGCTATGTTTCTAGTTGTTTTATTTCCAAGGCTTTAATAAATGCTTATGCAAAACTAGACGTCATTACTGAAGCTCGCAAACTGTTCGATGAAATTCCTCACCCAACTCTCGTTTCTTGGAATACCATAATTTCTGGGTATGTTCGTTCTGGGCTGTATCGAAATGCCCTTCATATGTTTCTGCGGCTCGAAAAATCTGATATTTGTTCCGATTCCTTTTCACTCACAGCTGCATTATGTGCTTGTGGACAACTTAGTTTATTACAAGCTGGAAGAGCTATTCACTCGAAGATCGTAAAACTTGGCGAAGAGTGTAATGTTGTCGTTGCCAATTGTTTGATTGATATGTATGGTAAATGTGGTTATGTTGAATCGTTTACGAAGGTTTTTAATAGGATGGTTTGTAAGGATAATATCTCTTGGAATTCTGTCATTGCAGCAAATGTTAGAAACCAAAAGGTGGAAGATGCCATAAGACTTTTTCGTTGTATGCCCAATGCAGATAGAACATCATATAATGGAATCATTCATGGAATTGCATTGTATGGTAAAATAGAAGAAGCTGTTGCTATTCTTTATAGTATGCCGAGTCCTAATTCATCTTCTTGGAATTCGATTATTACTGGATATGTCAATAGAGGGAAAGGGAGAGAAGCTCTGGGTTTCTTCAGCAAAATGCATCAGAGTGCTGTAGAGATGGATCAATACACATTTTCAACTGTATTAAGTGGTTTAGCAAGCATTGCTGCTGTTACATGGGGCAGCCTGGTTCATTGTTGTACCATAAAGTATGGTTTAGATAGTTCGGTAGTTGTTGGAACTGCTCTAGCTGACATGTACTTCAAATGTGGACGATTAAGGGAGGCTGAATTAGTGTTTAGAACAATGCCTAAGAAGAACTTGATAACATGGAACACGATGATATCTGGCTATGCACACAATGGCAATGCTAATAAGGCAATTGAGCTGTATGAACAATTGGTTGAGGCGAAAGATTTGCAGCCAGACGACATTACATTTCTAAATGTTTTCACAGCATGTTGGCATAACAGAATACCTTTGAGTATTGCTAATCAGTACTTCGAAACAATGGTCAAGAGTTATGGAATCAATCCCACGGCAGAGCATTGCTGTGTTATGGCAAGGCTCATGGGGCAAGAGGGGGATGTGAGTAGGGCAGAGACGATGATAACAAAGTCCGGGTTTGATTCTTACGGTTCAGTCTGGAGGGCATTACTTAGTGCTTGTGTTACTTGTGGGGATAGCGAAGTAGCAGAAGTGGCTGCTAGGAAAGTTATCGAACTAGAAGGTGATAACGATTTTGTTTATGTACAAATGTCAAATATTTATGCCAGCCATGGAGAATGGACAAGTGCTTCTGAGCTTAGAAAGCTCATGTTTGGGAGGAGGGTGAAGAAGGAGCCAGGTTGTAGCTGGGTTGAATTTGAGAACATTAAATAAACATTGTATTTGGCTCGATACATCTCAATATAACTTGAGCTATACTTCCAAAGTTCCTACTTGTCGGTGACCGCTAGTTTTGGTATGTTGGACGACATCATTAATATTATTGTTGATATGAGATATTATAAGAATAATAAGATATATCATTCATTATTAATTCTTGACTTCTTAATTTTTTAAAACTGGTGAGATTATTTGTTTTAGAATATCAATTTTTCAACTTAATGTTTCCATTGCTTTTGACTTTATCATGTTTGTCTATCTCTTTTATAGTTTGATCTGTTCCCTATTGATCATCATATTGATAACATTAGACTGACTTGATCAAAGACATCAAAATATAATTCTATAATACAGTAATTAATATCATAAAAAAATAATCACTCAATTAATATTAAATTAACATCCCTAGGCTAGTATAGTCTAACAAAGTTGCGATATATCCATAACCATCATCTTTTAACTATCTCCATCCTAAGATTCTCTCCATTTCCCTCTCATTTCCATTACAATTCACCCAGCTAGACAATTTCTCCAAACTTAAAGCCTGTTTATATATTCTGTTCCCCTGTCCCAAAATTGATTCTAAACATTCAACCATTTTCTCTTTGTTTACAGTTGTTTCTTGTTTACATTGTACAGAGTACAGACATCATGGTGCTTCCATAGATTTCTTGTTCACCATTTAAGACCCTTTATATCAAGGCCGGTCCAAACATTTTCGCGGCTACGGGCCCTTAATCACAGAATCAATATGTATAGTGATACTGAGTGATTATGAGAGCAAGGAGAAGGAGGATTGGTGAAAGTGAGAAATGGGTGTGTTGAAGAAGTTGGAAGTTGCAAGAAAACACCAAATTCACCACAAGAAACAGCTGTCTCCAGTGGTGTTGAAGAGACCATCTACTAGCTCATGGTCAATGACTTGTTGGTCAATGCTATTTGGATTGGGTTTTATTTCATTGCTTACTGGGCATATTGCTTCTGATCTTGAGTGGTACCCTCAACCACTAATCAAACACAGTTTCTTCTATACCCTTGTGAGTACTAGGATATTTTTGTACAGTTTTCTGTATGAAGAATCGACGACGTACATATTAAACCAAATATGTTGTGATTGAGAAAGTGGAGTACTTCATTAAAGTACACGGAAGTATTAATCAACTAATGTGGGATTGGTTCGATTATGAGGGGGGTTTTTGGTCTTGTTTGTGGGAATTGGAGATTGTAGAAGTATGTGGTTTCTAAATAGTTTTTTGTTTTTTTGAGAAAAATGGTTGCTTTCCTTGTTGTGTGTTAGTGAAAAAATGGTACTTATGTGTTAATTTTCGAAAATATGATGAGAGGATATTGAATTTTAATAACTGATCCAAAGTGGATGAGATGATCAAGGATGATATGATATGATCTGTACTGCTCATACCATCAAGATGCATTTTTTCCGTAAGATCTTGTAATAAGATCTCTAAGTTTAAAATGTGCTTGACCAGCATCAGCTATGGGATAGGAGGATAGGTGATCCCTGGGAAGTCTTCAATGATATTGTTGGCTATAGTTTTGATAATGGCTTATGGTGTTTTGGAAAAGCGTAACTAATAGTAAAATTTATTTTAATTGGATTACCTCTGAAAATGAGCTCACCCCCACCCCTCCTCCCCATACGAGGTGGTTGATTTTTTCATTTTGATTGCCTCATCATCAGTTAGTACTATTACATTGAATCCATGTTAAGAGTTCGTTTCCTTCATTGTACTCAACTATGCTATTTTTTAGCTGATATTTGTTGTGTATTTAGTTCATGGGGTTAAATACATTACGACTTTCTTTGCATTTAAAGGATCGAGGTTATCGAGCACCAGTTGACATTTGGAAGTCGGAGTTTTCAGAGTTATACACCCCCTGTAGTGAGAGAGGCCCTGATTTTGCTGGTAAGTTGGCTGACTATTTTTGCAAGTTGCTGTAATCCACAAGGAAAATAATTGTACTCATTGGGACAAGTACATCTTCCTGGAATTTATTTCATTCAATTATAACTCTGAGGAAGTAAAAATATTGGTCTTTCTTAAATTCAAAGGGATATTCTTATGGATGTCATCTTGGTTTAACGACTACATAAATTTCCATAAATTGTTGAAACCGGAAACTCATTCATAATATATATGTCACAGATTCCCAAAGTAAGAAAATCTCATACAGTCTCATAGTTTGTATTCATGATGATCGAACCCTCAGTCTCCAGTAGAGATATGGTCTGTGAATTACCATGGAGAGAAATCATTAGCAATTTGCAAGTAACAAATAATACAGATATATGTTTTTTGCTAAATCATCATCATCTGGTTAGCTTAGGTGTTAATGTGTTATACTGTTATTCCCCAAGCCTGAATCTATTGGAGTGTCCATCTATTATCTCATTCTGATTTTCTTTCTTTACAATACAAAATCAATTCCTTAACATGACTGCTCTGGCTGAGAAGACAGGGCTCGCTTTGCCCTCATCGCTCTTCCTATGGAGTGTGGTTCTGTTTTCTGAGATCTGTTTTCTTGTTCCTTCAATATCTATAGAAATAAATTAAATAATACTCACCCCTATCTTAAAAGTTGATGTTATACCAGAATGGGTTCCCATCCCTTTTTTATCCCTAATAAGCAAGCATTAGAATGACCCGAAACAGTATTCAAGTGAATTCTTTGATGTCTTAACGAAGTCCAAAAAAGTAAAGGGTATCTTTCTTAGTTGGTATGCATTAGAAAACATCATTAAGATATGGAAAGACTACAACCTGTCACTTTAATCTTTTTTACTATGTGGTGAAAGTTTTCTATTTTACAAAAAATTATCAACCCTAAAAAGGAGGTGAATCTGAAATACAGATGCCATTAGTGAGCAATCCTCAAACGGGTACTTGCTTATTGCAACCAGTGGAGGACTAAACCAACAAAGAACAGGAGTAAGTGAATTTCTTTGCTCAGTTTCAAATGTCTTGTCTAAGAAACACCTTTTTAGTTTTCAACCTTGTTAAGTGGTCTTCGCTCTTCATCTGTTCCCAGATAATTGATGCTGTAGTTGCCGCACGGATTCTTAATGCAACTTTAGTGGTCCCAGAGTTGGATCACCATTCATTCTGGAAGGATGACAGGTTACTTTAATAACTTTTTTTCTCAAAGTAGATAATACTGAAAATGAAACAATGGAATCCAAGTGGAACTGATAATTTGTGTTGTGGCATGCAGTGACTTTAGCGACATTTTCGATGTTAATTGGTTCATTCGCTACCTTGCAAAGGATGTGAGAATTGTCAAAAAGGTCCCAGAAAAGGTTATGAGGTCAATGGAGAGACCACCATACACAATGCGTATCCCAAGGAGATCAGAACCGAATTATTATCTTGAGCAAGTTCTCCCTGTTCTCTTGAGAAGACATGTAAGAAGGCCACCCTTGACTTCATTAAGCATTATTATTAGAAATTTTATGTGCATTCTATGAGTTACCATCTACCTCAAAGGAGATAAAGAAGCATTTTATGATTTTCGACTTTTTAATCATACGGGTTTCAGTATGCATGTGCACTTGAAAATATGTTTATCCAACGTGACCGATATGCCTTAATTTGATGCTTGTTTAGAAGATGATTGTAACTACTAGATTGGTTGATTTAAATGCATAATTGGAATTATTTGCCATTTGTTTAGTCACATAAGAAAGAGAAGACTACATTGTGCAAATCAGTTGCTGCTGTACCAATAATTGACCTGATTGTATTTGACAGGTAGTTCAGCTAACAAAGTTTGATTATAGGCTTGCTAATGACATTGATGTAGAGCTACAAAGGTTGCGTTGTCGAGTAAATTATCATTCTTTGAGATTTGCAAAACCTATAAGGAACATGGGTCAGAAAATTGTGACACAAATGCGCTACATGGCCAAACGGTTTATTTCTGTTCACTTAAGGTATTACATTTTCTATATGATGCTTTCTAATATGAGAAATAGATAGTGTAAATACCATTGTCATATAGATTTTCTGATTTTCCAATTGGTAACTTAGCAATGTTAATTGATTTATTCAACAAGTAACAGATACTAATAACGACTTGAAATGTAGTCAAGATTCATTGCCCGTAGCACACAAAAATTACATCTTCAACTTTCTTGCAATTGGCTAAAACATTAATTTTTGCACCGATTGAGATATTAACTATGTTGCATCAAATGATTTGTCATGTAACCATTGACTTGGCAATGCATAGTTCCCTGGTCAAAGAGAATTTTGGATCTAAAGCATTTATCAGAATTGATTTATATACAGGTTTGAACCTGATATGTTGGCATTCTCAGGATGTTACTACGGTGGAGGTGAAAAAGAACGACAAGAACTGGGACAAATAAGGAAAAGATGGGAAACGTTACCAGTGAGTTCCAATAATAAGAAAAACCTGAACCTTTTATAATTGATAGCAATATCTATAATTCAATTTTTAGGATGAAAGTATATTATGAATTAAGCTGCCAATGTAATTTAATGCCAAAAGTTGAGTGTGGTTATTAACTCATTGACTTAAACTCATTATTACCCTTCGTATTAGTTCGAGTTGCATTTATAGAACTGAAAATTGGGAGCTCCCTTGTTTTTGTTGCCAGTTTATTTCTTTGTTTGTCCTGATGTGTTATCACTGTTCTAGGAGCTGAGTCCAGATGAAGAGCGATCTCGAGGAAAATGTCCACTCACTCCTCATGAAGTAGGTTTGATGCTGCGGGCAATTGGATTTAAAAATGATACATATCTTTATGTTGCATCTGGTGAAGTGTATGGTGGAGAAGAAACTATGCGGCCTTTGAAAGAACTCTTCCCAAATATCTACACCAAGGAGATGTTAGGAGGAACTCAAGATTTGCAGCCTTTCCTTCCTTATTCTTCTCGCCTAGCTGCAATTGACTATATTGTGTGCGATGCAAGTGATGTTTTTGTTACAAATAATCATGGAAACATGGCTAAAATCCTTTCCGGTCGTAGGTAAGAACTCCGTAATATTTTGGCTATGTTGCATGACTGCAGTACACAATAGAGCATTATCTAGCATAACATGCAAATAACTTCTTTAAATGTAGGCAGAACTTAGATTCTTTCAATCTTTACAAATTGTTTTCTATACATTTTAACCAGCATTTAAGAAACCTTAGCCTGTTGGAGCTACTCTTATTTCGTAGTGTTGTTCATGAATTGGTTGAAATAATGTTTAGCCATAGTTTCCCCTGTAGTTTCTCAAAACCACATTTTGCCTATATTAAATGTCATAGGAGGTACATGGGGCATAAGAGGACTATCAGACCAAATGCGAAGAAGCTCAGTTCTTTGTTCCAGAGACGAGACAAGATGGACTGGGACTCGTTTGCCCAAAAAGTCAGATCATGTCAAAGAGGCTTCATGGGAGAACCTGATGAAATGATGAGACCAGGACATGGTGAATTTCATGAATTTCCATCATCTTGCATCTGCCAAAAACCTCTCCCGGATAGTCCCATAACCGAAGAAGACATGGATCAGCATCTCCAGGTTCTAAGGAGTTCGTCTGATGCAAAACATATGCATGATATTTATGCTGAAAACAAAAGTAGTAATGAATCTGTAAAGGCTACTAAGGTTGCACAAGAAACAGTTGAAACTACTGCTCACGATGGTTTCATATCGCATAACTCAAACATGACAGGCTTTTATTTGACTTAATGAGTATTATAGCATGGTGTTCGGCATCTAAATTTTTCATCCTCTTGGAATCTTGAACACAGCCCGAGCAAGAAATTTGTCCGAAGTTCAGAGCTGCAAGTCTGCACCCTTGCCTGCTATTGGCATTTGGAGTTCCTGCAAAGTGTATCAATGTATATTTAGTTTATATTACTTCTTGATGGAACATAATTGTTTATATGTTTTTGTGGAAGAAGGGAAAGTTTCAACAGGCTCCATGTCTGCATTTGTTTAAATTGAGACAATTATTTTTATTAAATTAGTTTCATTGGCTCCCGCGAACAGGCCATTCTACATGGAGATTGTGCAACATGGGAGGCTTGGCTTAAAAGAATCAATTTTTTGTATTCACTTAATTAATCGAGATAATTAATTAATATCTATTCACCTAGATTCACCTTGTTTTTGTTTATCCCTGTAACCTAGGTAAATACTATTTTTAATTATGTTTTACGTTGATTTCCTCTCATATTTGAAATAGTAATCAAATAGGCTTATTTTCACTTTGGACCCTCAACTATGATGAAAATTTCAAATTCGACCCTAATACTATCCTAAGCCTCATATTGGACCCTATACTATGGTTTGTCTCATTTTATCCCCTACAATGCCAAATATGATGTAATTTTGTTTTAAAATAAGGGCAAAATCGAAATAGCACATATATTAAACTTTTGGGCATAATTCACAAATAACAAAACTTATTAAATTAAACATAAATCCCATGCTTATTTTCATTTTGGAAACTGAACTATCACGTAATTTTCAAATTGGACCCTGACACTATCATTAGTTATTTGTAAAAACGCTCCAAAAGTTTGATATATGTGATAATCCGAATTTGCCCTTCTTTTAAAACGAAATTCAATCTAAAATTGGCATTTGAGGGGGCAAAATGAGAGAAAACGTAGTATAGGGGGCAATTTGAGGCTTATGATAGTATCATGGTCCAATTGAAACTTACATGATAGTTCAGGGTCCAAAATAAAAATAAGCCAATCAAATAACATTTTAACACATTTACATAGATTCACCTCGGCTATTCTTATTTTATTTAATTTGTAAGTTTTGTCAGCACATAGATACGCATGATCCAAACACATTATTGGTAACCATTTTTTTTTTTTTGAAAATTAGCGATATTGGTAACCATTTCTTAAACACCCAAGATAGAAACGGACATACTTGTAATAACCCTATAGTACAAAATTAAACAACATAATTGGGAATATATAGACCTCGATATCCAAGGTCGTAGGCACCTAGTTGCATTTCTATTTTATTGAACACTACAAAATTAAACAACATAATCGGGATACATAGACCTCGATATCCAAGGTCTTACACACCAAGTTGCATTTCTATTTATTGAACGTGAGCCGAGCAAATAAGTATTACGTCAAACAATCTCATGTTGAGTAGTCTTTCCTTGGAATTCTACTTCTCCCTGAGGAGTTGCAAGCTTTGAGGCCTTCTTGTTAGCTCTACTTTCACCATAAAAGTACGAAACAAATCCCCAAAGCGAAAGGAGCAGAGAAATTCCCTTTTGAGCTTGAAATTTCTCATGATAGAAAAGAACAGCCAACACTTCTATGATGGGAATTGTGAGAGCTGATAAAACGCCAGACAATAAAGATGAACCACAAAAGATAACACCATTCAAACCCAATAGTGCTCCTTGCCAAAGAATGGATGTGGATATAAGAACAAGATAATAAATTGATTCACCAAGCTCATAATCTTTTGCCTCCCTTGAAATGGCCTGCAATAAGTGGATGCCACATATTTCAAATTGAAGAAATAGTAAACTAATTTGTAAATATATGATTTATTTTTTAATTGGAGTATTAGTTTTTATAAGTAATGTTTATTATCTACATAAATCAATACCTATTTAATCTAAGAAATAAAAAAATATTTTTATTTTATGTGGACCCCTTGTCATAGTTTCAGACGTCTGAAACTTCCAGACAATCTAATCCTGAGTATGTTTGTTGCCATTGCCATTTTCAGACAATGAATTGTGCGTTAGTGACCAGTGGGTGTCCATTTCAACCCAATGGAACGCTGTCACCTACTCATAATACTCCATAAAGGTTAGTTGAATGCGCCTTCTTATCGATTTTGAAAATTTTGAAAATAATTAGTAGATAAAGATATTTAATTGAGGGTAAAATGATAATTTCACGTCTAAAATACATTATTCTGCGGATAGTGTTGCCCCAAATGATTCATCATTTAAGGAGTATGTAATAGAACTACAAAAAATAGGAATGCAATAGAAGGAGAGTTGGCGGTGAAGAATGTAACAAACCTGAAAGTCGTTATTGATAAGCATACCAACGGTAGTAAAAACAGTTGCAAAAAAGCACATCATCATATTGAATTCTATGGCCAATGTGAAGGAAATCTCTTGATTTGCTTTCTTGTAAGCCAGTTCCATCAACGGAAGAACAAATCCGTTTACAACCGCTGCTAATCCCATCATAACAAACCCCTTCACGTAATCCTTAGTCGATACTCCCTCCGGTCTATCACTGCCCGCATTGAAAGCCAAAATCGCGGGTCCAATTATCAACAAAAACAATGTATTCACAGTGTAAGGCGTAAAGCGTTGCTTGACGAGCAGGAATGCGAATCCTGCTGTGAAGGCTAGTTGACTCGAGTAAATCAACGAGGACGTGGACACGGGAAGTTTAGATGATCCGGAACTGAATAGGTAATCAATGCATCCGAAGATGAGGCCAATGATGACTGAAGATACAAAAAGCGACTTCTCCATTAGAATAAATTTGGCGTTGGCGCCTTGGGACTTGCGTCGAGACATGTAGCTAATGGCTAAAGGGACAATAATAATGGGACAACCAGCGGTTTGTAACCAACTGGATAGCCATATTCTTGAACCTCCATGTAAGAAATAGAGACGAACGACTAAAGAACCTGCAGAACCACCTCCCATAAAAGCAACTGCACTAACTGCTAGGAACAATTTTCTTAAAGTCTCACTCATTGGCTTATTAGAAGGCTCCATTTTTTTGTATGTTGTTGAGTTTTGAAGTTGAGCACACATTTGAATTAGACTTTGGCTTTATTTATAGTACTCAACCTCGTATCTGTTCCAATTAAATTAAATATGCCACTACCTTTTTACTCGTTAAATAGTAACATATGAGTGTTTAGAATGTGATGAACACATTATACACGTTGAGAGTTGACCGCTGAGAAGAAATTATAGTGATATTTGAGACTACTTTATACTCATTATTAAGTACGTGGGAACAAATTATATATGTTGAGACCTTACACGCTCACACTTAACCACTCCCAAGGGCCACCCCTCCACTGAAGGAAGGATCATAGAATCTATCTCAAAAGTTCACGATTGGAGAAAATATGTTAACCAATTTAATCGAGTTTGAAACATGAACTGCGTCGTTTAGTGCCGGAATGCCCATGAAACGCACCATTTCAGGTCGTCGACGCATGTTGGCTTTCGTGACTTACCTCTAATTTCTTTATCACATGAGTTATGTCTCAAAGACCATAAATATTTATTGATTATTTACACTTGACTTAAATCAGATATGTTCAACAATACCATTATAATAAGAATAATGATAGAAAAATTTATATAATTGAAACTATGAGCAACCTAACTTAATAATTATGAAATAATATGATACTCTTATTAAAAGAATATAAGACTAAATTAAATTACTATAAATCAAGTTCCTCATTAAAACGACATTGAAATAAATAATAGGAGTAACAATTAATATTATTAACATGCTATAATACTCCCTCCATCCCTAAATGATTGACATATTTTGATTTTCCTAGTCAGCAAAATACGATTTAAAATATAAATATTCCTTAGTCTACATGAGAAAAAATTATAAAAAGTTAATATTTCAAAAATATATATTGAGACGAATTTAACAAGAATCCACATGACTATATTATTTCTTATTGTTTAATGAGAAATTTTTAATCAAATTTTTTAAAGTTTGACTACAAAAGTCAAAATGTACCAACCATTTAGGGACAGAGGAAATATATTCGAACATCTCATGGATCCATCTTCAATATCATATTATCTACAGGGGCGAAATTAGGGGGGGACGAGGGGGGGCGCTCGTCCCCCCTAAGTTTTTCGGTATCGTTTATTTTATATATGATTTTTTTGAATTTTTGTGATATATATAATAAAAAATGTTAACAAACCAAGTGTATGTGTAGCTTAGTTGGTTAGTTCCTTCCTCCAAAAGGTAGAGGTCATGGGTTCAAGCCTTGTTAGCTTCATTTTTAACAATTTTTCGGTACTTTTAACCATTTTTTATTTATTTTCGCCCCCCCCTTAATTTTTTCCCCAAAATTCGCCCCCCTTGATTTTCATCCTGGTTTCGCCCCTGATTATCTATATGATTCATCTCAATAAAATAAGTGTTATTGGTCGGGAATATCACTTACTTTTATATATCTTATGTGTTAACACATTAAACTAGTTAACATACGAGCATTGACTCATGTATATGGCTTTACCTGTCGATTAGTCATCATGTTCTTAAATATCAAGTTAAATTCCAATATCATTTTCTTTCTCTCCTTTATATTATTCCTAGATCTGTTTTGCCTCTGTGATAAGTTATCACATCAACAAATTTAATTTGTCCTAACATATAATTTTGCCATAGAAGATCCACTACTATTTCAATCGTTGATTCAACAAGGAGTATCCTACCTACCCTTCCACTTGATTATATTGGATACACGGCGAGCATTCCAATTTTTAATAACCTACCTCTCGTGCTTGCTGATTTCCGAAAAGCTAATAGAGATAATATTAATGATTGGCTATATTATATTATTAGGAACACCACATCTATTCCATGTCCATTTTCTCCAGCATAGTTTAGTGCCTCTATCTTTATCCACATCCAACAAAGATTGTCGTGTAAATTTGAAGCTACCAAAGCCAAATGTCCTCATATGCATTTCGTATTTTCTTTTTTTTTTGTTGGAAATCTAAGCAGTTGAAAAAGTTATGTCTTCAAACAATTATATTGATAATCCATTTATTATGATATGAAGAGTAAATTGATCAAATATAGTTTTTAATAGTATCACATACATGTTATAATTAGTCCTTAATAGTGAGCTTCGTGAATCGTGAGTCCTGAATAGTTATTAATAGTATCACATACATGTTATAATTAATCCTTAATACTTTTGAGAGAAATTGTCAAAATGGTTCTAGTAAATATGTTCAAGTTGTAGTTTGGTCCTAGTCAATATTGAGTCTACGGAAATGGTCTCATATATTAGTACAAAAGTTGCATTCTAATCCCTAAATGTTAATTTAAACGAAAAAAATGTGAGTTCAGGGGAAAAATAAAGTTTTATCACAATTAACACCATAATACGAGATTATAACTAATGTTGGGGCCAAACCGGATAACAATCGCTTAATATCTTTTAACAATCAACTTTTACTAAATCATTCATCTAACACAAAGTCAAAAATCACAATTAAATCCTTCAACTTGTGAATCGTTCTTGTAAACTTGGATGGAGATGAGAGCTGCATATAATGAATTTGGAAGACGATGATTCTATGCTAAGAAGATTCAAGTATTTAAGAGGCACGGGTCATTAGCACGGTGAACGATTTAATTATTATTCTACAATTGCGGTTGAAGCGTTTCGTAAATCTATAATACTTATAAAAGAGCCAACACCCTTAGGTGTTTCTTCCACATTTTATCAAGACTATTTTACCCCTTCCCATTCATATATTACTATTAATTTAATTTTTCAATTATATATATCTTTTAATGAGAAGCTCAAGGGATGGGTACATTATGAAGTAATATTGCTTTTTGATCTCATAATATGCATATTGTCATTTTTCATATCTCAATATTAATTGATATTGTTTAATTAAATCATGTAAAAGAAATAGTTCTCCATATTATCATCTTTAGAGCTAAATATTATTTTGATAAATATGAATATTTTTACCTGTTTTTTAGACTCTCGTGGAATATTAAAAACTATTTGAGCATTTAGGTTATGTCATTAATAAATTTAATGGAGAGCCTTATACTCTTTATGATGTGATTCTTATTGGCTCTTGAAATTCCCTATCTTGTTATTATCAAAAGGATTGTTGAAAATATAGTATTTGCATTAGCTATAAAATTGGAATTGTATTAGTTTAATTTGATTATATATGCTTAGTTTTATTTTGATATAATAATTATTAGAGAAAGTTGAATTGGCTCATCAAAGTGATGATCCAAATTACACTAAATAATACATTTAGTTACATTTATTGTGTAGGAAATGATTACACTAATAATGGTAGTGATGCACCTTCTTTGAGTTATTTGCATTCGAATGAAATAATGTAGTTGTGGCCAATAATTAATGGATACAATTGGTTGAGATGAATTTTTCATTTTTCAAATAATCATTAATATTACTTCATAATGTACCCATCCTTTGAGCTTCTCATTAAACAATATCAATTAATATTGAGATATGAAAAATGACAATATGCATATTATGAGATCAAAAAGCAATATTTAGACATAAAAGTTGCAAAAATTATCAAATATTTATAAGAGTTCAAATTCGACTATAACAAAAGTTAGAAGTTAAAATTAGTAGAAAGATCTTCAAAAGATACAACAATTACTAAAGATAACATTTAACTTTTAAAACTACACTATATAGTTGGTAATAATGTCAATTAAAAATCTAATTTAAAAAAATAATGAGAATAAATAATGTTTTTGAGAAATAATGACACTCAATAAATGTGTTTTAACACTATATGTTGGAGTTACCTTACTTTTAATATTGCTTTATATTCTTCAATCTATTATTATTTTTTCTTGTCTTTCATCTAAAGTAAATTCATTTTTTTTGCTCGAGCAGTTCACTTTTTCATTTTCATTAACATCGATGATTAAGAAAAAAATCATATTTGCACAAATTCTCTGTTGTTTATCAACTAACATCGTTTTTATCTTTCATCTACAGGTTTTGACATACAATGTACAATTGAACAATCATCAGGAATATTGGTTTGTTGTTGAGACTTCTCAATGTAAGATTTCATTTATATTATAGTTCTTTACTTACTTTTATGAATTATCGTTAGTTCATTCACAATGAAAAACTAGAAATATGATCAATATACTAAGGTTAATATATCTATATATAAAACAAAAACTACATTCATATAATATTATTTAATTATTAAACTTGGATGAGATATGTAAAATTAACTGATGACTTTTATATTCTTTCTATATAAATTTATTTATGCATAAAATAATAATATGTCTTCTATTGATATATAATACTCAATAAGAATATTATGAAAATATTTCTTTAATGTTATCGTAAGCTCAATCTACATATAATATTATTTTAAATTTTGTACGAGTGTTCTTTTATTATATATTAAAACGATATATATATATACATATATATGATTAAATTATAAGGATCAAAAGTCAAATTAAAAAATTAAAATTGTTATTACTAAAATATAAATTAAATTCATATAAGTTAATATAAATTACTCCTACCATCCCTTTTTAATAGAGCCATTTTGACTTTGGGTTAAACTTCGAAAGTTTTGACCGTAAACTTTTATTACTCGATAAGAAATAATATAGTCATATGAGATCTTGTTAGATTCGTCTCAATATATATTTTTGAAATATCAAGTTTTTATAATTTTTACACTTGTAAAATTAAAAATATTTATGTTTTAAGTCGTGTCTTGGAGACCGTAAAAAAGTAGATGGGTCTATCATTTAGCGATGGAGGGAGTAAATGTTTGGGTTAATTTGCGAAATTATATATGACCCCCTTTAGTTTCTTTTAGAATCAACATATACAACTTTTTCATTGTAAATTGTTTAATTCACTGTTTCTTTATAAGATTTTTCAATTATATGATTGATACTCAAATAAGGTTAAAATATGTATATGTACGTATTTATATATGACTTATATGCAATATATTCAATTTTGTATAATATATGAATGACATATGAATGTCAACTATGTAAATTGTAAAAAAAGTTAGATTCATAGTTTACTTTAGCAAAAGTAGTCATCAAACCATATAAATCTTACAATTAGTTTAAAAAATTATTACCATTACATATCTAATTCTATTTGAATTTCGATCCTTACAATTTCATGATTAATATATATTTTATTCGTTATTTGTTTTAGGAAAAGTAGTCATCAAGTTGTATTAAAGTTATTATTGAAAAAGGAGGTCTTCTGTTATTTATAATTTCAAACCTTGTTGACAATTTAGCTCATATGTACTTTAATAGTTATTACTTAAAAATTTATTTTAATAGTTAAGTGTAATACCATCACACTCATACTCTCATCGCTAATTTATATATATAAAACAATTATATTAAAGTTATTATTAAAATATTAGTTTCAACTATAGATTCAACTATATGTGAATGTATTAAAGCCCTTATATTTTAGTGTAATAATGTTTGTATTATTTTAGTATTAAAAATCATATTGATGACTTCAAGTTGATTTTTTACATTCTTTTTATATCAATGTCATAGTTCTTTTCATTATAGAAGATCAATTATAACAAAAAATAAGAAGAACAATTATATTGATTTTATGATTTGATTAACTATCTTTTTTATACGAATAAAACATCAAGGTAACTGTTTTACAAGAGAACTATCTAAGAGACGTGTTAGCGAATGGCTTATATTTCTTTATGAATAAATATTTGAAGAAATAATAACAGTCGATTAGATGAAGTTCTTATAGTCCTGATACTATCTAAGGCCCAACACATGTTATGTAACTTCGTCTTAGTGTGTCTCATAATCTCATAATCTTCTTTCAAAGATGAATGGCAAAATCTTTGGTATGTACTTTTGTATGGCTCGTTGAAATTATAGTCAATTACTATTTTTATATATTGCACATATGCATCATCACATATATTAATATAATGTAGTTATTTAGTATTACGTAGAAAATACACTAAGTAGAATGGTGAACTATCATATGTGTATTCTTAGTAACAAATTTGAGTTAATCCAAAAAATGTAAATTTTTTTAATCTTTTATGGATAATATTATTTGATTTAAAATCATCATCTATATATACTACAAATAGATAGATATAGTTGAAAAAGTATTAATTATTTTAGTTAGTAACAAACTCACTTTTAAAAGAGAGGTTCTTATGTAAATGATTTCTTTATTATATTTTTAAATTTAGATATTTTTGCTTAACTTTATATATTTACTGCAACGATGACCCAGTAGTGGTAATAATATTTCATAGTATTTCTCAGTTATCTATTAGTGATGAAAAACTATAACATTTGAAGTGTTTATCATGTGAGATAATTTTCATTCACTTTTATTAAATCGTTATCTATGAATTATCTACATATGAAGAATTTTAATAATAAGCTTTAATGTATACGTGAGTGCATGTAGTCTGTGAGATATTTTTATTGGTATATAGTATATCAATTATCCATATATGGATATCTTTAATTAAATATATCAATATTATAGTACTCTTAAGTATATCAATATTATATTACTTTATGCATAAGTAAATGTCCTTTTTAAATTCATTATTATTTGGAAAAATATTTATAAATTATGATGGTTGTACACTTGTGTTTGTTGATTACTATAAATCAATCATGTGCAATGGTATAATTTCCCTTTTTTAATGTTTTCTTCGAAGAAGTTACAAATTGCACATGAACTGACATTGAACTCGATTAATGTGAAAAGTTACACATCCATATAAATTTTGATATATGTAGTATATATCGTTAACAATTTATTCAAAAATTTATCACGTGCAACGCACGTAACATAATACTAGTAAATAAAAAAAGGTGCATACATACTAAAGAAGACATGGACATAAACGATATCAATAACCTAGAGTTTATAGATTGGATTGAATTGAAATGAGCATATATAGGTGAATCTAGTTTAATTTTGTTCACCCCATTTCAGTCTCTATTCTTTTTATTCAGCAATCCAAACATAAACTCTGTCCATTGCTTCCCAGAAAAAGAATGCTCCTAATGACATCGCCCAAAAAGGATGACATTTTTACCATTTTTGTTGAAGTTTGGAAAAATTGATTTCAAAGCTTGTGTTTGATTTTCGGTTTTGGTCCCAACATTACTTATAATTGCGTATTAGAGTGTTAATTATAATACGGAGTAATACTTTGTTTTTGCCCTAAAATCACGTTTTTCAGTAAAAAAACTAACGGTTGGGGACTAAATTGCACCTTTTGTACCAATATCTAGGACCATTTCCGCAGACTCAATATTAACTGGAACCAAACTGCAATTTACACATATTTACTGAGACCATTTTAACAATTTTCTCTACTTTTGAGGCAAAATTAAATTTTAAAAAATTGAACTTCATATTTGGTGCTTCAAAAAGCTTTATCAACCTCTTTCCATCCGAATGGTAAAGTGTTTTAGATTATTATGAAAGAGGTTGCGTGCTAAAGTTTTTTTAATCACAAAATATGAGTTGAAAATTTTAAAATATATTTTTTGTCCAAAAATACTTACTAATAGCGTATTTTTGTTAATTATTAACGGATATGTAATTTTTTGCCACTATCGAGGTTTAAACTGTCAACATATTACTATTGGGAATTAAACTATAACCTGTGGTCAAGGATCAAAATTTCGTTTCGAAATATAGTTTCAGATAACAAAAATATGAAAACACTTTGGAAATTGTAAGAAACGTTGCGGAAACGCTGTAAAATTACGGAACATGTGAAAACAAATTTTTAATACTACTAATTTATATCACATAAATCTATTTATGAAAATTATTAAACGTCTTTAATCCAAATATGAAAGTACATTCGAAATTTCAAGGATAATAAAACATAATTTTCTTTTAAAAACTTCAAATAGTAGTCGTTCTCTTTGTTCACTAATTTTGACCGACGTCAACTCATGATTTTAAACTTTCATTTTTAGTAAAATTCAATTGATAAGGCTTATCAATTGAATTTAAATAAATTAGTTTTCAAATTCAAGAAATGTCAAACATGGAATGATTTCCACGAAAGCATCATCTTTTGAAATTCACTTGTGTTTCGTTGCAGTAATTTAGAAAAAAAAAAATTCGGCTGTTTCGGTCATTTCGTATCAAAATTTTGAACCATGCCTGTGATTTTACTTGAGACTATTTTATCCTTTTTTTGCTCATGATATGAGCATTTTAGAGTACATTTAATTTCTACAATGGTTTGCAAGAGTTCGTTCATAATATATACGATACTTATATTGATCACAATCATTTATTGTATGATGTTTTGATATCTAAGCCTAAAAGATCATACTCAACCTAATGACATTATCAGACCAATAACACTTGTCAAGTAACTTAATTTCAAGTTAAATGGATGTTAATAAATAATAAGTAGATTGGTACATGTATAATTATGATTGTTCTCATTAAAACTTATAGAGATTATTGAAAATGTTATATAAAATTGCCAATTATTTCTAATCCCATTTAAAATTATTATTCAGTTTGATAGATATTAGAGCAAACAATAAAGTTTGATAGTTATGCATGTAATTGGTAGAATATCACATGTAACTGGTAAAATATTACACCTCAAATTCTTTTAAGGTGTAATATTTTTTGATCAACAATCTTGTATACCGTCAAGTCAAGTTAAACTTACTTATTAGGGTAAGGTATAATTGTTGATCCTAAATAGTAGGATGAAGTTACAATTTGGTTTATGATAATTACACTATTGTAAATTAGTTATCGAAAGTGGCCTAAATGTTGTAACATAGTCTCCTAATAAAAGTGATAATTATTGTACATTTAGGCCAATAAGGTTGCACAAGAAATAGTTGAAACTACTGCTCACGATGGTTTCATATCGCATAACTCAAACATGACAAGCTTTTATTCGACTTAATGAGTATTATAGCTTGGTGCTCATCATCTATATTCACCTAGATTCATTCTATTTTCATTTATCTTTAAATTGAGTGTAATGTAGGTAAATAATATTTATTAGTTATGGTTTACTTCGATTTCCTCTCATATTTGAAATAGTAATCAAAGAATATTTTAACACATTTACTTGGATTCACATCAACTATTCTTACTTAGTTTACTTTTTAATTTTTATCACCAAATGAAATTCACATCGATCAAAACACATTATTGTTAAACATTTCTTAAACATCCAGATAGAAAATGACATACTTGTAATAACCCTATAGTACAAAATTAAACAACATAATCGGGGATACATAGACCTTGATATCCAAGGTCTTACACACCTAATTGCATTTCTATTTTATTGAACGTGAGTTGAGCAAATAAGTATTACGTCAAACAATCCCGTGTTGAGTAGTCTTTCCTTGGAATTCTACTTCTCCTTGAGGAGTTGCAAGCTTTGAGGCCTTCTTGTTAGCTCTACTTTCACCATAAAAGTAAGAAACAAATCCCCAAAGCGAAAGGAGCAGAGAAATCCCCTTTTGAGCTTGAAACTTCTCATGATAGAAAAGAACAGCCAACACTTCTATGATGGGAATTGTGAGAGCTGATAAAACGCCAGACAATAAAGATGAACCACAAAAGATAACACCATTCAAACCCAATAGTGCTCCTTGCCAAAGAATTGATGTAGAAATAAGAACAAGATAATATATTGATTCACCAAGCTCATAATCTTTTGCCTCCCTTGAAATGGCCTGCATTAAGTGGATGTCACATATTTCAAATTGTAAATTAATTTATAGATATATCATTTATTTTTTAATAAGAGTATTACCATTATTTATAAGTAATATTCTATTTATCTCCATAAATCAATACCTATTTAATCTAAGAAATAAAAAAATATTTTTATTTTATGTGGACCCCTTGTCATAGTTTCAGACGTCTGAAACTTCGAGACATTCTAATCCTGAGTATGTTTGTTGCCATTGCCATTTTCAGACAATGAATTGTGCGTTAGTGACCAGTGGGTGTCCATTTCAACCCAATGGGACTCTGTCACCTACTCATAATACTCCATAAAGTTAGTTCAATTCGCCTTCTTATCGAACTTTTATTAAAGGTAATATAAGATTTGAAAACTTTGAAAATAACTAGTAGATAAAGGTATTTAATTGAAGGTAAAATGATAATTTCACGTCTAGTGGCCAGTGTTGCCCCAAATGATTCATCATTTAAGGAGTATGTAATAGAACTACAAAAAATAGGAATGCAATAGAAGGAGAGTTGGCGGTGAAGAATGTAACAAACCTGAAAGTCGTTATTGATAAGCATACCAACGGTAGTAAAAACAGTTGCAAAAAAGCACATCATCATATTGAATTCTATGGCCAATGTGAAGGAAATCTCTTGATTTGCTTTCTTGTAAGCCAGTTCCATCAACGGAAGAACAAATCCGTTTACAACCGCTGCTAATCCCATCATAACAAACCCCTTCACGTAATCCTTAGTCGATACTCCCTCCGGTCTATCACTGCCCGCATTGAAAGCCAAAATCGCGGGTCCAATTATCAACAAAAACAATGTATTCACAGTGTAAGGCGTAAAGCGTTGCTTCACGAGCAGGAAGGCGAATCCTGCTGTGAAGGCGAGTTGACTCGAGTAAATCAACGAGGACGTGGACACGGGAAGTTTAGATGATCCGGAACTGAATAGGTAATCAATGCATCCGAAGATGAGGCCAATGATGACTGAAGATACAAAAAGCGACTTCTCCATTAGAATAAATTTGGCGTTGGCGCCTTGGGACTTGCGTCGAGACATGTAGCTAATGGCTAAAGGGACAATAATAATGGGACAACCAGCGGTTTGTAACCAACTGGATAGCCATATTCTTGAACCTCCATGTAAGAAATAGAGACGAACGACTAAAGAACCTGCAGAACCACCTCCCATAAAAGCAACTGCACTAACTGCTAGGAACAATTTTCTTAAAGTCTCACTCATTGGCTTATTAGAAGGCTCCATTTTTTTTGTTATTGAGTTTTGAAGTTGAGCACACATTTGAATTAGACTTTGGCTTTATTTATAGTACTCTGCCTGGTCTGTGTTCCAATTTCGAATCAGCGTTACATAATTAAATTAAATTTGACACTACCTTTTTACTCGTTAATTAGTAACATATGAGTGTTGAGAATGACAGAATGTGAGAACACATTATACACGTTGAGAGTTGACCATTGAGAAGAAATTATAGTGATATTGAGACTATACTTTATACTCCTTATTGAGTACGTGGGAACAAATTATATATGTTGAGACCTCACACGCTCACACTTAACCACTCCGAAGGACCACCCCTCCACTCAAGGAAGGATCACAGAATCTATCTCAAAAGTTCATGATCGGACAAATTAAATACGGCAAATGGCCAGAACCATCACCCATGTTTATAGGATGTTTTCAGTCAATCACCTGTGTTTTAAAGTGTTCCATTCCATCACCTATGTTTAAAAATTAGTCCCACTTGGTCACTCCGTTAACATTTCCGTTGAAGCTCCGTTAAATTGGTCACTTATATGGCACATGACATTTAGGGGAGGGCATTTTAGTAATTTCAAATGCTACAATGTTTAGAATGCATCACCCATGTTTATAGGATGTTTCCAGTCGATCACTTGTGTTTTAAAGTGTTCCACTCCATCACATGTGTTTTAAAGTGTTCCATTTCATCACTTATATTAAATATAATTATATATATCTATATTAAATATAATTATATATATATATATTAAATTATATCTTAAATATATATGATATATAATATGTATACATATAATTTTATATTAACGATAATTAACTATAATTAAATATAATTATATATTAACTAATATTATATACATATATATATTAACTACAATTATATATATATTAAATATAATTATATGTATTAACTATAACTATATATATTTAATATAATTATATATATTTACTTCTATATTAAAATAATTATATATTAGGTATATATTTAATATATAATTATATTTATATATTAAGTTTAAGTCCAAATATATTATGCTCATTTTATAACTAATCAATAAAAATTAAAGTAATAGTACATATTGAAATGAAATAAAATTAAATAGAATCAAAATTAAATTAAAAATAAAACTAAATAGAAAAAGTACTCAAGTTGAAATAAAAAATCTATAACTAATCAATTAAAGTAATAGTAAATATTCAAAATGAAATGAAACGAAATAAAAAATATACGTCTGATAATATCTAATACTAAAGTAGGCATCATGTAAACAATATGAGCTTGTAGCTTAATTGGTAAAGGTTCCATAGTCCATCGGGAGGTTGAGGGTTCGAATCCCATACCTCTCGCTGAAAAGTTTTAAAACATAGGTGATGGCTGGAAACATTCAGCAAACATAGTTGATGGTTCCGGCCAATTGCCGAATAAAATATGTCAACCAATTTAATCGAGTCTGACGCATGAACATCATCCCTTAGCTTACAGGTCGTCGACGCAGGTAGGTTTTCGTGTCTTACTAGTAACATCATTTACCACATGAGTTATGCCTCATCAAGGGCATAAATATTTATTGATTGCTTACACTCGACTTAAATCATGTTTGCTAAACTATACCATGATAAGAATAACAATAGAAAAATTTAAATGATCGAAATTATGAGCAACCTAACTTAATAATTATGATATAATATGCTTCTTATTAAAAGAATATAAACCAAGTTCCTCGTTAAAACAACATTGAAAAAAATTGTAATAATAATTATTAATATTAAATTAATATATCTTATAATATATTAAATATTTTATAGATCCATTTTCAAAATCATATTATATATAATTCATCTAATAAAATAGAGGGTTAGCGATGACGAACATCACTTACCTTTATATATGTATATGGCTTTACCCATCAATTAGTCATCACGTTCTTATATATCAAGCTAAATTCCAATGATCATTTTCTTTTTCTTTAATCTATATTATTCCAAGATCTGTTTTGGCTCTGTGATAACTTATAACATCAACATTTTAATTTGTCAAAACATATAATTTTGCTATATAAGATCCACTACTATTCCAATCGTTCATTGTGCCCTTCCACTTGATTATATTATTGGATCCACGAGCATTCCAATTTTTCATAACCTACCTCTCGTGCTTGCTGATTTCCCAAAAGCTAATAGCGATAATGTTAATGATGATTGGCTACATTAGGAACACCACATTATTCAATAATGTCCATTTATTTGGTCGAGCATAGTTTAGTGCCTCTATCTTTAACCACATCCAACTAAGATTGTCGTGTACATTTCAGGCTGTTAATTAGTCCCCTAGCTACCAAAGCCACATGTCCTCTCATCTGCAATTCGTGCACTTGACAAAGTTATATCTTTCAAACAATTATATTTATAATTTAATTATTTATGATATAAAGAGTAAATTGATCAAATAATTTCCAATAATATTACATGTTATAGTTTAGCCCCAATAATAACATTAATAGAGTCTCCAAAAGTGGCAAAAGAGTTGAAGATTAGTCCCCCGATTCCTGAGTACATACTTTTGAGATAGAAATAGTGTATTTTAAAAGTTTGAACTTCATATTTGATGCTTCAAAAAAACTTTACCAACCTCTTTCTATCTTTTAAAATTCGTTTTTTGTCCTAAAGGTACTTATTTAGCACGTGTTTTTATTAATTATTAATTGATATGCAACTTTTTGCTAATATCGAGATCTAAACTAAAACTATACCACGATTGAAGACAAAATTATAACATGGTGACTCTGTAGATACTATTTTAGCAATTTGCTCAGGATATAAACAATTTGGAGTACATTTCTATAATGGGTTGCGAGAGTTCGTTCGTAATGTATACGATATTTATATTGGTCACAACTAAGCCTAAAAGATCATACTCATACCGATACTCATACTCATCGTGATGAAGACAACACATCTATTTATTTAATAATTATATATTTTATTAAAATTGTTACTATTACTGTTAAATTATTATATAATAAATATTAGACGAGTCTACTCATATTGCTTGAAGATCGAACCCACTTATATTAGGCTTTTTTTATATAGATAGTGGGCTAATCAATGTATTGAGACAACTTATGATTAAGATATTAGACGAGTCCACTCAAATTGAATGAAATTGAGATATTTTTCTCTCTTTTCAAAAATATTTATCAATTGCTCTACTATATTGTTGAATAAGTATATTATTTTTGAAGTCTTAGTCTTTGGTATTCACAAGTGAATCAACGAACGCTTTGAAGGGATAGTATTACCGGTTCATTGGAATCAATGACCTTATTATTCATATCCATAGCTTTTTTTGCTATAATTTTATCATTATTTTATCTGTAGCTTCCCACTATATCGATATCACATCCTAATGACATTATATACCATTTATCAAATTACTTAATTTCATGTTAAATGGATGTTATTAAGTAGGTTGGTATATGTATAATTACAATATTCACGTTAAAACTTATATAGATTAATATTGTAAATGTTATATAAAATTGTCAATAATCTTTAATCCCATTTAAAATTGTTATTAGTAATAAGTTTGATATTAGTTATGCATGTAATTGGTAAAAATATCACTTATTTAAATATTTAAGGTTCATGTATAATTACGATTCACATTAAAACTATTTGATCGTAATATCTAAACAGAGTTTTGCTGGCAATATCTCAAATTCTTTTAAGGTGTAACACGAGTATTAACAAATAAACCTATCTAATAAGTTATTGAAAATTAATGAGAGCAGGTAAAACTTTATAGCTAAATTAATTTGAGCCATCATATAAATAGGGATCGGATTATATTATTTAGACGGTGCCCTTAAAAAAAAACATTTGGTCACCAATCACCATTACTTGCGCTGTAGTGCACCATTGTCACATCTTAAAGTCTCCGTTTCCCACACGGCCACGATATTAATGCATCCACTCAAAAGATAATAAAACATGATTGAATACCATAAGTCCATAATAACGAATTTTGATGTGTAACAAATACTACCATGCATAATAAAGAGTTAATTGTTTAAATGGTCCCAGTAAATAGGGTTTGGTGCACTTTGATTCACGAAAGTGACACTACTATTGTGGAAATGGTCCCTGAAAGTGTATCAAATGGTGCAATTTAGTCCCTATTCTGTTACATCCGTCAAATTTTAGGGTGAATAGTGATTTTGGGGGCAAAATCAAACTTTTTTATAACTTAATAGCCCCATTTGGGGCCTAAAATGTAAATAACATCGCATCCCATAAAAATCGAATTGGAAATGGAGATAGTTACTTTTACCTATAACTTTTTGTTATTTACATTTTAGGCCACAAATGGGGCTATTAAGTTATAAAAAATTTCGATTTTGCCCCCAAAATCACTCTTCACGCTAAAATTTGACAGATATAACGGAATAGGGACTAAATTGCACCATTTGACTTACTCTTAGGGACCATTTCCGTAACAGTACTACTTTCGGGGACCAAAGTGCAACAGACCCTCACTTATTGGGACCATTTCAGCAATTAACTCCCATAATAAATACCAACTTGGTTAATTGGATTATTAAGCTGTAATAATATATATGTAAGAGTAACGTTTATGTAATTATTAATTGTCTTAGTGTGGAAATTAAAACACACGTGTGCATGTCATGGGTTCCATATCATGTTCTCTAATATCTTTGTCAAATTACAAGATTCAAGTAGTCTAGTGCCATAGGTTCCACCATTCCATATTTCCATGCATGTCAAATTAAAATACTCATAATAAGTCTAATAATAGTGCACATGGGATACAACTAAAGCTTTTTTTTCAAAAATGGAACATGTATATCACTGGTTTATATTACACATTGTATATTTGAATTCAATAGCAGTTCATTAGGATTCTAATAGAATTTTTATGAAGAGATTTCAAATTCTAACTCTTAGCTTATTACAAAAACATTTTAACTTCAATTATTGTGTAGTTTTTAAACATCATTTTGTGGGATTTTCAAGGTCTGTTTTGGAGGTTTCAAGCATTCATCATAGACATTCATTCTCCAATTATTTCGTATGTTAAGTGCAATTTGAGTCTAACCAAGAAAAAGATGTTTTATGTATATTGTGAGTTCAGACCCTGATAGGTAATTTAGAAATTTAAATATTGTATTCCTTCCGTCCCTAAATAATTGGTATACTTTAACTTTCATGATCAAAAATAAAAATATAACAGGACTACTGTTTGGCTCTCTTGAGTCTTGACTGACAAGATATAATAGTTGTGTAGGGAGCTAAAGTAGATGTAGAACTATAACATAATAATTACAAAGGAAGAACAATAAGAAATTACACATAAGAACTATAATCAGGCATATCAATACTATTAAACCGTTACAACTCTTAATAGTATTGATTGCAATGAATGCCTTGGTGTAGCATCTACATAAGTCTTCTTCTTGGCAGCATTCCTCACTTGAACAAAAACGAAGCACACACTTTCACAAAACGAAGCAGTCCCATATGCACTAGTTTTTACACTTGCTTTTGTTCCGGTGATATTTCATACTCATAAGCGATTCGTCGATCGACTCATTTTGCTTGTGAGTTCGATGGAGAGATGGTTTTATCCTGGGATACTTGCGACCGAATAGTCCTTAGCACCGAAGGGAGAAGTCGAAAAAGTTTTAAGAAAAACGGGGTTCCTTGACGCCATTTGGTTACATTTTTTTGTTGTAACCGTTTATTGTAATTTCAATTTTGAGTAATTTTCTATTATTACAATTTTAATTTCGCACTCTAGTGATCTGTTGTAATAGGTTGTTCATGAATTTGTTGCCTAAAATGGTCCCAGTAACTGGGGCCCTGGTGCACTTTGGTCCCTAAAAGTGGCACTGTTGCGGAAATGGCCCCTGAAAGTGTGTATATTAGTGCAATTTGGTCTTCATTCCGTTAGCCCGTTAAATTTAAGCGTGAATAGCAATTTTGGGGCAAAAATGAAACTTTTTATAACTTGATAGCCCAATTTGGTGTAAATAACAAAAAAGTTAAAGGAAAAAGTAACAATTAAATACATTAAAATTAAGAAATCAATTCAGTTTAATCATTTTCAGGGTCCAATTTGAAACTTACGTGATAGTTCAGGGTCCAAAATAAAAAATAAGCCTGTGATTTATTTTTAATTTAATAAGTTTTGTTATTTGTGAATTGTGCCCAAAAATTTAATATATGTGCTATTTCAGTTTTCCCTTATTTTAAAACGAAATTACATCATATTTGCCGTTTTAGGGGGTAAAATGAGACAAACCATAGTATAGGGTCCAATATGAGACTTAGGATAGTATTAGGGTCCAATTTAAAATTTGCATCATAGTTCAGGATCCAAAATAAAAATAAGCCTATTCACTTCTACTCCAACTTTTCATAACCCTGTGAGTAGGCCTGTGAGCGAACGTCTCGGTTCGATAAAGCTCGAGGTATTTGACTCGAAAAGGTGCGGCTTGAAGCTCGATTCGACTATTCAAATATCAAACCACACCTTAAGATTGGGTTTTTTCAAATCAAGCCAAACGGTGCGAAAAGGTGCGGCTCGGTTACCATATATCTATTTAATGATAAAATCATTATCAACTCACATATATTTCCTTCTATGTACTCATCTCATTCTTTCATCTCCACTCTCCAGATTGCCCCCCCCCCTCGCGCCCACCTTCGGTCACCTCTCATCTCTTCTCATCTCTTCTCAAAAGCCGTTCCCCCGCTCACCCTCATGACGCATGGCATCGCTCATCCACATCAATTCTCCAAACCCCCTCCCCTCCCCCTCACCTTTGTTTATATAATTGTAGCTTCAATTACGTTTTCAATTGTTATTTTTTCAGTTTTTTTGTTCATATAATGTTTTCGTTTTTTATTTTTCTTCCAATTATTACCAAGCCAAACGTTTTCAAACGGTTCGGCTCGAACCTTCAAACTCAAGCCACACCTTTAGTTTTAATATTTGACCAAATAAGACCAAATCAAACCTCCTCTATTAATTTTTCAAGCCAAATCCAAACTTCCCAATTATTTGACTCGATTCGGCTCGATCACAGGCCTACCTGTGAGGCTGTGACATACAAACGTGTTGACAAATTTTGAATTCACCATACTAATAACACGTCTCACATCCGTTAAGTGCAAACATGTTTAATCTATTGCATCTCATTTATATGTGTTATGAGATGCAATAGATTAAAGATGTTGGTAATAATAAACGTGTGATCTACATGTGATGCATGTGCGGTCGACCTATTGACCCGCGTGTATCACCGGTTGTACCTTATGCATAATATGTTGTACTCCTAGCCGTTGCATTACTCGTTGTACATTGTCCATTGAATGTTGCATGTCTACACAATGTTTCTTGTCCATAAATTTACCAAAATTCCAGAGATGTACAATATTTAATGCACAAGGTACAACTAACTTTCCTAAAGTAAATTGTTCCATCTTTGTATTTGTGTGATAAAAATATTCAATTTTGATGTTATAAATTGTTTCTAACGTGAATTGAGTGCAAGGTTTCATTTTTCTATTTGGCATTCAATAGATTTTGTGTTAATTGTAAGAACCCCAAATTATGAAACTCAAACTTCATCTTTATTAACATCATCTTCAAGGGAAATATTTAAGGGTTAATGGCAGGGATGATCACCTATGTTTGTCATATGTTATCAGTCGATCACCTATGATTTTAAGAGTATCTCAGCTGGTCACTCCGTTAAAATTTCCGTTTAACTCCGTTAAATATTGGTCATGTGAGTTGCATGTGACATTTGTGGGGGTATTTTAAGAAACTCACACTAACTTTAGGGTGTGAAATTACGAATATGCCCCCCGAAATTTATGTGAAATTAATGTATTTCAAACAATCTATCGTGTAAAATTACGAAAATGCCCCCGAAATTTATGTGAATTTCCAAAAATGCCCCCAAAAACGTCACATGCAACTCACATGACAAATATTTAACGGAAGTTAACGGATTGGGTGATCGACTGGAACATTTTAAATCATAGGTGATCGACTGGTAACATATGGCAAACATAGGTGATCATCCCTGCCATTAACCCAATATTTAAATCCAAAACTGACGTGTTGCATGACTTAATATTAATTATGTAAAATATTTTAATGTTGTCCCCTATAATTTCGAATAGTAATAAGGGTGAAACAGTCATTTTACATGATTTAAATGAAAAAACGGGTCTGAGGAGGTCTTAGGGCACATTGAAACGACTAGAAGTATACGGGAACATTGAAAGCAATTTTTTAGTATGTGGGGCAATATGCGAATTAGCCAAAGTATTATGAAAAAATTGAAAAGATAAAAATAATTTATGGGGCAAAATGAACTGAAGCCAAAAAATAAAGTATTCTTGTTTATATCTCCATTTTATCGGTATTATTTTGCCAAATTTCTCCAAAAAAATTGAAGTCAGATGAAGTCCACCTCATATGAGAGTTAAGACGTATGATTCGATAATTAGCTGAATAGCAATCGAGAGTGTTACTGTGTTAGCAGAAGAAAGTGCAAAAGAAAGCAAGAATCTTGGTGATGGAGGATATAGTTAAATATGGAATAATCGGTGTGGGAATGATGGGAAGAGAACATCTCATCAACCTTCACCATCTCAGAACCGAAGGAGTTTCTGTTGTTTGTATTTCTGACCCACATCTCCCTTCCATACAACTCGCTCAACAACTAGCCCAATCATATAACTTCCCTATCCAGGTACTATCAAACTTCCACCACATATTTCTAATGCTACTGCTAATGGACTGGGTAATTAGGAACCCGCTCGTTACTCGACTCTTAAACTGTTGTTCTTTCTGTTTAGTCTATGTGTGCAAATTGTTGGTTGATTGTTATGCTTATGCTGAAATGGTTGTTTTACAAAATGGATGGTGCTAAGGTTTTTTCAGAGCATAAGCAGCTATTGGACAGTGGGATTTGTGATGTAGTGGTGGTTTCAACTCCAAACATGACTCATTATGAAATTTTAATGGACATTATAAACCATCCAAAACCACATCATGTTTTGGTTGAGAAGCCTTTGTGCACAACAGTTGCAGACTGCAAAAAGGTTAGTTCTTCAAATCCCTTGAACCAAATTCTTTCAATAATATAAAATGTTCTGCAAATAGATTTGAATATGTCATCAGAAGAGAACAACGAATGGCCTAGTGTTTAGGAGGCTTTCCAGTGACTTAGAGGTCCTGGGTTCGATTCTCATAAGGGGGCGGTGAGTGGGTTTCAAGAAAAAAAAAAGGGAATATGTCGTCAGAACGAAAAGATTGATGAAAGTTGATAGTCAGTTGAGGGTAGAACAACAGTATGTAGGTTGCTGGTAGATTGAATGATTACCAAAATAATATTCCTGCAAGCTATAATGTTTGGACCAATGGGAAATTTGGGTTCTTGAAGAAATATGTTATTGCTGATAACATTTAACGATCTTCTCTATTATTGCTATTGAAGTGGACATTTAGCATTCTCCTCCACCTTAATCATCAAAGTTCGACTATTGGCACTTAGCAACTGGTCATTGTTCAACGGAAGTCTGAAATTGAGAGTTCATTTCTTCGGTTGTCGTTAGCTTCCTTAATCACATAGATGAATCTTGCTTTATGACTATGTTTTTTTGTAAAGCTTATTTGTAAATATTTGTAAATATTAATAAGCTTATTTGTAATCACGAAACATATGTGGCTGGTTGAATTATTGGATGTTACTCTTTATGCTAAAGCTTATTTGTAAATATTAATAAGCTACCAATGGGGTGAAAAGTGAGCATACTCAAGCTTCCAATAGGGGTCTTAGAAAGCATACACAGACACACTTTATTCAAATTTACATGCACCCATGATTCTTGTAATTTGACACAATGACTAGTTGTCAATTCTCATTTCTCACATGTATGATCCTTTATATGAGTACTATCTACTAAGACATCGTAGTTAATGCTTCTAGACATCATTAAGACGAGCCTAAAAATTTGAACACAATCCTGATTCAGGTCGTTCATGCTGCTAAGAAGAGACCTGACATTTTGGTCCAAGTAGGGCTTGAGTATAGGTACATGCCACCTGTTGCAAAACTTATAAATATAGTCAATGGCGGAACTCTAGGCCATATCAAGATGGTGGCAATCAGAGAGCACAGGTTCCCGTTTCTAGTTAAGGTAATGGCAGATATCCTTCTTAGAACAATTTGTGACAGTAAAGTTGTTGATACCAACTTATTATAGGTCAACAACTGGAACAGATTCAACTGTAACTCGGGGGGAACCTTAGTAGAGAAATGCTGCCACTTCTTTGATCTGATGAGACTATTTGTAGGTGCAAATCCTGTCCGTGTTATGGCTTCTGGAGCTATTGATTTGAATCACAAAGATGAAGTCTATGATGGGAAGGTAATTATTATTTTTTGCGAAATATCTTTGGCATTTTTACTTAGTGAGCTTTTCTCCTGCTGTAGGATCTTGAATCAGATAATCATGTAGTAGCATAGCACTCATCTGATAGATCTTGGACATTACATTTTCTTTAGTTGAAAAGAATTTATGTACCCATATACCCATTGCAGCTTCTGCTCCACCCTGGCACCCTCCTTATTGAATCATTTAAGAATTTATGTTCCATTGCAATTGTCCAGCTATGACATTTATTTTGATGCGAAGCTTCAATTTGATTCATTAAAACCTCCATAGTCCTCCCCACCGCAAAAAGTAATATCGGGATCTCTGAACTACTATTGGAACCTCTGAACTACTATGCGGCTCTTGAAAATTGGCATATGTATGTGACGTTCTTTTTTTCCTTTGATCTCAGGTGCCTGACATTATCGATAATGCTTATGTCATTGTTGAGTTTGATAATGGTGCTCGGGGCATGTTAGATCTTTGCATGTTTGCTGAAGGCAGTAAAAATGAACAAGAAATATCTATTGTAGGTGACATGGGAAAGGTAAGTCGTAGGTTTCATTCTTTTGCTGACAAGGTTCTCTTTTTTCAAGCAATACTATTGTAATGTTCTTTCCCTTTGGCTTTTATGGATGATTATGCTTTTTAATTAGCTTAAACTAATTCTCATTTTGGTTAAGCTATATCAGTACCAAGTAGAGCACTAGAGCTTATTATAGAAATTGCTGTGCTGACTTCTTTACTACATATGTCGAACATTACCTGACAAATTATCACAGGGAGAGGCTTTTGTTCCAGAGAGCATTGTGCGTTATGGGTTACGTGTGGATGGAAGGGATGGCGTTAAGTCCTTGAAAGCCGAGGATGACCGAATAAAGTAACTTCCTCTTCGTAATTTCCTATCGAATTTAATTTGGCATCACAAGAAATTAATGTTTCATCTCTTTGTGGTTAGATCTATTGCAATTGGCTTTATTGTGGTGAATGCCTGGTATTACATAAGTATTCTCTCAGCTTATGAGAGGAAATCTTAGTAGTACTATATAAGTCTACAGTCCAAGTCCACTTAGCTAAAGGAAAGCCATAGTATCTCACATATTATAGGTAATGTTGGAGACACAGCTCTATCCACCCCCCATCCCCTCCTCCTCCTCCTCCTCCTTGCCTCTAGTATCTCATATATTATAGGTAATTTCGCCTTTGACCATCAAATGAAATGTCAATAACCTGTCCTCGTCTCTTTGAAAGAAGAGGTGGTTCCTTTCCATGAACGTTTGAAACAATCTTGGTTTCTCCTAAAATATTATATCGCTAGTCAATAATTTGATATGAGGAACTATTGTCGTTGTTATAAGATTTGGTAAATCCTAGCTTTCCAAAATATCATCATAGCTCTTTTTCCCTTACAAATTGTCTATTGGTAACTTAGGTATGATGGGTTGCATCACGGTTCTAGCTACCTGGAACACCTCAACTTCTTGTCTGCAATAAGAGAAAGAGGGGAAAAAGCTCCATCTGTGGATTTGAATGATGGTCTAATCTCAGTAGCCATTGGAGTAGCTGCTCAACATTCGATTGAGAAGGGTAGATTTGTTACCATTGAGGAGGTCATGCAAGCATGAGCTCCAGTAGACTTTATGCAACAAATCCGTTGAATATTTCTGTATGGTAAGCAAGTGTGACAAAAAGCCATGAAGATCTCCTAAACTAGTCCGATTGAGCCTCTTTGTCAAGTTGAATGATATTATCACATGAGAATAATTTCTATATACACATTTTAGTATGATTTTTTGTGCTCCGTGTTCTTGCAAGATATCTTTCCGTCTTTATCTACACTATATGTAAAGCAGGGAGTATCTAGTTGCCAGTTATTTCTATATCGCTTTTTGAAGCCCCACGTTCAAACAGGAGACTACATAGATAACACATCAACTCAATTACTGTACTTCTTTTGGCTGGAAAAACATTTGGCTGCAAACTCTAATTTCTGATTCACCTCCAATTTCTCATTCGCCAATACACTTCTGTATGTAACACCGACCCCTCTTCTCCAAGTTTGTTTCTCGTGTCCATCTCTTCCTATTTGAACTCTAAGCATAGGAGAAAACACCGGAACATCCGCCAAATAAGTTAAGCCTCAAGTTCTTCTTTCCTTTTTGTAGTTACAAAATTTTGATCCATTAAAAACATATTGGAAAAAGTATATGCTTTCATATATTGTATTTTATTTTCATTTTTAATCCTTAACATGTGCCCTTAGGATACATTCTAGAAAGATCGACTCAGAAAATGTGTGATTATGATGATAAAATGATGTTATTTGTACTAGGTAGTTCAGGAAATTGCGAAACCATAACAGAGTGGAAATAGGAGAGACCATAATACAACAAACAGATTAGGCCATTAAAAGTCAATACATCAACATATAGGCTGCAGGTCTTTCTATTACAACATTAGCACACATCAAGAATTTAACTGAATTTGCAGTCTTGAAAAAACTTGCAATCAGATACATCAATAAAAGAAAACATATCATACATTGTCCATCGACTTTCTCCTCCAAACAAATTGACATGTGTAATGAAGTGTCATAATTCTTCAAGGAAAATATTTGCCAAATCGCCGAACTCTGCAAAAATACCACTGAACCAATTATAACTTCGACACATTACAGCATTTAAATGAGATCGAACATCTGGGTATAAAGAGCAAAACTCAAGGAGTCGGGAGTAAACAGTGTTGATAATAAGAGCAATATAAACTAATTTGACGATAGATCCAGTACCTATCTAATATAACATACACTATTCTGATAAAGAAGCACGCTTGCATGTAATTCGGAATGGTGCATACAAACAACATCACTTTTTTCTTTTTAAACATTTGATTCTACAGAGTGTGCTTGCTTAATTTTCTGTGAGCAGCTTATGGTAAAGGAAAGGAAGATTTAGACCACAATGTAGAATAATCTTCCGAAACGTTAAACTCCTCATGGATATGGACAATAAAAGTATTTCCATGGAGGGAAAAGCTACTGGACATCCCTACATCTTCCTCTCTTCTAGTACTTTCTATAACTTAGGGCACTGCTCAAGCTTATCGGCTAAGAAGATTGACAAAACATCAAAATCCAAGTGATTATGATCTCGTGAGACACGATTGGCAACAGTTCCTTAAAATTGAGAGAGAGGAAATAGAGGGGCCCTTTATAAGATTCATGTTTATAAATTAAATAGGCATATCTTACATTACTAAATTAGTGTTTTACAGTGAATGAAAGGAGTGCAGCAATGGGAGGATTGTAATTTCCCATTTTCAAACTAACAAGGTCTTAGTTTGAATAATGGATCATTTCACAATACAGGAGGGGTACATATCTCAGATTGAGAGCTCACAGTAATATCCTAACTAGATTCAACCTTCCATAACCCCATTGCATGGCAGGATGTGCAATTAAACTAACACATCAGCAGAAAATGTGTGTCAAATGCAATACGAATCACAAGGACATGATAATATATGAAACAAGTGTTCTTTACAAAGATGTTTACCAGTCACATTGGATTATAATAATATCCAGTAGGCGGTAGTCCTGTTCCATTCACAGGTGGCATTCCATAAGGCATCATTGGTGGTTGGCCCGGGGCATAGTATCCACCTGCACCAATTTTGTCCAAACTAGTTTGCCCTTGCATACCATTTGTAGCATACTGTTGCCAAACCATTTGTTCCTGCACCAATAACTGCTGTTTCTTTTCCATTTCTGCCATCTGTACATAAGAAGGTGGAGGAACGTTCAAAGACGCGGCAAATGGATCTTGCCCAACTGTCTGGACTGATCCGTCAGGCGCTGGAAGTGCCAACATTGGCGTGGTACTCTTCCCAGGCAACGCTACGCTACTAGCACTGCCACCACTCAATCCGGCAGTGCTCTGGTGTTGCCTGACCATTCCTTGATCATACATGCCATTCAACAACAATGGATCCATACCACCACCTAGTGCGGCCTTTTGCTGGGATAGATGGCTTGTGGACTCCACCAATGCCAATTCCCAATCAGCCTTACCATTCTCTGCTGCTGGATTCTGCCAGGCTGAGGTAACCTCAGGCCCCCCATTCGGCTGGAATGCCTCCCAAGATCCATTCCCATTATTCGCTCCTGGGCCAGCAAACAAAGCCAAAGCGAACTTATTCCCTTGATCATCCGCTGTTACACCTTCCTCCCTCAAATCCACCAAATCACCTTGTACCACTGGCTTCGGAACTTCAGGCTCGGGCACTGGCTCTGGAGGTGGTGGTGGTGAATAACTTTCTGGTGCAGGCAACGCTTTAATTTCATTCATATCAGGAACTGGTTCCTCCTCCTTCGGAGGTTCCACTTTCCTCTCAGGACTTTTTACAACCTTCGCCCTATCCCTCACAAACTCCTCCAAAGTCTCCAACAATTTACTCGTAATCCTCTGCACCTCTGGACATTCGGTTGCTCTAGCTACACCAATATCCTTACACCAATTGTAAAACCCAATCAGCTCATCGATCTGTTTAGCAGAGCTAGCATAAGCATCGAATGCTTTAACACAATCCTGATATTCCATATCGAAAAATTTATCCAACAAAACTGCCAAAACCTCACAAATATCAGCATAAAGCTTGTAACTTTCCTTTACTATAGGATAAACAGAGGCCAATACCATCCTACTATTCTTGGCCAACCCCGTCGGCCTACAAGCCAAGAACCGATCCAACAGCCTCTGCAAATGCCCCATCTTCCCAAAAATTCTCTCCACCTTCATTTCCCTCAACGGGGTCACAATCACATCATTCTTCACAGACGACGAAGCTCCTCCTACATCATCATAAGATCTCGATCTCCTCATCCCATTCCCAATCTCATCTCGATACTGATCACTATACTCATACCCTCCCTTACTACTCTTGGGAGATCTCCACCTCTCCTCCCTAAACACCTCACCATTACCCTGCTTCTTCTTTTCAAACGCGAGCAACTCCAACCTTTGATCCAAATACAAAGCGTAACTCCTGACAAACCCAGACTGATCCCACGAATTGGAGTGAGCCTCATCCCGAAAACCGGACAAATTCAACAAGCGAGTCCCGCCCCTACGGGTAGCATACATAATCTCCTGGACCAAGAAGCCATCACCATCATTCATGAGCCTGTGGACAAGCATGAGGCACTTAATAGCGACGATCCAATCGCGGGTTTTGTTGAGCCGCTTGGAAATGGAGGAGACGCAAGCGTTGACATATTCGCGGGAGAAGGAGGTCAAATGGAGGATCTCGCGGATGTGTTTTTCGGAGGCGGGCTCGTCGTCGTGGCTGGTGGCTTTGACTATGGCGACCTCCAAATCGGGGGCAGTGTTGCTTGAGACTTTAGCTATGCTTATGCTTGTTTGGTCTTTTACAGCACCTATTGCTTTTCTGATAGTGGTAGGTGCCATTTTTGTACAAGTCAATTTTTGGGGATCTGGGGTTTTAGGGGGTTGAGGGGATTTAGGGTGGGGGGGTGGGGGTGTGGAGGGGACTTAGGGGGGGGGGGGAGAAATGAAATGGATCTTGTCTGCTTGTGTTTCGGAGCTGAAGAAATAAAGAATAATTTGCAAATCAGAAATGGCGAAAATCAAGATGGGGAATTGGAGATGGCGAGTTTAGTGGCGGTGGAACTTAGCTGTCCGTAGACCGTAATCTTATTCTCTCCTTTTTTAAAAACTTTCCAGATAAAAATATGTCTATTTGTTAAATTTTTTTGATGTATCTTTTTAATAGCAAAGGTTGAATAACATATTGTATTTTATATATACTTTTGTGAAATATTTAATAAATATTGTCTCTTCAGCTTGAATTATTATTTTTACTAGCCACATTGCACACTCAATGTTTGCATCAATATTTTGTTCAATTAATTTTGATTTAGTAAAAAAATAATGGAAACATAAACTAATTCAATGATCAAATTAAAGCAATAACAAATTCAAATAGTTAAATGAATTTAATTGATATAATTTTGAAGAAGAGTTAAAAATGAGATATAAAAAAATAATTTTATTATCTATACTTCAAGATGTAGAATTTAGAAAAAACAAAAGGAGTATTTTCACTATAATTATTTTATCTTGCATTTGAATTGGAAATGATGATATTTAATTGCTCTGGAAAGTGATTCAGTACTTCAGTGGTTAAACCACACTCAATCAAAGTTTATCTTGCAAAATTGATCCTACTTAGCCACTTTGCATGATGTAAAACAAGATGATAATGTCGGAATTAAAAAATTTATATAGGAGGATGAACGTATTATTATTAGACAAATGAGAAAAAATATATATATTTAAGACAGGGGTAAACAATATTATTAAATAAATGCTAAAAGTCTACGTTTTAAAACATATATATTTTTTTAAAAAATTGGAAGGCAACTACTTAGAGCATGTACATCAGCTATCCTAAATTTTCCTCTACAATTCACTCTTAATTGACACTTTTTTTTTATTGTTGGGACTAGTTACTCCCTCCATCCCAAAATGATTGTACATTTTGACTTTACATGGTCAAATTTTAAGAACTTTGATCAATAATTCTCATTAACCAACAATAAATAATATAGTCATATGATATCTTGTTAGATTCATCTCAATATATATTTTTGAACTAATAACTTTTTATAATTTTTTCATATGTAGAATAGGATATATTTATGTTTGAAATCGTGTTTTGTTGACTATCAAAAGTCAAAATGTATCAATTATTTAGGGACGGAGGGAGTAAGATTCCCTATTACTTCTAACTTCTAGTTGTTCACATATCTCCATTTTTGGTGGCCTGTACTCTTTTCATTCTATAGCTTTTGCTTCAGTCTAAAATCTGTAAATAACATTATATGGAAATTTGGTACAGGTCCAATTACATTCTGAATCATCTGCACCAGATCTAGATCCTCCCATTGTCCTACATGTTTGTTTAAGAATGTAGTGAGTCGTGACACTATAATCACTTGCTACTAGCTATGGGAGTTTATGATGTGATAAATCCACCTATCACTCTCATAAAGGTCGTCTATTCGTCTCAAACGTCGACCACATTAGCATAAACCTCAGTGGCAACAACCACCCGATAGAAAGTTGTATCACTTTGGTATAAAGGCAGGTCGGTGTGAAAAGTCGGGTCGGTTGCCTTCTTGTATAGCTCACCCTGTCTAGGTACAACTACGGCCCGGAAAAAGGATAAAATTCGACTAAACAAATTACCGTTACAGGGACTGTAGCAAATATATATGGTTGTACGATATCAAACTGTTAGTTGACCATTTTTGGCAATTTTAACAATGTTCATCCTTGTGATGCTCTTAACTGATGTGGCTCTTAGTATTTCTAGCTTATGGAGGAAGGGAAAAATCTGAAGTATGTGACTGCATGAGTTCAGAAAAATCACATATCTGTTAAGACTAGTGAAGACACTATAACAACATAAGCTAGGAAGAAAAAGATAGCTATCTGCATGAAGAACTTTGGATTATCTTTCATGTTTGGTGATGTTACTGCCCTGTAAGAGAGGAACACCATATTAGAGGACTAGTATGAAAAATGTCGATGGTCAACATAAAGAAAGCAAGCAGGAGAATGTACCTAACAATCCGCTGTGGAAGTCGATGAGAAGGCATACTTTGAATGAACACAATTCCAGGTCCCGTCAGGACTGCTGATACTAGATTATCTGCCTGCAGCAACGAAAGGCCGAAGCGGCGAAGCCGACAAAATGATTATTTGTATAATTCTCTCTAACCAAGATAAAGTAAGCAATTAATCTCAGTATGGTTATTCTAGCTCTCATTTAGCCTGGGCTCGCTTAGGTGAATCTCATGCAAAACCATTCGAAATATGAAACCAACGTAAGAAGTCAGGGACTGAAAAGTATAATACCAGTGCATGAGAGCTCTGAGCTTTTATATGAGGGTGTTGAACTTACAATAGGTATAAGGAAATAAAACAAGTAGGCAACACATGAACATGTATTAATGAAAGGGACAGAGAAACTGATATGGCATCAGCATATCACTAGTAGGCAACACAGATTGAATAGCAAAAGTACATACATCACAAGCTTACCAGGCCGATGACCATCTCTTGCGGTTTTAACATGATCTGCACAGAATAAATGAAAATGATGAAAGCAAAAAATAGGTTAGATATGTTTTGTGAAATGTAGATGAAAAAGGTAAAAGAGTGAGCAGGCAGAACTCACTACCATTTACATCAATATAATCAATACTACTGGGGAAACGAGTTCTTCAAATTTCCTCATACATTGAAATATAACAAGAGCTGGCTGCAAACTAAAATTTGTCAATCCCCAATGAACATGATTCAGAACAAAATCGTGCCTAACTGAAAGTCACGATATGTATAATCAGTATCTGCTAAAGAACACCAACATTTAACCACATTGTCACATTCACAAACTTTTCATGATGAACATTTCTCTCTTCTGGAAATCTTGTATGCATTGATATTCCAAAATAGAACCTCAAATTCCCACGATATGATATTCAATTTTGAAATACTAATCCTTCCAAGAAACGAGAAGAATTGGCTGGAGAGTTTGAACAGCACGACATGAGCAACTCCTACGCCCGAACCAAGATGTTGAATAATTACACCCTGAATTGCAAATGCCTTGAAAATGTCTATACCCTACCCTCTCTGATCCATTCAACACATGCAATTCCTTTTTCGTCAATACGCGTAGCAATTCTCCATTTTAAAATACTAATCCTTCCTAAAACAATTCAAACCAAACACTTTTTTTCTCAGTCCCCAATAGTCGCCCTAGCAATAAATCAGTGAAACCCTTTCCAACCTAAAATCAACTGCTATATAATCGCAGTCTTGACAATCAAAAGCTTTTAATACTGTTCATTTAGCTCCTCCACAACTTCAAACCGCCCATCAAATGATCTCAACTTCAAACCACCCATCAAATGATCTCAACCTATGAGATGCCGGCTTGTTCACAGAAGTCAGAACAAACTACTCTGGGATCAACATGATTTCTGATGTTAGATAATGCAGTTCAGTTAACGCTTCGCATGATATTTGGATGCAATTTTGACGTTGCATGTTCATGTTGACTATATTCATGTTACCTCGCAATCAAGTCAAAGGAACAAAATCAATGGAAAACCATTGAAGATTGTCGTGACAGTTCGAATATAGTTTATCTTTCATTTGTAAATTTAAGTGCCCTAAGACATCATAAATAGCAGAGCCCTCTGAATGACGCCTATCCTCGACAGTAAAAGTATAACTCTTTCCATTCACTTCAATAAGGCTCTGCCCAGGACATTTAGTTACTTCATTGGATTTCATTTTTGCCCTTACTGCAGCAACAGCATCCCACTTCCCCAAACATGCATATAAATTAGCCAGTTCTACGTAAGGAACAACAGTATTGGGTTCTGTTTCAAGAAGATGGTGGGCTGCATATTCAGCAATCTCTAAATTCTGGTGGATCTTGCAAGCACTAAGTAAGGAGCCCCAGATTCCAGAATCTGGTTTAATAGGCATATTTCTAATGAAATTCATTACTTCGATCAGCTTTCCTTTACGACCAAGGAGATCTGCCACACAGGCATAATGATCCAGGCTTGGCTCAATACCATAAGCTTTCATCAAATCAAAATATTCTTTCGCTTTTTCTATAAGCCCTGCATGTGAACAAGCTTGGAGAACAGCTAGAAAAGTAACGTGATTTGGTTTTATATCTGATTGCAGCATAAAGTGAAATTGTCTCAGTGCTTCACTATGTGCCCCATTGAGTGCGTAACATGAGATAATAGTTGTCCAAGATACAACAGTCCGCTCAGGCATTTTGTAAAAGAGTTCCTGTGCATCACTTGTACTTCCACATTTTGAGTACATGTCTATCAATGCGTTAAGCACCAACACATCATGATTTAAGCCCTTTGTGAAAGCATATTGCTCTATCTGTCTCCCGATTGCTAGTGATCCTGTTTGACCACAAGAAGAAATCAAACAAGCCATAGTAACTGAATCCGGTTTCTGACCAGCAGATTCCATTATATAAAACAGGGACAAAGCTGTTTCCAAACTGCCGTTTTCACAATACCCTCCAATCATAGCAGTCCATGAAACACAAGTTTTTTCCAACATGCTATCAAATACTTGTCTTGATAAATCTAAATCACCACACTTGGAATACATAGAAATCAGAGTATTGCACAATGATATACTCGAATCACAACCAAGCTGAATCCCATGAGAATGGATCGACTTCCCTAATATCAGAGCTCCTTGTTGCATAAACGATGCAAGCAAATTAAGAATAGTACTTAACTCCGGTCTATGTCCATGAACAAGCATCCTTTTGTACAACTCTACAGCCTTACGTGACTCACCAAAGTCAGCATATGCGGACATCAAAGAATTCCAAGATACAACAGTCAAAAACCAAAACTCAATTTTGGCAAACAACATTTCAGCCATTCCCAATTCTCCACATTTTGCATAGGCAGCAATCCAAGTATTAGTAACAGAAACATCACTATCAAAACCAGCACGAATGCCGAAACCATGAATAACATTTAACAACTTAGCATCCCTTAAAGTAGAAGCTAACAGTGTCAACCCCATCACCGTAACGGAATCAGGCCTAATCCCATCAACCCTCATTTTATTAATCAAGAATATAACTCTGGCCAAAGAACCCATTTTTGAAAACCCTGAAATAATTGCATTCCATGCAACAATATCTCTTTCAGGCATTTTATCAAACAACTCATACGCATAATTAATTTGGTCACTCTTCACGTACATATCTACTAAAGCTGTTAGGACAAATTTGTCATAAAAGTATGGAGATTTTATAACATGGGTATGGATTATTAAGGATTGTTTGATGTCTGAAAGCTTAGCACATGCTTTTGCTAAGAAAGGGAAGGTTAAATTATTGGGCTCTATGTTGTTTTGCTTCATTTGAGTGAAGAGTTTGAGTGCTTTCTTGTGTTGGCCTTGGTTAACGGATTCTCTGATGGTTGTGTTCCATTCAACAATGTTTGATAAACGTTTGATCAACGCTTGATTTTGACTCATTCGTTATAGTCTGGTTGGACTTGGGAGGGTATTCATAAAAAAATAATCCTAATTTGGATATAGTATGTTTTTTTATATTTATTTATTGTTAATAAGCGATAATTTTGTTAGAAAGACAAACAACACAAACGATAATTTACAATAAGCTCCAAATCCCCGAAAGCCGAATAAAGTAGCCCCAATGTTAGCGAAACTTACTAAGACTATCAACAATAGCAAATAATAGAAATATAATGTCCCCAAAAAAAGTTTGAGATCCTCAAACTAAGGTGCTTAACAGCTCCTGCCATGGTTAGAGAGGTGATTTCTCTGACTAGTTTGATGCTAGTCGCCTCTTTCCTTGAGTTTACTAGTTGTATTGATGTTTCATGATTGTAATGAATTATTCGTATTAATAAAATCACATGGTACCCCCTTTTTCTTTAAAAAAAGAGGTTGGCACGGGATGTGCCTCGCCTGATAGGGGAACTAGAGCTTGTCCGCTATCCACTTCGAAACACAAGGTTCGCTCCCGAACATGGGTTGCATGAAGAGGCTAGTATGCTTGACACTTTGCACTTTTTTTACAAGTTGAGCTTAAAAATAATGTCAAGTCAAAATTGAAGAAAAAAATTAAATTATTTGAGAGTATTTGCTGCCAAATGCCGAGAAATGCACGCTTCCCTCACCATCATGTTGACATATAGTTAAGAGAATTCAAGAATGTCAACATGATGAGCCATAACTCTCACTATGAACTTTTCAATTTATTGAATGGGAAGATTTCTTGCATACAGTTATGTTATCTTTTAGTTATTACACCATCATAATGACGACAACAACATGGGCTCAATGGAATAGGATAACATTTTTTATGCTAACAAAATCTCTCCTATTTTCTGGACTTCAATATAATTTGAGAGCTCAAATGTGCTTTCCATCTCCTCTGAATCTTGATATCATATCTAAGCTCTGAATTCCCGCCATCGAGCCACCTATCGCTATCTCACCAATGGCTTCTTGTAGCTCCCATAAAAGAGTAAAATGCCCTCGTCATGTTACCGGTGGCTTGATCTCCTCAGCTGAGAAGGTCCTGGGTATTCAAGACCTCTTAGGTGAGGTCCTTCTCCGGGTACCATCACGATCTTTGTTGCAGTTTCAATGCGTTTCTAAACAATGGGGATCCTTCATATCTGATCCTTCTTTCGTTCGCCTGCATACTAAGAAGATAACTTCTGATTACGCCTCTGCATTATTCTTAGTAGGAGAATGCACAAAGAGCCCTATCTACCTCTCCAAAGTGGAAAAGGAATACCAGGTTGTGAAAACCAACCCTTTGGATATGGAAGAAACATTGCTAAATCGAGCAAAGTCAGGATTCTTCATTCGACACTCTTGCAATGGTTTGATTTGCTTAGCCTGTCCTGTTGACAAGCTCTACTCGCGTGATTCGTTCTGGTGCCAAGTCTACAACCCTCTCACTCGTTGTCATGCTTCCATTCCGAGGCCTTGCAGCAACGAGGTGTCTGGCTATCTTTCCGCGGTAAATTTAGCCTTTGATCCCCTAGTGTCGGATCACTTCAAGATAATTGGCATTTGGGAAGATATGATCAAGTTCTCATTCTTCATATACTCGTCGAAGACCAATTCCTGGAAAGATACAGGGGTATCTGTTGATGCCAGATACTACACGTACAGCTTTGGTGATTATGGCGAAAGCCAATATTTCTTCCGGAATGGAGTGTTTCTCAATGGAAATCTTCATTGGGTTAGCAACACAAAATCTTTCTTATGTTTTGACACAATCGGATTACACTTTGAGCCAATGCCGAGTACCCCAGTCTCGTCGGAGGGCAGAAATATCAGATACTTTGGGGCGTCTGGTGGTCGCCTGCACCTTATTGAAAATCAACAAAATCAAGCTACGACCTTTAATGTAATGGAAATGCGTAGAGATTATTCAGAATGGTATGTGAAGAGCAAGATGGAAATAAATTTTGTGACAAAAATATATCCGCGAGTAATGGGAGAACATGGCTATGTACATATCTTGAATTTGATGTGGGAGAAAGATGAGCAGACTAAGGTGAAGCTTATGTTATCGGTGCCGGGGAAAATTGTAAGTTGTGATGTCGAAGAAGAAACTGTGACTGAGCTCTTTCATGTGCAACCAGAACGTAGCTATTATAAGTGGTACCATGTATATGATCACTTTGAGAGCTTCTTCAAAGTTTAGTGTTTCCTTTTGCTCTCTGCATTGTTTAAGAACCATAATAAATTTGACCAGTATTGTAATAACATTATTTCTTGATTTGTCATCAATTTGGGTTGATGTTGTCTTCATTATAATGTGATAAATCCACCTAACACTCTCATAAAGGTCGTCTACTCGTCTCAAACCTCCACCTCATTAGCATAAATCTCAGTGGCAACAACCACCCGATAGAAAGTTTTATCACTTTGGTATAAGCAAGTCGGCGTCATTAGTCGGGTCGGTTGCCTTTTGGGCTGTAATCGAACATAAAACGTTCGACTCGGTTCGCATTATTTGGCTCGAAAACGTTCGACTCGCTGCTCGATGCGCATATACAAACGTATATGCGAACGCTAAAAATTGTTCGCCCAATCGGGCCGAACTGTGCGAAATAGTTCGGCCCGACCTGTCAAAATATTAGACTTCAATACTCCATTGATCCAATATATTATATATACTTTATAGACATGGTCCATTACTTAGTCTAACCTAACTTAAATCATAAAAATCACTTCCACTTCATATATCTTGATTTCCTACTCATTACTCACGAGTTATCTCGTTCTCATCCGCCCAAATATTCAATCACATCGAAGACTTTTGCCAGCCAAACCGAACATGTTTACACAGTTTGCAAATAGTTTGATCCGGTTCAACCCTTGCAGACCGAACTCAAACGTAACTACGTTCGATATAATTTGGTCCATTTACAACCCTAGTTGCCTTCTTGTATAGCTTATCCTGTATACGTACAGCTACAGCCCGAAAAGGATAAAATTCCAATAAACAAATTACGGTTACAGGGACTGTAGCAAATATATATGGTTGTACGATATCAAACTGTTAGTTGATCATTTTTGGCAATTTTAACAATGTTCGTCCTTGTCATGCTCTTAACTGATGTGGCTCTTAGTATTTCTAGCTTAAGGAGGAGGAGAAAAATCTACAGTGTGTGACTGTATTGAGTTTAGAAAAATCACATGTCTGTTAAGACTAGTGAAGACACTATAACAACATAAGCTAGGAAGAAAAAGATAGCTATCTGCATGAAGAACTTTGGATTATCTCTCATGTTTGGTGATGTTACTGCCCTGTAAGAGAAGACCACCATATTAGAGGACTACGTATAAAAAATGTCTGATGGTCAAACATAACGAATACAAGCAGGAGAATCTACCTAGCAATCCGCTGAGAAAGTCGATGAAAAGGCATACTTTGAATGAACACAATTCCAGGTCCTGTCAGGACTGCTGATACTAAATTATCTGCCTGCAGCAACGAAATAGTAGGCCGCACAAAATGATTATTTGTAATTTTGTATAAATCTCTCTAACCAAGATAAAGTAAGCAATTAATCTCACTATTGTTATTCTAGCTCTCTTGTAGCCTGGGCTCTCTTAGGTGAATTTCATGCAAACCATTCTAAATATGAAACCAATGTAAGAAGTCAGGGACTGAAAAGTATAATATCAATGCACGAGAGCTTTGAGCTTTTATATGACCATCCAAACCTATAATCTATGAGAGTGTCGAACCTACAATAGGTATAAGGACATAAAATGATATGCCAGGTAAAAATGAAAAACGTTTCTCGTCACGGAAGTACTTTCCACCTTCTTCACATACTTTGCATTTGAGTGTACTTCAGAGAGAGAGAGAGAGAGAGAGCACGTTTTAACTTGAGTATCAATAATAACAAATTTGCGACAATATTAATAATAACAAATGATCCTCATTTTAGGCGAGGATCCTCAGAATCTCCTTTGTTATGCCTCCCATAGTGCTTACTTCACAATATTGCACATGATGTCCACAACACATGGTATACAATCAGTTAAAGCAGAAGATACTATGGGAGGCATATAAAGGAGGCGGACCAGCTCATTGATACAACTGTACTTGGTTCACCTTTTTGTCAAAACCATTGCAGTGATTATCATGGAGAAATATAGGACTTCGAATGAGGAGATTTATGTTAAGCTACATACAAATGTATGGATTGTATTAAGATGCACAAAAACAGACTTACCCCGAAAACCACTCTTCTGGCAGGACCATTATACTTTATTTGTACATTAACCGTTGTTGAGACGGCTACAATATTAAACACATCAACAGCAAGTACTTCACCCACCTCAAGATTTTTTTGTACAACTACAAACCAAAGAGAGCGATTTAAAAGCATATGGTGGACATAAGCTCAAGCAACAGACAAAATATCAACTCAATATAAGGCCCACAAATTACATTGAAGCTTACACCAACCGGATTGAAATTTTAAGCATTACACTACAAAGTCACAAGGTTAACAAAGAACATCCACCAATTGTGAGAATATTTCAATATTTCGATGTATGGACATCGACAGATGCAGCCAAATTGTGAGATTTTCTATCAGAATCTATTGTCCTTGATTTTAGAGCTAACCAGCATTGTTTTATACGCTTAAGGGACACGAAGTTGAAATTAAAACATGTGTCAAGTTAGCATACCTGAACCACCACCAACTACAAAAGCAAGTCCTTGACCAGAAATCTTCTGCCTCAAAAACCCCTGCCGAAACCAATAGCATACTAAACTTACATACTATTAACAGGATTACTTTCTTAATCTTGGAAGGTAGATTTTATGTATATTCAGGTAAACCAAGGATTGATATGACTCTATTCTCACCTCCACATTAGCAACAACATTGCGTGCCCTTTGATCAAAGGTATTATGGACTTTCACGTCACTGATGGAACAAAGAAATGCATCTGGCTAATAATTAAATAAAAAAGATAGGTCATGAAGGGAACAGGGTAGAACTATTGGAGGTTGTTCAAAACTTGGTCTGTATACAAAGTTACAAACCAGAATGAACTCAATAACACACCAAGTCACCAACTATGCATACCTGACATAATATTTCACCACCAAAGAGTGCCAAATCGATCTGCACAGGACATCTGAATCAGATGCATTATACAGAACTGTATAGCTATATATACTTCGAAGCTGGCAATATAGAGTAAGCTGAAAAGTGATGCTACATGTGTACTCCAAATAAAAGGCGCAGTTACAAACCGGAAGTATTCGTGCTAAAGAAGGTGCAGCGATTCCCACAAATCCATCAGATGATCCAGTATTATGGAGAAATATATTAGTTACAGTCTTTCCAAATAACCACTGCCACAAACTTGCATCATTTTCAGGAGCATAAACGTTTTCCATTTGAATAGAGCCAGACATATAGCACATTGAACCTGTGTTTCGTGCGAAAAATAGTTCTATTCAGTGGGGAAAAACATAATAGGCAACAGCAGACATCACTGGGACAAACAAATAATTAAATCCTTAGTAAATGAAAATATATACAGATGTACATATGGTCGTTGGAAATAATGAAGCTCTGTTAGAATAAAGAAGAGATATTATTACCAGTAGTATGCATTAATATTTATTCAGTTAGAGTAAACCTTTGCGAAATGCATTCTTCCTTTTTCAAAATTTTATTTAGGTTAAGGGTTGGGGATATTATTCTAAGCAGCGTAACAATCTAACTCTAACGACAATTCAGGAAGGATAAACCAAGTTCTTAAGTGGCTAAAATGTATGTACAGTTTAATTCAAGATTACAGGATCTATAATAAAACTATTAACAACATACGAACATGTAGTAACGAAAGGAACAGAGAAACTGATACGGCATCATCGAATCACTAGTAGGCAACACAAATTGAATACCAAAAGTACATACATCACAAGCTTACCAGGCCGAGCAATGACCTTCTCTTGCGGTTTTAACATAATCTGCGCAGAATAAATAAAAATGATAAAAGCAAAAATTAGGTTAGATAATATCTTAATCTACCAGCGTTTTACAACGTTTATCATTAAGTAAGCACCTGAACTATCTGAGCTTCACTGCCTAGTATCTGGAAGGGAGTCACTGCATCTTGAGGACTCTGAGACCAAGTTTCACCATTAGTCATAGATATAACAGTTATTAAACAGGTCGGATTAGGGAAAAAAACAATGACCATATATTATATTTAAAAGAAATTGGGTGGGGGGGGATTCATTTGGATTATACAATTTTAAAGGAAAATGTCGAACTAAAACTTAAAAAGTAATTGAGCAGGCAAAACTAACTACCATTTACATCAATATAATCAATACTACTGGGGAAACCAGTTCTTCAAATTTCGTCGTACATTGCAATTTAGCAAGAGCTGGCTGATAACTAAGATTTTTCAATAACCATAAAACATAATTCAGAACAAAATCGTGCCTAACTGAAAGTCAAACGATATGTATAATCTGTATCAGAGAACGCCAACATTTTAATCACGTTGTCACATTCACAAACTTCTCATGATGAACATTTCTCTCTTTTATGAAAATCTTGTATGCATTGATTTTTCAAAATAGAACCTCAAACTCCCACGATATGATATTCAATTTTTAAATACTAATCCTTCAAAGAAAACAAGAAGAACTGGCTGGAGAGTTTGAACAGCACAACACTACCAACTCCCACGTTCGAACCAAGATGTTGAATAATTACACCCTGAATTGCAAATGCCTTGAAAATGTCTGTACCCTACCCTCTCTAATCCATTCAACAGACAATTCCTTCTTCCTCAATAGGCGTAGCAATTCTCCATTTTGAAATGCTAATCCTTCCTAAAACAATCCAAACCCAACGCTTTTTTTTCTCAGTCTCTAATAGTCGCCCTACCCGAAAATCAGTGAAACCCTATTCCAACTTACAATCAACTGCTATATAATCGCAGTCTTGACAATCAGAAGCTTTTAATACTGATTATTTAGCTCCTCCACAACTTCAAACCACCCATCAAATGATCTCACACCACCTATACAATACCAATTAACATATTTCTAGCACTTGAAGAAATTCAAACTCAAAACAAACCATTAAAGCCTTATCCAACTAAGTGTGGTCGAATATATAAATACAATATCTCCATGAAAACTCAACAAAAGAGAAGGGAACAACAATTGTATACCTGATAGACGAAAGGTTGAAACGCAGTTGAATAAAATGGTGCCGCCATCAATTGAGAAACTGGACAACTAAATTGGGACACCCAAATTGGCCAACTATTCAGATCGCCGACTTGATACAAACTAAAAACATCAATGCCGAGCTCAAACCTTTTTAATTTCTTTTATATTTGTATCGTCAATTTCTTGTATTTCGTAATGACGAAAATGGGGTTTAAATTGTTGAGGAGGGTGGAAACTAATTGAGACTTGTAGGGATGAATTAGGAAAAGAGGATATTGTATTTCCTTATATTGATGTTTTTTATTGAATCGAGATTTGACATCAACTACCACGTTTTTGCAGATTGCCAGCTGGAATGGTGTGTAGACCTTTGATTGCTTGGCAGTTTGTTATTGGTTGAGTATGTCCTCGCCCACGTGGCTGCACCAGGTTGTTCTACTGCAGTCAATTATGAAAATTTGCCATTTAGCACAGACTGCACAGTGCACCTTGTACAAATCAAAATATTATCCCTCCATTTCTATTTACTTGATCATTTGGAGAAAAAAAAAAAAGGCTTCTATTCTTGTGAATTAGAACGCACTGAGTTAACATTGACTTCGGACGGTAACTATGATGAAGGAACCCTTTATTAAGGAATGAAGAGAGTTTACGAATATATCCTCAAAAAGTGAAAAATATGTTGAAGTACTATTACTTTATTGAAGGGTAAAAAAAAGAAAATAACCTTAAAGTTGCATTGGAAATACAAATGATCAAGTATTTTGAAAAAGTAAAAAAATTTCAAATGATCAAGTAAAAAGGAACGGAGGGAGTATAATATAATCAATCAACTCCATATACAATATAATTAACGACATTTAAAATCAAATCAAAAGATCGTGAAGGGCTGAGAAAAGAAAAGTTTGCATAATTTTAATATTATTATATCAATCATATAAAAAAATTATTTAACTAGGAGAATGAATTCGCACAGGCTACACTGTGTACAAACATATAGTTGACAGCGGATTGCCAGAACCCTCCCGGATTTTTAGTCGGACAGTTAGAGCAATATTCAATGGTTGAGATTAAAATTAAATGCAACTGACAATTAACCATGATTAAATAAAATAGCTTGAATTTTTTTCTCCTGAATTTTGAAGATCTAATCAGTTTGCCATCCGAAGTTTAAAATCGCTCTACCCACTTACACCCTCAAAACCTGAACAAGTCATTTTCGGAGTTTTCGAAGTTCTAATGAAGGCCGAAATAAGAATTTAACATATAATAGGCATTTGAGGTTATTTTGCAATAGATAAAATACATTGGAGGTCTTTTAAAATATTAATAAAATTATTATAGACGATTAAATTTAGAAAAACAAATCGATCATCACCCCTACCGTTTTCAACCCCCTCAATCCCTCCAGGTCAGTGCCCCCGACCTGAAACCATCTTCTCAAGCCAATCCCACCACCAAGGTCACTTTGTGAAGGGCTATGGTAGTGGTCGATTTAATAAGAAGATCACCAATTTCCGCCCCCTCCCCTTCTTCCCCAACCGTGCTAGTCAATTTGGTCGACCAACAAGTCCAAACACATATCACCGCGGTTCTCAAATTCAACAACCTCCGTTTGTAGTCCCCATTGTTGGAACTATGAGATTATTAAATCTCAAAAATATGCCCATTGAACAATTAAATTGTACAATCGATTTACTTAATTTAAAGTTAAGTTCAAAAGAATGTTAATTCTAGTAAAAATTAATATTTTGGATTACCCAAATTGACATTAGAGGTTATAATGGCTTACTAGAGTCCAATCATAATCTAGAATTGACATTCGGGGTTATGATGGCTTACTAGAGTCCCCTGATAATCTATGTATTAAATTATAATATTCGGTTAATATTATATATTACATTGCTCTTGTTAATCGGCCTAAGAGGTCACACACATACAACGAAACCGAATTATAAATAAGATTTGTAACTTTTTGGGTTCAATGTGTAATACATGAAAGGAATATTTGGGGTCAATATGCTAATGATGAAAGTCCATAGGCATACATGATATTTGGGTAAAAAATGAAGGGCCTTTGTGCAAATGACTCAACACTATACATATAAATATAGGATTATAGTGTTAATGTGTTATGTCTTTTTCATTTGTTTTTCATTTTCACACTTTTAAGAAAAGAAGAAAGAAAGAAAATTCACTCCGCCCCTCCCCTCTTGGCCGAAGTTCAAGGAGAAGAATATTGTGATTTTCTTCTACAATTTCATTCCTTATACACATGGAAACGTTCTTGTAAAACGTAAGAAGGGATTCGAGTAATCGTTGGCGTGGATCAAATCTTAGAGACATTCGTTTTGGATGCTAAAATCTCCTCTCATTCCACTGCGAAATCCTCAAGAAAAAGGTATTTTAATTATTATATTTACAGATTTCGTAGAATTCCTGAATTTACATATAAGAATATTATGAATATTTTGATATGTAAAACCCAACACCCATTGCCATAGTTTCATTCCAATAAAACCATAATTTAACTATTGATTCCTTCTTGAAGCATGTTTTGTGGTTTTCTACTTCTAACAGGAATCATGTGCCATCAATTGGTATACATATATCTTCCTCTTCTCATTGGGTCTAATGTATGGACTACAGTTGTACACGAGTCGAGTCGAGCTCGAGCTTAAGAATTTTCGGTTCTGCTCATTACTAAATGAGCTTTAGGCTCGGCTCGGCGAACTTTCACCCAGCCGAGCTTCGAGCTAGCTCATTTCGCAATTCAAATTCAATTTAATTAATAAAAAATTATTTTACATATTATTAACATGTAACAAGTAATAAAATTAACCAACATGTAACATTATAAATAGAAACATTAAATTGACATTAATCATAATAATTGAAATGACTAAAAAAGTATAATATATCTAATTTTATTAAAAATAATATTAACATATGTACTATCGAGCTATCGAGCCGGCTTCCCGAGCTAGCTCGCCGAGCTGACGAGCTAGAAACCCGGCTCGCGGCTTGGCTCATTTTATTACGAGCTGAGCTTCGAGCCTCGGCTTCCTGAGTCGAGGCGAGTGAGCTAGCTCGTAAAGCTTGGCTCATGCACAACACTAGCATGGACTATCGTCTGCACGTGGTAAGTTACGGTTCATTAAGCTTCTCGTCCATTAATGGTTCATCATTCATAAAAAATGTATATTGTACCCATTTAAATTATATTTTCGTCTTCTTTTGGTACATTTTAGGTAATACGTACCATTATGTCAAAGAAATTCATTAATGTCAATCATCTAAGCTTATTTTTCCGTTTTAAATAATTTGTACCAACTTATTTAACAGATTCTGATATGCAAACTATACTTGTGTAGTGGTGTATAATATCATTTTGATATACTTCTTTTGAAAATTTTATGTTGTACCATCTTAGAATGACATATTTTAGTAATGGTATCATCTTTAAATTGAAAATAGTTGTACATATTAATTAATAAACACTAATAAACGGTATTATTAATGAACCATAATCGCTCGTAATTTTAGCCGAAAGACATTTTCTGGATTTAAATCAAATTTTCCTTTCCTTTAATCTTAAATCATGTTGTGATTGCTCTGTATACATATTTTCATTCGAATACCCATTTAAAATAAGTAAATAACGTACAAATTTCACATCCATCATTACAAACAAACAAACATAAAATTATATCAATGATCTCATTTAATTTGTTCTACATATCAACGAGATGGTAATACAGCATTAACAAACCAGTAGTGTATACATCAACGACAACAAATTAAATATAAACCTCATACATGGTAATAATAATAACAAGACACAAACACCAAATAAATATATAATAAATACTCCTATAATGAGCTGTATGTATGTATCTAGTTTTTGGATTCTCATTAACCACTAGGCTTCACCTTAGAACTACTCTTCTTATCCTTCCCAGTAATTTTCTCAATCACCATAGTTGAAACATGCTTCTTCCCCTTCGGAAACACACTTCCATCCTTCTTGTAGCTGCCACCTGATGAACTCGATCCACCTTCGTTACCATTACCTTCTGATGATGTCCCAGACATTGTTTCTATATATCAAGCTCGCTAGATAAGCTATGAATTGTGGAAATTCTTTCTATGTTCGTCGCCTTCGAATGGAATTGATGAGACGAGAGGAGGAGTAGATTGGTATATATAGGGGAAGTGGTGGTTTGCATTAACGTGTTGAGGTACTTCATTAGAAAGTTTGAGGTATGTTTAAGTGATTGTGTGGGATAATGGATGTTCTTGTCTCTTATGTGGGTATAATAATATTGCTATCTGAGCCTATTCGTTTTGTATCTTCTTCTTAATTTCCTGGTGTGGGATTGTGAGTTAATGTGGGACGAGACGACTATATTTTCTCAAGATTAATAAATATAAAGGTAATGCTCATTAGAGTATGACTTAGGCTGACAATACTAAATGGTAATTTAGTCAATTACCACTACAAATTTAATTGAGGTGCATATACCCCTTCCTAAAGAAAAAATAAAATCATCACTCCTATACTAAAACGTATCCTTCTCCACAATCCAAACAAAAAACTTCCTTCTCATATAATTTTCTCAGGAACCCTTCAAAAAGAAAAATTAAACTCATTTCATACGATTTTCCTCCAAGAAACGAACACCAAAATTAACTCCAAAGCGGATACTTGCAGCCATTAAGGTAATTTTCAAACATTTTCATTGTATTTTTTTTAAATCGTGAAAAAGATACAAAATCGTGAAAAAGATTTTTAGTAAAATTTCGAGTTTTGGTTGTGGATGGTTTCAATTTTGTGGTTTCTTGGAGTAATTTTTGGGGGTTTGTTTCAATTTGTACTAACCGATGACTGTTTATTGAAGTAATTTTGGAGGGTCTGTTTCAATTTGTGGTAATCTACTTGATTTGTTTATAATGTAATTGATTTGTAAATTTACTTGATTTGTTTATTTTCGTGTAACATATGGAATAATAAATTGTAATAAATAAAATTGTGTATTTGATTTGTTGTAATTACCGTGTTCATACTTTAGTGTGGTAATTACCATGTTGTTAGCTTAGTGTGGTAATTACCATGTTGTTATCTTATTGTGGTAATTACCATGTTGTTATTTTAGTATGGTAATTACTATCTTGTTAGCTTAGTGTGGTAATTACCATGTTCATATATTAGTGTGGTAATTACCATGTTCATACGAGAGCCACTTCAATCACTTTCTCTGCCTGTTGTTTAGTTGTAGTTGAATGTACAAATTTAGATTTTCATTTGAAAAAATCTGTCCAATTTGATTTAAATTGGTTAATGGGGCCTTTCGTGTGATTTGTGATGAATTTGTTGTAATCTTAATGTGGTTATGACCTTTTTTACTGGATTTCAATGACAAGAACAATTAAAAGGACGATTATCAGTTCTAAAGATAAAAAAGGATGATATAAGCATGTAAAGACCACAATAACAATAACGTTAATATTGTGATTACAGTGCAAATACTTAAAAAAAAACTATATTTGGATGACTTGAAACCTTCGATGGTAATGCATATAAATATTAAAAAATTACCGGATTTAAACAAACCTATAGAATAATAAATTGTGAAATAAGTGTAAATATGCAGGAATAAAAATATTTTAGGCTTCCAATATTCCAGATTACTAAAATAATACCTAGGATCATATTTAATAAATTTTAAAATAAGTGCAAACTTGTGAAAAGAGTGTGAAGAAGTTATGATAATATTTTAGTGAGAAAAACATTGGAAAAATATTGTGAAGGAGACAGGGAGAAAAATATTGTGAAGAAGACGTTAGACAGAAAAATATTGAAAAAAGATTGTGAAGAAGACATGATAATATTTGTAGGGAGAAAAATATGAGATCTGGAGTTTGTTACCTAAATTTTAGTTAGTAGTTTATTATCATCTAAATTTAATAAGTAATGTCTTATGGTCAAAGTTACCCTTCTTTAATTATTACTTTGGATCTGTTAGATGACTAAAATAAACAATTGGATGGCTGAGATTAATTTAGTAACCAATACTAAAGATTTTCCTTAGTATCTTAAAGCCTAACTCGTTCTTGTGTGGGTTTAGTATCCAATGACGATTGTAGTTTACTCTTAAGCTAATTCTGTTATTACCGTTCTAACTTACCAACAACGCGTGTAACTCACGGGGCTCGTGGGCCGTTAACATTTAGCAGCGTCGTTAAATTTTGGACCAATCTGCAACCGTTGGCCAATATCGTGGACTGATTTGCAATTTTTGTACTTTTGGGGACCGGCCAAAAGGCAACCTGAACCCACTTTCGAGGACCATTTCAGCAATTTTCTGCCTTAGAAATCGTCATAATGATAAATGAAATTATAAGATTTAACAATCAGTAACACCTTAATAATTTACGATCAAGAGCAAATATGCCAGAAATAAAATTTAGAATGATCCCTTAATAAGTTAAAATATAAACAAAAATAATTATCGACAAAAATTCAAATTTAACGAGTTGAGTTTGTTATACCAAAGACAAATAAAGTGCATTTGGCATCAAGGTAAAGAGCGTTTCAAGAGACAAACTGGACATGGTGAAAAAAACAACAGTCATCGGTAAATATACAAGCCAAATTTGTTACACTAGCCAGCATGTTATTTCACTTAACATAATCGACATTGCTATGTATTAACTAATTTGATGTTAAATTCTAAATTAAATACTCCTTTCCTTTAGACTTAATTAAATGATTTATTTCTTGTGTGTTAACTAGTTTAATTTGTGATGTGGACACGAAAATATGGGTACGAACCCGGCTGGTTTGCTCTACATTTCGGGGCAGATACCTGTATAAACCGGAGTCAAGTTATAGACTTCTGGAATCTACATACGGAGAGCTTTACATCGATACCAAGATCAAGCCAATCGAATAACTATCGAGGGAGATATGAACTCCTAAAGATGGCGACTTGGAGCGACTAAACTATCCAAATGATACAAGGATATTTCTATACTTATCCCACATAGATAAGAAGACATATGAGACCACCTCCTTCACCCTATAAAAGGACCTCTAGGTTCAAGGTACAACGATAAATCCCAATTCTCCTTTCACATGCCTATACACATTATACTAATGTTGGGCGTCGGAGTGTAATCGGGGGGGTGCGCCCCCCCCCCTTTGTTTTGCAGGTTCTTTTTGGACCGAGCAAGCTCTGAAGAAAGAAGGCTCGATTGGGTAACCACTAAATTTATTTCTCATCATTGGCGCCGTCTGTGGGGACCGACATATGTGTTCTACCACCTCATTAACAAGATGAATGAATTTAGATACCCAAAACAAAGCCTTTTATTATATAATCTTCCACACATAAAATTGTAGTCCACCTTTGCGTCAATCTGCACTAAGCAAAAAAATGAACACGTGCATTCTCTCAAACACACATGCGTGTCCATTATTTCCAAAGCAGTTGCAAATGTGGAGTCGCAAGAGTGAGTGTGCGAGAGCATCTCTTACGGGAAGACTAGAGGGCCCGACAGAGTCCATGTTTCAAAAGTGGATCGTGTATTACATTCCTCCGATGAGAATGAACTCAACGAAGCAATGCAAGGGGGCAGGTATCTATGAATGATGATGATGGAAGTGTGATTGCAAGGGGTGACTCAAAGGTCCTCACCTTCGACTCGTGCTCAAAGGTGCGCATCTCCACTTATACGACTCGTGTTCAAAGGTGCGCATCTCCGCACATTCGGCTCGTGTTCAAAGGATCTCATAGTTGGTGGACTTCTAGGAAATCAGATCCGTCGACTTCTCGCTCCATGAGTACTTGGAGCACCTATCAAAGTTGCGCACCTCTGTAGCTAGGTGCACATGCGCACCTCTAATTAGCAGCTCAAACACCTTCGCACTAGTGTACTCAAGGTCGGCACCTCGCCTTCGCACTAGTGCACACAAGATTCGCACTATCGCACCTCTGTAGTCGCTCAAAGGACGGTGGTCAGCACGACATATTCGCACTATTGTACACAAGATTAGCATTGTGCCCTCGCACTAGCACACACAAGGTTCGCACCACGCCTTGACATAAGTACACTCAAGGTGTGTGCACTATGGTTCGATGAAGTGCGACAATGAGGCTGGCTATCCACGATCTGTCGCAGTTGTATACTTTGCTGCTTCAAAGCGCCCATGGATACCCCCATGTCCTCTTCCTTAAAGTCTCTCGTGTGAGGTGCACGCCTCCGCACTTCGGTTCAAGGCTGGCACCTCATGATAAATATGGCGGATGATGGGTACTTGCACACCATCGCAAACTTGGGTTCGCATAGGAAGGATCAAATCTTTGGCTTCACGGATAGCAGTTCGCATATCTTGTCTGGAGATCGAACCTTGGGTTCATATACTGCGGATCTAAAACAATTGAGCAACTTGACCTCCGTTTATGCTTGATTACCTCAACAGGGCCTCATGTGGAGGTAGAATTCAATCGCTGACTTCACTAGCTCATGATCACCACCAATCCTACTTAAGCAAGGATTGAAGGGAAAATTAGCCGAATTAAAATGTTGACGCCCAAAATTGGTATGGAATTGCAAGTTGATGACGGATTAATCACATTGAGGTATGAAGCTAATGCTTGCCACGTGCCAAATTGAGAGTGAGTATCTTCAAGGGGTTAGGGAACGCGAACATACAGCTGCAACTAAAATGAGCAAGCAGCTCCACAGTTGCGCAAATTGCTCAAAAGTTCGCACATTGCAACTGAAATGAGTAGACAACTCCTCGCTTCTCGCTTGCTCAAGGTTCGCCACACTTCAGTACATCCACTCGCTCAAGAAATGGAATAAGAAATGGCGACAAGCGAGAGAGATATTTATGGCTTCTAATTACTCCACCAATGTTGCATTCCTTTTATGAGAATAAGCTCAAAACAGCAATGCAAGGGGGCAAGGATAGTAAGAGTTTCTGAATGACGATGGGCTTCTTAGACATCTCACCATTTGATGAATCAACGCCAAGAGGAGGACATATGGAGTACGGAAGATGTTCGCAGTTTAGGACATGTGGAGTACAGAAGTGCGCTAGATTTGTGAGAGAAGTTGCCAGGATATCTATTAGTCAAAGGTCTGAGGATGCTGATACACTTCAAATGCTTCATCACTAATGCACGCAAGGTTCGCACCGCGCCCGACAATAACAGAGCAGGGGGAGTGAGTCTTCATGGTCTATTTCGTCATCTCCTCGTGCCAAGGCTGCAGCTCCTATCGAGGTGATTTCTCTTGCTGCTCCACAATCAAAACAGAAAACTTCACTTCAATGGGATCAAAATTTAGTGGACTTCTTGGAAATCAGATTTATCAACTTCTTGCTCCATGAATCTTTTATACTTCCCTCAGCCGTACAAGAGATACTACATACGTCTCTTTCACAAGAAGCTTAGGCTCTTCAAGCTCTTCCTTGCTTCGGAACTACTAAAGGGGCAAGTATATATGGCGCATACCAGTGAGGGAGCAACAGTTGATCGAAGACTCATGAAGTTAAGAAACTGGTTTTGTCGCGAATAATTCATGGGATGATTTCGTCAACGGACTCAGATGACATCAGTAGTACCCCATAGATGACATTAGCAGCTCATGGATCACAACTCGGATGAATCTTTACCACCATCTTAGCTTATCAGGAGAATCATTCACGTGTCTCAGTATATCGCAAGCTGCTTGGTCGCTTGAAAATGCTCGTAAGAAATTGATGGGCAAGCAACTCCACAGCTCCGCCAAGCGCCAGATGCTTGCAAAGTGCAACTAAAATGAGCAAGTACTCCGTAGCTTTACCGCTCTGTCACTTGCTCAAATGTTCGCCAATTGCAACTGGAATGAGCAAGCAGCACCACTAGCCACTCAAGGTTCTCAAAGTGCAATTGAGATGAGCAAACAACTCCACAGCTACGCCACTCGCTCAAGGGTCTGCTTATGAAAAGTCATCATCAAAGAGCTCCATATGCTGCTAAAATTGCCGAACAATTGACGAACCAATATGGAACAAATTAAAACTATATTCCATATTGGGATTGAACTCACATGAAGCTAACAAAAGAAATTCGGCGGAATAATACAACGAAGACCCAAAAGTGTCAGGTTCGCGATTTGGTAAAGAATAACAAGTCGATTTGAGGAAAAGGATGTTCAAGCGTTTCTCATTAGCGAATTCTCTTCAATAGTTGGTTTCCTGAAGGAGTTTTTCCCAAAAGTATATCTGAGGATAACAACTTCTGCAAGTTTGATGATCGGAAACTTCAATTCTCCACTTTGTCTTGCGGATCATACAAGAGGTCTGGGCTGGAATTTCCAAGAAATCGACATAGGGGGCTGGAGTTTCGTAAGACCTCTATATACACTCTGAACATCTGCAAGTCTCAAAGATCCAAGGCTTAACAACATACGATGTGTTGAGTGCTCAGAATGATCAACATCACTCAAACGATAGGGGAAATGAATCATGATATTGAAGCTTCAACTTCTATTTCGCATACCTGCGGATGATTCTAGAATAAAACGATCAATCCCAATTCTCCTTTCACATGCCTATACACATTATACTAATGTTGGGCGTCGGAGTGTAATCGGGGGGGTGCGCCCCCCCCCCTTTGTTTTGCAGGTTCTTTTTGGACCGAGCAAGCTCTGAAGAAAGAAGGCTCGATTGGGTAACCACTAAATTTATTTCTCATCATTGGCGCGCTGCAATCAAAACAGAAAACGATCAGCATCACAACTACCAAAGATCAACTCGTCGCATCAGAAGTGCTCTCCATATCAAATGAAGCAATATGGAACCAATATTATTTCCCCCCATGATTATTGCATTACTATATGAGATAAAAACTCAAATAACAATGCAAGGGGGCAAGGATGGTAAGATGACTTCGAAGACCTTTAAAAGGCATCTCTCGATGACGAGATCCATTAGACATCGCAGTATTTGAAGGAATCATCGCAAAGAGGAGTCTGGCAAGAAAATTGTGATAGTGGAAAACTCTTGTTCATCGAAGACAGGGGCTTCTGAATAATCCATTCTCTAGACCAACAACTCCTGATCAAGGAGAATACATCAGGCCTCACAAGTCTGATAAGCCCCCAAGCGAGGCATGGCATCAAAGGTCCCGCATCATAGACACACTTCTTGTACCTTCATACAAGATCAGTCTCGACTTGGACATACTTCTTGTATTAAATTACAAGATCAGTCCCGCATTAGAGACACACTTCTTGTATCTTCATACAAGATCAGTCTCATTTAGTTGTACAAAATTCAAGACACATTCGTATTTAGCGATACGAATAAGTCTTATTTTTACAAACTCTATAAGTTCCAAGCGAACTTCGATAAAACTAGTTACATCAGTTCCAAGAGAACTCGATAAAACTAGTTACATCAGTTCCAAGAGAACTCGATAAAATTAGTTACATCAGTTCCACGAGAACTCGATAAAACTAGTTACATCAGTTCCAAGCGAACTCGATAAAACTAGTTACATCAGTTCCAAGAGAACTCGATAAAACTAGTTACATCAGTTCCAAGAGAACTCGATAAAATTAGTTACATCAGTTCCACGAGAACTCGATAAAACTAGTTGCATCAGTTCCACGAGAACTCGATAAAACTGGTTACATCAGTTCCAAGCGAACTCGATAAAATTGGTTACATCAGTTCCAAGAGAACTCGATAAAACTGGTTACATCAGTTCCAAGAGAACTCGATAAAACTAGTTACATCAGTTCCAAGAGAACTCGATAAAATTAGTTACATCAGTTCCAAGCGAACTCGATAAAACTAGTTACATCAGTTCCATGCGAACTCGATAAAACTAGTTACATCAGTTCCAAGCGAACTTCGATAAAACTAGTTACATCAGTTCCAAGCGAACTCGATAAAACTGGTTACATCAGTTCCAAGCGAACTCGATAAAACTGGTTACATCAGTTCCAAGAGAACTCGATAAAACTGGTTACATCAGTTCCAAGAGAACTCGATAAAACTGGTTACATCAGTTCCAAGAGAACTCGATAAAACTAGTTACATCAGTTCCAAGAGAACTCGATAAAATTAGTTACATCAGTTCCAAGCGAACTCGATAAAACTAGTTACATCGGTTCCATGCGAACTCGATAAAACTAGTTACATCAGTTCCAAGCGAACTTCGATAAAACTAGTTACATCAGTTCCAAGCGAACTCTATACAACAAGTTACATATGATAAAATGTCTGAAAATACTCGATTACACCGGCTAGGCCGCAACCCATCTATTTATAGAAGGTTCGCGTCATAAGTCCGATTCCGACCCCTCATTTTAGCAAAACTCTCATTGACCGATGATTGGCATATATTACTTCTCCAAACTCAAGAAGAATGACTTTGAAGAACTAGGGGGCTATGATGTGGACACGAAAATATGGGTACGAACCCGGCTGGTTTGCTCTACATTTCGGGGCAGATACCTGTATAAACCGGAGTCAAGTTATAGACTTCTGGAATCTACATACGGAGAGCTTTACATCGATACCAAGATCAAGCCAATCGAATAACTATCGAGGGAGATATGAACTCCTAAAGATGGCGACTTGGAGCGACTAAACTATCCAAATGATACAAGGATATTTCTATACTTATCCCACATAGATAAGAAGACATATGAGACCACCTCCTTCACCCTATAAAAGGACCTCTAGGTTCAAGGTACAACGATAAATCCCAATTCTCCTTTCACATGCCTATACACATTATACTAATGTTGGGCGTCGGAGTGTAATCGGGGGGGTGCGCCCCCCCCCTTTGTTTTGCAGGTTCTTTTTGGACCGAGCAAGCTCTGAAGAAAGAAGGCTCGATTGGGTAACCACTAAATTTATTTCTCATCAATTTGATATTAACTTTATGTTAACTAAATTTTAGTCATTAAATTAATTTATTATCAAGTTTTTAAATCTTATGATTATGTTTGATATATTTGATTTGCTAGTTTCCTTATAGACTATAGTTAATACAAAGTTAACGAGAAAATTGCTGAAATGGTCCCCGATAGTAGTATGACTAAGTTGCACTTTAGTCCCCAATAGTTACACGGTTGCACATTAGTCCCCGAAAGTGGCAGAAAAGTTGCACTTTAGTCCCTACGTCAACTTTTACGT